>CM041778.1:256415999-257015999 GCA_023374045.1 Limonium bicolor | reverse complement strand
TTTTGGTCCGTTATGGTATGATAAATTTTCTAGGGTAGTTCTAATTCTGGCTTCTCTAAGTTAGACTCTTTTTAGTACGGTTTTACTTCTTCGTGGAAGAAGGAGGTTCTTGATGCATACTCTCATGCAGTCCATTTATTAAGTTAGAGGTGTGTGGTTATCTAGTTCGCGCTGCGTACTAGTACCAGCGCCTAAGGTTCCCACAAAACTCGGGGTATTTTGCCCCTGGTGACTCCTTTCCCCTTCTAATTGCTCGTATCAGCTGGGGTCTGCCCCGCATAGCTACCTCGTGGTGTTTCGGGTCCAGCAGATGGAGAATTCTAGTTGTCCTTGGTACGACATTCTTCTTCTTGAGTGTTTTATTGTAGTAATTTTAGCAGTTTAGCTCGTAAGCTCATATGGTTATTGCAATTGTAGGTCAGGTTTCCCTGAACTTTCTAGGTTGTATCGGGTTGAAGCTATCCCTTTCTGGGAGATGCTTCTACGTGGTCATTGGTTTCACATGCTATGCATTTTTGGCAGTCGTCTAAGACTTGTTCTCTATCTTTCGTTCTTCAGGTGCATCGTGCGTGCTCTCCTCGGTTAACTGGACAGGGTTTCGGTGTGTCTAATTAGAAACCAACCCGATTGTCCTATGGATTCCTATCCTTCTTCAAAGTAAGGTATGATGTACATTCTCTGCTGCGTATTAGTACGCTTCTACATAGTAAGTGATTATCAGGACCCCGGTCCTTAATGATTTATTGTATCACCGCTACTGCTGTGTCTTGATGTCATAGTAACTGTAGCAACCACATCGGTCTTCCGAATAGGAGGAATTCTTCTGTCTCCTTGGCGTCATCCATTACATTGCTTCTATAGGTGATACTCGAGGTGTGGGCAGCGGCGGGTGGGGTACCACTGTTGTTTTTCCCCGGGGTGTTCTTCCATCATGCTCGTGCGGCTACTGTCGTCTCAACGCTGTTCGGGGTTGCAGGACCTCCGTCACCCCCGACATGCCTCTTCTCGACACCAGTAATACACTATGTCGTATTATTACTCGGTAGTTTCCCATATAGTAATCAATCACACAGATATGCCATTAAGGCTAATATTATCACGCATTCAGTGTTACTAAGACACTGGTTCGTCTAAGACTAGATGTCTCGTACCTCACAAACGTTTTCCGTATTCCCATAATCCTAAGCTCACTGTCTTAATCCTAATATCTTGTCATCAGAGCGGTACTCCGCTCTGATACCATTTTTGGTAACACCCCTCACATTAAACGCTAATAATCACTCTCGTAGTATAATTAAAGACGTCTCACAACGAAAGTTAAACACTAATAATTCTCACTCGGGTGTCACATGCCATTACTCGCCCATGCAAGTAAAGAAGCAGGAAAAGGAAATATAACAACACATCGACAATAATTAACCGCAGTGATGAACGAGATATATACTACATCATCCTAAGTTTAAACTAATACATAAGGTAAGTGAGCATCTAAGGTAATCCCAATATTTACATCGTACTGAATATAAACTAATTCTGATAGTGCAGTGAATAAATAAATAACGTCGTTGACTACCCCGAAGACCCGCACTCCGGCTTCATAGCTCAATTAAGTCCTGAAATGTGGGTGCCATAAAGGCTCAGCCAACTGCTGGTATGCTAAATGTGATCCTAGACCCTTTAGGCCACTTAGGTCGTTTTAGCCATCTTGATTAACATGGGGTTCGTTTCATGCTGTACCGTTTACATGCTTATATCATAAATGTAAATACGGAATTAAAGCACATAACAGGTATTCAAACATTCACACATCAAGACATTCTATTACGACATTGATAATTGAATAATTAAATTCGAATCGACGGTAATGTAAGAGTTAGCTGAAGTCCAATTAGTCTCACTTGTTTATTTCCACCACGTGAAGCCCCGCTTCCACAATCTCACATAAACATACGGGTGTCATGTTAAGGACAATTCCCCGTTTAACCTCACACATTAATATTTTGGACAGTAGTCTGGTGCCATCTACAGTGGGTAGATGGACTCACTTATCTACAGTGGTAGATGTTCATTTGGCTGAAGCCTTGGTATGGTGCCAACGGTAGCACACTCCGACTAACGATCGTATCCGGCTCGTTAGAAAAACAAGAGTAAACCCTAAACGGGTGTTAGAACTCTAGTGATCACTATGCGTAACCTGCTGGGACGTATGCAGACCAGGATTTAGGAACATTGTTTCACTAATTAATTATCACATTCTCATAAGTTAGCGTATTTTAATTAGTCTCCTGGAGATTCAATCTCGTTATTGGAGAAAACACATTTTTATTGGATGCCCTATTGGGTCTTACGCAAAACCTAGAAGTCTGCTATGTGATGTTCAAAGTTCGAGTCATCACTCTAGAGACGGTAAATACCGGGTCTCTAAACTAAGTTCCTCACTTAGTGTGTTAGGAGTTGTTTACTCTCACAAGATAGTATCCAGAGTCTCTCCCGAAAGTTCATACACAGTTAGGGTGATAATCAGTATCACATGTCCGAATTACGTACACACGCACATTTAATAAACGCTTTGGCGATTAGAAAACATAAGCACATACAAACACATGCATAACATTTATTTATCTGACATGCAAGCACACAGTTACGTCCGGAACCCCAGGAAACCCTCGGAGTTTTCACACCACACATTCACATACCGTTCACCGACAATAGCGCTATGGTGGTGAGTCACACTTGTCCACTAGTGCTCCCGAGCTCGTAACTAGCAGTCCGTATCTCTGTAATATGTTGTTCTATCATCAGTGTCAATATCACGAGACTGCTTAGCTAGTACAGGTAAGTTCTAGCCTTTACCACCCCGTAGTTAACCCCTTAGTCGGTTGTTTGTTTAACTCGGGTTTGTTATTAATTCTCGGGATTAAGGTTTCATGATAATTTACAGTTTATGTATAGATAGTATTCGATACTGTAATAATCTTCAGTACGTAGGACTTATTCTCCTAATACTCTTGTATGGCTATTTGTTTTACATGTTTACGTACACACACTTACATGCGTGTGTGTCTAACCATATACACTTATTTATGTATACATAGAATATGGTTTATTACCATGACTCATTAAGCCAAGTTATCTCTTCACTTACAGTTTGTATAATATTTTGTGTGTTGGTTAACGTAGTTTGACTTGGTCAACGTTTCAAATCAATATTTCATAATAGTCGATATTTATTTATCGCTTTATATTACATTACTTTGTAACACTTAGGATTATATTCCTAACACTTAGTTCCATCCACATTAATCTCATATGGTTCCTTATTCACATTTCATGCTTACTTTTTATTATAACTTCATATGTAAGAATTATGAGTTTCCCCCACAACGTATTTAAAGATTCCTTATTCATAGTTAGACACACTTGTACTTAATTGAGTTATCTATTCACAAACTTTTTATCAAGGATTCACCTTAATGTTGTACAAGGTATTTATACATTATCATAGCCCTTATATTATAAGGTTTCTAACCATGTGTTATACTCTCCAACTTTCTAATTTAATTCCATCATTTTTATGTGTTTGTTTACAAGGTATATGTATACCATATTAATGCCCTTTTGATATACTCCCTTATACATTAATATATAGTCACTTTATATCATTTTAAACCTTATATTATATTGATCATTGTTTCTGAAAATTCCAGACCAATCTTATACTTTCGGCATTTTTCATTTTCCTCCCCTTTCATTTTTGATTATTTACAAACCACCCCAAGTATTATTTGTTGTTACCTTTTCCTTCATTATTTGATTTATAATCTAAGCTTCCAAAACATTATAATATATACAAACATATATACACATGTATATAGCTAATTCAAACAGCAGCCCCCTTCTTTTCTAGATTTAAACTATTACACACAACTTTCTTATTATTTACATATTAACCCTCTTTATTTTTGTAAACTTACGATTTAATACCTAAAATTTTATATTATACATATTAACTTATTTAATTCCAAAAATTCCCAAATAGTATTGTAAATTTCCGAACATACCCTAGGCTGTTCCAATATTATTTTCCACCCCCTAAGTTTCGGTTATTTACATAATAACCCTATAAGTTTTATAAATGTTACATTTAATACTTAAACTATATATTATAACCCTTAGTTTATTAAATTACCAAAATCAACCTAAAATTCACCAAAATTATGTACAGACCCCTACTGGTCATATTAACCTCATTCCAGCCCTTAACTTTCAAAAATTACATAAACACCCAAATAGTTTTATAATTTTCATTTTTAACTTAATACTTTATTTAAGTCACCAAATCAATTACTTATTTTTTTCCAACTTGGTCAAACACCATATATGGTCAAGGTTGACCCTTCAAACACTCCTTTGACCACCATTTATCAGTAATTATGAAAATACCTCTATTATCTCTCTAGTTTTACATTTAAGTGTTTAAACTTTATAAAATTATACATTTATGTTTTTAAAATTCCTAAACAACCCCCATTCGGTTTTATTTAATATTTAGCTCCCTAAACTTTGTTTATTTACGGTTTTACCCACTTGGCAAGTCTTATGTTCATTTTAACATTTATAAAGTTTATAAACCATAATATGACTTTATATTTAATTTATGTTACACCTAAATTCATCATTATTCATCCTAAATGTTCCTAGGTAAATGTGTTCACTAAAATTACATCTTTGCACCAGAAACTTAAATAATACATTTAATCACCCAAAAACTTAATAAATAATATTAAAAGCCTTTAATAACGATAATAAAAATGGCCTAAACACATGGCCTTAAACATAGTCATAAAATGAAATTAAAATGCCCCCAAACTATATATTGTACACGGCCTGTTTTATATTTTTTTTTCTTAACTCTTAAAAATCATTTTTCTTTCACTTTTAACTTATAAACTTGACTTTAATAAGTCATTATCACCTATATTCACTAACCAAACATATAACCATTATTTTCTACACACATTTACAAGGTTTAAACAGCACCTATACCATTACATGTTTTTGGCCATAACATGTGTTACATGGTAATAGCCTCTTTGAGCTTTAAGATGGTTTTAAGAGTTCTTACCTTGTATTAAATCAACCAAGGAGTCCAAACAGCTCCTATGTGCTCTCGGTACTGTATGTATACAGACCTTAGGTTAGATTTTATTTCATGACATTTTGCTTAACCATGAACAAGTTTTTAAAGCTTAATTAAGGAGTTTACCTCTTTGAACTTTGTTTTTCCTCTTAGAAATTCACCCAGCACTTCATGGGCAGCACAAGGACCATTTGGCCATATATAAACCATGAACAAGAGTTTAGTTAGTGATTTTCCCCAAATGACAAGTTTAAGGAGTTTTTTAAGCAAGATTAAAGAGAGATTTTACCTTGAACTTTTGGAAGGTTCTATGTATAGTTATTGGCCACCTAATATAGTAGTAATAACTTTAGTTTCTGTAGGAAAAAGGATGGAATATATTAAGGCTTGCAAAGCCATGGAAATCCATTATTTTACCATGATTTGGAGCCCGTTTTAGATGGGTTTTGGAGCAGCTCTTTGGATAAATGAAGAGGGCTGGATACACTTTTCAAATGGGTGTCAAAAGGTGTAGAAAAATAGGTAAGTAGCAGTTTATTTTTGGACTTAATATTGAAGAGAGGTAAAAATGTGTTTTAAGGTATTTTTCCTTACCTTAAGGTTCTTAGGAGGTTCCCCTAGCCCTTGGGATTGTATTGGACGTGTCTTGTGTCCTACAAGTGTGTGTTGGTGCCTTAGATACAGTAGGAAGCATGGCCATATACCCAAATAGAAGAAGGAAAATGTCTTAGAGCACATTTTTCTTACCTTTACTTACCAATCTGATTATCTTGAGTTTAAAACCCTTAAATGGCCCATACTCTCTTAGAAAATCAGTTAGAATGATAAAGGAAGAGTGGGTGGTGATTTTGGTGCAAGAAAATTGAATTTTAGAGGTGAAATGAGCCTTAAAACTCTATTAGAGCTTGAGGTGTGTTAATGGAGGTTGAAGGGTGGTGAAGGAGGAGGATGATCTCGGCTGAGAGATGGATAAGAGAGTGAGAGTATGGGCAAGGAGAATGGGAATGGCTGATTTGGGGTATTAGTATGGAAAAAGCTTTCTTAGGTAATTTGGGTTGTAAGAGATATTTGTCTCTTTTGTTGTTTTCTTCTTATTTTATTTGTCTTCTAATGTCATGGTCTGATTCCTATGTTCCCTTGGCACTATATACAGCCAAGACCATGCAGGAACTGTTGAGAGATTTTTATCTTGTGAGAGAGGGATGAGAGAAAGGGTGTGAAAGGTGTTTTTGCTTTTTTCCTCTTTGGGACATGCCTTGTCATCCTTTGTCTTTTGTCCCTTGTAGCTTATTTATGATTTCCCAAGCCTTGCAGCTGGCTACACACATGGAGGGGGACCATTTACAATGCTAACTTAATATTACAACCATATGTTTGTACATTTGTGACTTAATTTATGTGTTAGGTGGTAACATGTGTTATTATGGTATTAAGGTGTGTATATAGGTGGCTGTTGTGTTTAATAATTTGTTTGACTATATAAAATGTTTTATATAGTCTAATGGTAATATTTATAATACTTAGTACATGCACTAATGTGTTACATGTAGCATTGACTTTAGGAGTTGATTTCTCCTTAATAGTGTTCTCTCTTTGATTAGAGATTTAATATATAGTTTGGTGTCCATTTTTGACTATATGTTTATACACTAATGTTTATAATGAGTATTACTCATTAGATGAATATTTGGTAATTATAACCTTCATTTGATTTAATTCCTTATTAATTAAGGTAATTAATGTTTGGGGTATTTCACTTTGTTTAAGGAGGGGATGATGAAATTCCTCAAAAAGACATTGTGGTAGTTATGAGTAATTACCCCAAGTGATACTCCTTTTAGAGAGCTAAGTTTGATGATTAAAGACTACTTTCTGGAAGAGTTGGTGGTGTTGCCTTCTAGAAGAATCTTCTGGAAGAGCTTACCAAAAGAAAATAATGGGATGACTTACTGGTAGTCATGAGTGGGCCCTACAAGCCATATATCACCACTGCCCATGTCATGTGTCTTGTAGCTATTTCTCACCTAAATATTAACCTATTAGTGAGTACTAACTATCAAGGGGTACAAGCCTTTTCTTGCAGTTAGTCGGCTTCCATTTCCTCTTATTGAAGTAGCCTCTCGTTCACCACATATCTTATCGATAGTATATCTCTTAAGCTTCTATATATACCCACTAGTTACTTCACTGGGAATACTTTTAGAACCAGACGTAACCCACCAAACGACTAAGGCATAGAGAAAGCTAGACCAAGGACTAGAAGTTGTCGGGTAGGAAGCTAAGTTGATCATGAGAAGAGTCCGATTGGAATCGAGTGTAGATCAGGGCACAATATTTTGTAGCTGTTAAAATAGAATATTAAGGTATGTTGTTTTTACCAAAATATATGTATTGATGGTGATTGTTGTTTATACCTTGCATTTGAGTATTAAAAAGGTTTACAAAAACTTAGACGAGTTGGTATACCCTATATTGGGAAGAGTTTATCTTGTACAGTTGTGGAAAAGATATTTGAGATTTCTGCTGATATTAAATGGAATATGTTCGGCTTTGGACAATATTTCGTTATGTACTTGATAAGGAAAAGTTTTCCTTGGATTGAATAAACTCTTACACTGAATATTCACCACTACCAATGAATTGTGGTGAAGCCACTATGATTTACTCTTTTAGGTTTAAGGACCTTTTAGGGTGTGCACACTTAAGGACATGAGGCGAGGGAGATTTGATTACCCAAAGGATCGTGGACCTTAGTGTCTTTCGTCTTATGACCGGTTGGCTGCGGGATTTTACCCAAAGGGTCATGGACCTAACTGTCTTTCGTCTTATGACTGGTTGCCAGCAGGATTTTACTCAAGGCAACATGGAAGTTGAAGCCCTTTGTCTTCGGACCAATTGGACCCTTGAGATTTGATGTTTGTTGATTGTTGGAAATATTGGTTGAACTTACTTTATTGCTAAAAGTGATTCATATGGAAATGTTTATGTTGGAAGAATAACTGCTGGTTAGGGTATTATTGTTGATGATGTGCAAATTGAGATGTTGGTTCTGTTATGATATTTTGTGTTATATTATGTCAAACCATTTCCAAACAAAATGAACTTTACAAGGTGAAATGATGACTTAATCAATTTATCTGATTTGTGCAACCTATTTCCGTGTTTATTGGATTTATGATTGCAGGATGAAGACTGAAGTGCTTGGCGATTTTGGAAAGGGCACCATGACTTAGAATAGAGTTCTGAGTTGTAACAGATAATATGTAAATTTTGATTAAGTATAGAAGCCTTCCAGAAGAATGCTTCCGGAAGGGAGTAGGTGTAGTATAGTTGCGAGACCTTCCAAAAGCTAGTCACCGAAAGAATCTCTCCTTTGTAAAAGTTTTACTGAATCATGTAAACTTATGTTTATCAATACAATAGATGTTTTGAGTATCATTGGAGTTAGTAATAGCCTTAGCACTCACTTAGGTGAGTGTGGCGGTAATACCTTGATTAGATCATGTTTATTTCTGATGTAACATTACTGTAAATAACAAAGAATAACTTGGTAAGAAAATTGGGATGTTGCAGAGCTGGTGACGCGGTCTACCTTCACGTGAAGTAGGGCTGACATCACCAGGGATGGGTCTGTTAGAAACAAAGCTTCATTTCCTTGCTTGGTGGGCACATCAATCTTGATGTATTTAATTATGTGTTAGGGAGATGATGGGACGCGATGACAGTGCCACATGTGTTATTTATGAGTTTCTATGTGGCCGCTGAGTCGGAGTCGTCTCAATAGGGAGTTGGCCGGGGGGGGAAGTGGCTGGGGTTTTAAATTGGGACACCCGGCAGATTTTGGCTGGCTAATGTCGTACTTGGACTTCGCTCTAGGACTGGGGTTTCTGTTGAAGGAATCCGGTTTCCGGGGCTCGATGCTTAGTGGCCGAACATCTCACTCACAAGTTGTTGGCTCCTCATTTAGGGTATATATTCAAAAGTAGAAAAAGTATGATTAGCTCCTTTTGACATGACTAAGGTGAGATTTGTTACACAATACCAACAATTTGCATATTGATTAAAATTAGATCTACCCAGAATAATTTCAAGGAAAAGCTTTTAGAACATACTACTAGTTTAGAGGTATTATTCTGTATTAACTATTATGGGCATTGATATATAATTTCGGCTACACAACTTTTTTGAAATTTGTAATAGAAAACCAAAACAACTTACATTTTGAATATGAAGGATTATATAGAATGTAATTTAATTTTATTAATTAATAATTTCTTTATATATTAATCTACATATTTATATCTATATTTTTTTGTATCAAAACTAATCTCTAATTTTAATTTATATTATAATTATTAATTTTTTTAACTTATGTCAATACTAAAATTCAAAAAATTAGGTTTTTTATTTCTAACTTCTTTATATAGACGGTACTTTATTGTTTCACTAACTTCTTGGTTTACGAACGTGATGTAGCCACATTGGAAGACTAAAAATAAGATTTAAGGTAAAGGTGTTAAAATAGATTTAAGTAAGACACTTCTTCTGTAATTGTATCAATTTATTACTTTATTACCATCTTTGATACTTTACCCATCAGCATTGTTATGTTTACTATTTAAGCTTGTTATTAGACTTTAATATTTAGCGTGTGTTCACTTAGGTTATTTGAGTAAGGGAAAGAGAATCATTCCCTTTATAATAATTTGTTTATAACTTTTTAATGATTATATTTCTCCTCTTTTCAGTTTTGGAAACCCCGGATATTCTTCTTACCCATTCTCCCTAAGATCATGGGATAATTTTCCCTTTCGTTGCTCTTTCATCATTCTCTCCCACCACATAATTCAACATGGTTATTTCAAGCAATGTTTATTTTACATAAATATTTTATGAATTAAAAAAATATACAAATATGAAATATGATCCTGATTGAAGTTTCAATTATAATTTATTAATAATAATAAATATAATCTATTAAATTAATTATAAGTAACATATACTTAAATAAAAATTAAAGGAAACAAATTTACTAAAGTAAACAATTTACTTACGAGTAAATTTGTTAGATGTTGTCTATATTAAATAAAACATTTACAATTATTCATTAGTACTTCTGTTATATACTAAATATTTCTATTTAATTATATACTTCATATAATAATATTTAAACATAAATTTTAAAATTTAAGATTTTAATATTATACCATAAAACTTTTGAAAAACTTAATAGTATTTATAGTCATTATTAATTATTTATGATACAACAATTCAATAAAAAAGTTATTATTTTATTTTAATAACTTTTATATTATTGAAAATATTAATAATTAAACTAAATATTATTTAGTTACTTGTGAACTAAAATATTTTGAGTTAATACCAAAAGATCTTGAGAAATCTAAAACAATATATTTACATATAAACTTATTCTTAAAATTTAAAATGTATTAGATAAATATTTATAATTTATTGAAAATATTTTTGAATTATAACAAAATTTTGATATAATTAATAAATAATTTTTTTTATTTTGATTGAAGTGTGTATATGTTTACTGAATATATAATTAAGATTATTTTTAATTTATATTTTGTTTAACTATTAATATGTTTATCAAATGAATGGACATAGATGATCATTTGAGATTTGGAAACAAAAATTATTACATTAAGTTAATATTGAATAAAACAAGTACAATTGTTTTTGTAAGAAAATAGTGATTCCCCTATATTCAAAACCAAACAACAACAAAGAGAATGATGCATAATTCTTCCGTTTTCAAGTTAAAACCAAACAGACTTTTCAATGAAGGGGATTCTCTTTCCTTTCCCTTTCATTCTCTCTCCTTATTCAATTTTGTCCGTTGTATGAAGTGAACACACCCTTAACATATAAAATAAAGTAATTTCATTAAATTAAACTATACAACTGATTCTTTATTTGATAACTACACCCTGACCACTTTAGTTTTATAAAATTATTTCATCTTATACGTTGTTATTGATGTGGAAAAACGTGTCATAACATTTTGTGCTCTTTTATTTGTATATATTGTTATCTTTTTTTTTTTCCTTTTTTCCTCATTAGGGGGTACCGTATAAGCTATAACTATGGTTTTGCGCTTCCATATTTTAGCTACATTGGTTGTTCATCTAATAAAGTTCATATGTTTTTTCTCTCTCCGATCAATAGTAAAGTTGTTGGTTAAAGTTCCCTAAAAAAAATTGTTGGTTAAAAAGTAAATGTCACTTGTATATAATTTGATCTAACGTATAAGTAAAGTCGAACAAATTTTTAACTTCCTTCTATCCTAATTTTGCTCATCACTATGGAGACAAGAAAGATAAAGATATATTCAAAAAAATATAAGACTCTCACTAGACCTGCATGAAGCTGGGAGAAAAATAAATAATGAAATTTCAACACTCTTTTTTTAATGAGTGTTCGTCTTCACAATCAGTTTTCTAGTTGATGGAGACAGTATAAAAATATTTAATCACTTTTTAGAATTTTCAGTCACTAATGTAATACATTTTCAGAAGTTGCAATCACAAAGATTTTTATTTTTAAATTAATAAATCATATATTCACAATTTTTTTAATTAATTATTTAAAAAACATATTTTTTTATAGAGAGTCGTTCTGATAGGAAGGGAAAACTATATAGAGTAGCTTGGAGGGGTGGACATAATTCAATTCAAACATCACAACGGAGAAGAAAGGGAATTCAGATAGAGGAAAAAACAAACTCTCGGAGATAAAATATGGTTTATCCTAAATCAGAAATGGAAACGACAGAGAGAATCAAACGATGACATAGAATTTGATTTGAATGAACCTTGGATTGAAGAAATTGCTTTTGCTAAACAAATTTTTGTTTTATATCCGTACAAGTCCAATTTTTCTGGTTTGTTTTATGAACATGAAGTCAAATGGTTTTGTTTTTGTTCGTTTGATGAACTTGTTGCAAAATGGTCCGTTTTTAACCGTCCGGAAAATGGACATTGTTGTTCATAGACTTTGTTAAGGCGTCCATAACGGACGCTACAATATGGGGTCCATATTCAACTGGTTTGTAAAGACCACTTGCGTTACCATCTGTAGCAGACATATTAGCTGCTCGTCCATATGATCCACCTTTTGAGCTTCCTGAAATCAAATGGATTGATACTACCAATGTGTTTCAAATCAATCATTTTTTTAACTATGAACGCTGTTGTGGATACAGTGGGGTGGCAAAAGAGTCGTGGGTGGATGGTGGTGACGATTATCTAAACGAGTACGGATGAAATAGTAGTACATACATGTGAACGGTACAGACATTCGCAAAGAGTCAAAGTTGAGGATGAATTTGTGCAGCAAGGACATGCCTCCTCGAAGAAGAGCTCGTGTCTGTTTCGTATACACGACAGGCGCACTCATAAAGGTTGGAATATGGTTGATGATAAGTGCATAATTTATCTATATTTCTATGCTTAATTTTATTAATATGTTATAGGATTATGTGATAAGTTCTCTTACTTATGTTAAATTATGTTATATGCGAAAACTTTCGTTAGTTGTGGTTTTAAGCTTAAACAGGTAAAAATATTAAAAATTAGGTTCAGAAACGATTGTCGTGAGCTTAACGATCAAGACAGAACTGAATGGGAGTCAAAATGAGGATCTGGTGCATTTTGTAGTTGGTCGGGTTATGTGTGCGGCCCTACAAACTCGGACCAACCACAGAGAAAACATTCCACTAAGATTTGGGTGTGGTCCGCGTATGCGTCCGGACGTATAAACCCGGACCACACCAAAGTAAACTTACTATCGAGTCCGGGTTTACATCCTGGGAACAGACCAGACCAGGCTAGTGTTGTTGCACAGACCACTTTCTGTGAGAGGTCCAGGTAATAGAGTCGGACAAAAACCAGGACTTATCTTTTCTATTGCGGTGAGGAGAGCATTGTGAGACTTTAGGGTTTATAAACTCGGACGTAAACCCGGACAAGTCCCCTGGAGTAGTGCACATGTCGTTTTATTAAAAGGAGACAGAGAGTATATATTTGTTTTGGATCATAATCGAGGGGGCTTCTAATTTTAGTAATTTTGAACCCTATCCATCACCTTAAAGAAGAGAGAGAGAGAGAGAGAGAGAGAGAGAGAGAGAGGGAGATTTCAGTAGTTCGTGGTGGACCAGAGATAACAGAGCAGGACGAGACCTCGACACTAGCTCTTCAATACAGATTTGCTGGCGCTTTCCTTTCCTCTTATTTGTGTTTCTGTTCTACTATGTTTGAGTAGTCGGATTTAATTTTGGTTTACTATGGAACTCTAGTTCATTATTTTCTTCCTGGGTTGTTGACTACAAATTATATACAGATTGTAGTTTTATTCCTAGTTTAATATTTAATTTTCTTGTGACTTATTAGTGTTTGAGATTATCTGGTATGAATTGCTTACAAGTGAGAACTGGAGAGTTCATTAGACCATAGGAAATACTATCAGTGAAACTAGAGATGGTAATTCCATAGGATTAGCTGACAAGGAACTAGATGAATCTTGAACGCTATTAGGTAATTAGTGAATTTGTAACGAGAGTTAGTGTAACACCCCTACTCTAATCGGCTCCTAATCATCTTACTTAACAATATAATCGCAGCGGTAATCTCAACAATTGAACTACTGGTGTCACCGTTCTTACTCGCCCATACGAGTAATAACGTGCTTACTGATATATTCTTAAATACGAAACAATTTCCCACAGTGACAACAAGAGATATATCTATCCTTCCCAAACCATATAAAAATACATTCACAGTGAGCATTCTAAGTACCCCAATCCTATACACATTTCTAAGTTCGTATCAAAATGCAACAGTGCATATTTAAACAACTGTAATTAAACTACCCAGCGCGTCCCTCTCTTTGCCGACACCGGAAGCTACATACCTGCAAAAATGGTTGTTTGTGGTATGGAATCAGCCCCTGCTGAGTATGTTACTACATGACTGTCATGCCCCCTCGGACCCTCAGTTAATTGGTCGAGAGCATGCAATTCATTTTCATGCAAGTAGTTTAATGTTAAAACTGTAAAGCAACAATATATATTGCAGTAAACTCAAACAACAAACAAGCCCCCGGCTTCACACATCGCATCGATATAGACCACTGAAAGTGTTACAACGCTTATATGAGTACAGAGACTCCATTCCAACAATCACTTAATAGTTCATAATTGAGTACGGCGACTCACTCGACCAAACAATCCACCATAATCTACACATGAGTACAGCAACTCGACTCAACCAGTACACAACACACAATATGAGCACAATGGCTCGTTCAAACAAAACCATCAACATACCACACATAATTATAAATCATAACCACTGAGCAACAAGGCGAAATAACGAGAATTATAGAAGAGTATAATTTCCCGTCTTTGGCATACAAGCCCAAATAATGTTCGCCTAATGTGCGAGTTAATAGTCGTTCGTAATTGTTCAGTCATGCCTAATGACAACGTCTCGTTAGAACGACGTGTCTCTAAGTTACCCATCTCTTATGGCGGGTCACCCATGGCAATAGCCACTCCAGCGGTAGAGTCTCCGTCCTACGAACAATCTGTAGTTCGTTGGAAATTTATCCAGATACTTACGGTTACCACACGGTATCCTAGTATCGTTAATGGATCACAGTTCACAGCAAGAGCCACATCCTCTTGATAAACTTATCCATACCATCGCATCGCTTTACTATTTTTTTTCTCTAACACAGCAGACTAAGGTCGTAGTCCAATCCTGAGTATGTCGACTCGGGATCCAGTGCTAGATACGAGAGCGGCGTTAAAGAGGCCAGTGCTCCGTATATAAGTCTCAGATATTTTATATATCTTATTATCCTAATGCTACAACGTTTTATTTACGTTCCTTATATTACACATATAAGATAGCTTCATTGCCGCTAGTTCGTTTTATAATATGTTCATATATACGAACGGTACTGTTATCGCACAACAGTAATAATAATAAAGCAGCTTTAATACGCAACTCAAGCATATTAATTCACCCAAGCAGACATTCAATCTTATCACAGATTTTCACACAATGTCTGAACTGAGGAAATCCTCAGAGATAATCAAGCCACATAAATAACATACCGTTCACCCTGATTGTATTACGGTGGAGTATGAATCAGCAAGTTCCTATGCTCTGTGTGTCGTCTCTAACAGTCTAAACAATACATAACGCTACTGATTAGCATCCTGTATAACAACATACTCTACGGTACCCCGTACCGTCACTAACACCTCCCGGTTAATCCCCGTTATTAACTGTCAACGCTTGTCGGGTTTTCGGCTTAACTCGGGATTAGAAAGGTGTTATATTACATGCGTAGTCTTGTCTTGTATATTAATATACTTATTGTTGAACTTGTTATCGCATGTAACTTAACATACCCTTGGATGTCGTATAGTTTGTTTCTATATTGTACGCATGATTCTTTGTCATGTACTATTCATCCCACCTTAGTATTTATTATTTTTTCCTAAGGTTTGTGTTTTTTTAAGTTCAATGTGGTATAACTCATGTGTAAACAATACTTTCAATTATATGAATCCTTATTATCACATGTACACTCTTAACATTAGAATTCCATATCCAATGTTTGTAATTGTTTTCCCTTCTTCTTATATCACTTTAATCATGAAAATACATGGTTATTAGACCATATTATATTTCCCACATCATAACATATATTCATTTTTATACATGTATTATGGAACTATTTATTATATGGTAAGTCTTATAATATATATTCATTCTTTTTAATGAATACCTCTTATATTATAAATGTTATAACTCTTATAACATTAAAAACCATATTATAAATTCCATTTAAAAAATGTTAATATTTCCGAACAGCACCAATGATCTTAAATATTTACAAAATCCACCACATAATTAATATAATGTTACATTATAGTTATATAACATATATCATGACATTTATGTCATTAAAACAATTATAACATATAGTTGTAAATTGTTATATATTGCCAAATAGCCCCTTATATTTTCGGCTTTCACTATAAACCACTAAACTCTATAAATCACAAATCAACCTCATTATATTTCATTGTTACACTTATAACATATACCTTATATTATAATCCTTAAACCTTAATATAATTATAACCTATGGTTATATTATTATTATTTTTTAAATAACCGAACAGACCCCCTAGGTCTATTCTAATTATTTTTCCACCACTTAACTTTCTATATTCACCAAATTCCCCTCTTTATAACATATAGTTTTCTAATATCATCAAAACTATATATTATACATATATCTTGATAAAACCTTATATATAACTCCAAAAATTACCAAACTATACCAAAAGGTTATAAACATCATTACTAACCTTATACTTTCTCTAAATCTAGGTTTTACCACATATGTTACCCATTTGTAGCAATATTATGAAATATCTTATATTATACTTATGTAATTCATATAAACTCCAAATTCAACCAAATCAACTTCTAAAAATTCCTAATAACCTAAGGTTTGTACTAAACTCCATTTAGTACCCCAAGTTTTCGGAAATCACAATATAGCCCCATCTCTTATAAATCTTTTACAATTTAATACTTATCTTAATATAAGGTAGTATTTTAATTTCTAAAATTCTCCAAACTTGTTCAAAGTCTCCTATATAGTCAACTTTGACTTCTAATACCAAATTGGACCCAAACCTTTCGGTAATTACAAAACTTCACCTATACTTTTCTATTTTTACAATTTTGACCCAAAACTTTATAAAATGTTATAATTTTTACTAAATTCATTTAAAAACCCTAAATTCCTCTAAATTAAGCCCACAGCCTAATATTTGTTAGTAATTACCATTTGACCCCAAACTTAATTATATAAGCATAAATCTAACTAAATAAGCTATAAACTTAAATTAAAATGGCCTAATGACATGGCCTTATTACAACCTTGAACTTGCAAAAGAAATTACACTTTAAATGTCTCAAATTATAGCATAAACTCACGGCCTCACCATAGTTTAATTATTTTTCCCACATAATGTCATAATTTGACCATTATGTTAATTAAATCTCTTAAATGACTAGCTTAATTTATTAGTCATTTTTTTCCATTTTTAGGTTAATATAACCCATATTATTAAGTTCCCTCTCGGCAATATTTATATATGCTTAGGAATTATAAAATCATAAGTTTTAAGGTGTTTATACCTTAATTTCTCCTTGCATGAACTCAGCCATTGAAGGAAAATTCACCACATCATTTAGACATGTTTAATACACCAAAATAAGATATGGTTATACTCCAAGCTTGAGCTTAACCATAGGAACAATTAATGTAAGATTTAAGGCAAAAATCACCTAAAAATGCAAGGGAACTTCAAGATGGATTCGGCCTGAATCAAACACACCAAAAGGTGTTAGATCCACCATATAGACATAGGAAATAGCTAGACAACAACAAGCTGCCTTGGTATTAGGTTTTACCTTGGAAAAATGCCTTAAAGAAGGGTATTTGCTCTAGATCTCGGCCTCCCTTACTTCAAATGGCTAACCAACTGATTAAACATGTAAATATGAAGATTATGAGTGTATAAACTCAAAAAATTAAAGGAATAAAATCAGATGAAGAGTAGAAGCTTAAGGTATGTTTTTACCTTAAAATGAGATTTTGGGAAACCTTGGTCCCTATACTTGCTTCAGCCGAATTGGTTGGTGTTCTAACCTTAAAAAACTGAGAATAAGCCATAGGAAGTGATGAGCCACGAGATCTAAGTGTAGATAGTGAAGAGATGAAGAAAAAGAGACAAAATAAGCCTTAACCATTACCTTAGGAGCTTAAGAGTTAGATCTACCTTCATGCTCAAGAACCTCGGTTGAGAGGGTCTGTAAGGGCTTCTTCATCGGCTGGAATGAAGCTAGGGGAAAGAGAATGATTGGAATGAGCCTTAATTGATTGAAAAATCAATTTTGATATTAGTTTATGTTTAGTAAATGGGTAATGACTCATCCAAGGGAAGCATGGGCTGGCATCGGTTATTGGAGGGGCAGGGTAGGGTCACACGGTTGGAGGCTGATTGGAGCAATCATGGAGCAAATGTGTATTATTTAGTCCATGTATTAGAAAGGTAAAAGTAACCTCCTTAATTTAAGAGTGGTGTTGGATACTTGTCCCTTGTATGTGCAAGTGGTGAATCCAGCCTCTTCTTACTTGTGTCTGTCGATTTCATGAGGTCCAAGGGGTCAACTTTGACCTCTTGACCATTCTTAGTCAATGTTGACTCAAACGGGCCCCACTTTAGGGTTTTATTAATATTTTAATATTAAATTTGTAAAATTTGTAAATTTTGGAATTAAATTCCTAAATATGATATAATGTGATATAATATCATATGTAAAGGTAATTATAAACCTTTAAGCCCATTAAAACCAATTTAGAAGGCAATTTCACAAAAATGTGCTTTAAGGTGTTTTAGTGCACATTTTGTGTTGCAAGTGTTTCTGAGCTTGGTTTCTTTGAGAACGGTTTTTTTGTATTCATTACATGACATTTGATCATGGAATCCACTTTTAATCATTTAAGAGGTCATTAGACCTAAAGTTTCTTAGAGCACATTTTTGCTCTACTTGACCTTGAAGCATATAAATGCATGTTCTTTGTGTGGAGTGTTGGTCCACAATTGTAACATTTAGTAATGTGTTAATAATTAGGACAAAATCTTAGTCCAGAGTTCATTTGGTATTTATTCACCCCATATAGTCAAAAGGTGCAACATCTTGCTTTGTGTTGACCACTATTGTTCTCAGTTGACTTTAAGTTTAAGGCATGTTTAGGCCTTAATTAATGTGATCAAATATTTAATCCATATTTATTAGTTGGGGTATTTCAGTCTACCCCCCTTAAAGAGGACTTCGTCCCGAAGTCCTTACCCATCTACAGTTCACCTAAGGAATCAAGTTCCATTAAGTGATCACAGACAGATCATCACTAGGGAGTACATTCCACTACGTTCAGACCTAGTCTTTTATGCATTACATTTGATACAGCAATAATCTCATTCCATATAGTCAATAATCATGACACATTCATTGATAGACAGCACTAAACAAGGTGCGAAGCTCATTCATACACTGCACTAGACAAGGTGTAAAACTCAATCATACACAGCACTAGACAAGGTGCAAAACTAAATCATACACAGCACTAGACAAGGTGCAAAACTAACCAAAAGTACTCAAAGGTGTCTCACAAGGGGTACTCCACGCACCCCTATTCATATGCAAGTATCTCGCGAGGATACCTCTACACCACTCCGCGTGTATGTGTATGCATATCTTTAACGATGGCAAATCACGAGGAAGCAGTCATGAAGACCAGGACTTGACGATCCCCAACCCCATGCTAACCAACGTCTACTACCCGTGGACACACCGGTTTAATAACGAAGGACACTGCGGTCCACGGCTCCTCGGACAGTAACACCTAATTTCCTTAATCACCCGCAGACACACCGGTCTAATGACAAAGGGCTCTGCGGTCCACGGCTCTTTGGGTGTGTCACTCGCAGACACACCGGTCTAATGACGAAGGACTCCACGGTCCACGGCTCTTCGAGTGACGCCCTAAATTCCAATTTCTATTCATATCTGTGTCCACTTGTAGGAAGTTTCGAGAATCATCAACCCGACGTGGTCAGCGTCAGTGTTGAACTATCTCTCACCTCAATTTGTGTTCGGTTTCCCTTGATCAGACCAGGATCAAGTTCAACTTCCCACGTCAATTTCAATCAATCAATTTTATTCACTTCTAATCTTGTTTCCTCTTGATATTGTCACCTTGTGTTCTATAGATACACAAGTCAACTAGTGTAATTAATCTAATCACCGGCATATAGGTCATGTATCCTAACCATGTACCAAGTTCACTCGACTTATAATTATTCATACAATTCCTAGAGGTTTTACCTCCACTAGGTATACATCGGTCTCATGCGACTCACTCATCGCATTCCAATAATCGGTTCATACGAGTCACAATTATATATTATGGAGCTTTCTACCTCTTCTATTTCCATCTCCCACGAAGCTACCAGATAGGACCTACTTGAACTCTCAACCGGAGCTAAAAAGTAGGCGTTTATGTGTTAATGTTCGCAACGTTTGCATAAATAAGCGGAAGTAGAATCAGAACACTCTATCTGTTCTCCCTTTCCTATTCGTCACGACAATGCAGAACTAAAATATATATATATATATATATTCATACACATAATACATCACAATATTACCTCAAGTAATATAACACAGTCATGACACTTGTACTCTACGTACAATAATAGTTGCAGCATGTGTACCATGCGCTAAGTACTCCTACGTACGGTATATTTTAAGCGTGCGAAATCGCTATACCCCCTTAAAAATGATTACGCCCACGTAATCTAATAAGTTCAAGGTGTTCCATTCCAGTGTGGAATTATTCGTGCACTAATGTGCTACATATTTTGTTACCCCTTTTTTTATAGGGTCGGGCTTTAGCCCCTCAGGCTATACCGTCTGTCTCGGTTAGGTGGGTGTATATTCACATACGGTTTGATAGGGAGGTGTAAACACATCATTGGTTTTCCCAAACCTATAGGTACGTCAACTCTAATTAATATGGGCCCACTCGCTCCGCAAGCAGTATGCCCAACTACTTTATGGTTAGTTTACCCCTCTGAGGTAGTATGTTATGTCGGTTCAATCCACGTGACGGAATTTCTCCCACCCAGTCTTCCATAATTATAGGAAGGAGTAATTGATTTTGCTGTGTGGTCTCGTTCGTCACACACGTTATTATTTCAACTAGCCATTCTATTAGTCCTCCTGAATTCTATACATGCTCATTGTATATCCCAAGAGTTCATGCCACCTACCGAACTAACCTCGTGTGTAAGGGTGTCGAGCTATGCTCTAGCACCTAGTGCTCGTAGTAGTCGTGTCTAAAATATAAAGACGAGTCTGATATGCACATCTAACTGGCGCCTCATGACTCAAGTTATTCCCTCTGGAATGAGTTCGTTCTTTGGGTACCTTGTAGGTCCGCTTTGCTAGTGTGAACGCGTATCCCTCGTTGTGTTGGTACTTAGTATACATATATGGTTCATCCATTTTCTCAATTAGGGGAATCCATTTTGGTTATCTAATGTTTCCACCTTCTGATTCTTACCATCATAATTCGGTTAACAGTTATTATAATGGTCGCTTGTTGTGCACCATGTACCAGTCGATTGGACGGTTATCCGCCATTGCGGTTTGCATGGAGTATCTAATCTCCAACTTAGAGTATCTCTTGTAATGCTCGCTTTTGCCCTTCGTCTGTTGTAAACATACAATACGACTGTGGGTTTTAGCTTGGTATTCATTTTGTGTTCAACCCTAATTGGTACTAACATACTAACGTTTTATGGCTTGAGCATGTGGTTATTATTATTTAATGCGACATCATCATCGCAGCGCCCTCAGCGCGTGGTATAACTCTCTCTCTGTGCCCCCTTTTTGGGTAGCATCTATTATCACAAAGGTTTCTCTAATACTTCCTTAGATACCACAATTCCTCTTCTCATTCATGGGTTCAACTTGCCATTACCATTAAATTGGCCTTAGTTTCCTCGTTTACTAAAATCCGTAAAACTTATGTTCTGACTCCTCGACTGTGGAGTTGCGACCTTATGTCACTTTATTATCAAGCTATCCTTGATTTTCATAACCTTGCTAGTTTGACTGAGATCTCTCTCGTCATTACATGGTTTACCTAGTCAGGGTTCCATTCGCTGACTTAGACACAGAGTTGATTACCTCCTGGGTCCTTACACTACTCGTTTACAAACATGGGGTACCATACTGATACATTACTACTTACCCAACTAACTTAATGTGAGTTCTGTCAGGCCCACAAGCTCCTAGGAGTGCGGTCGTCCCATGTCTCGTTTAGTGCACTCGTAGTGTTCGTACCCGGTGATTATCGTACTCTTAGTCTCGGTAATTTATGTTTGAGTAACTATGCTGCCAATTCTTAACCTTTAATGTCAGAATGGCCTTAATATTAGGTTCTATGGTTTCCTTTATTAATGTGTATTTCCTTTACTTTCTCTAAGATAGGTGTTTGCGACTTATCGCCCTAATTCTGGTTTCCACATGCTCGTCATCTGGTATTTGTGAGTGGGGATCAGTAGCTACTTGTTATCTCTCCCGTTCACTCCTAGGCTGTTAACGCCTTCGGATATGAGTTTTTGGTATTCGAACCCTACCCAATCTATTGGGTTACACCCTATGGTGTTTCCGGACTCCATGATAAAGGTTGACACCTCGTGTTTCCCCTGTCTTATGGTAGTCCCGTTAGTCTGATATTAATCAGTACTTGTGGTTCATCACCCTTGTTCCCCTAGTTTTGGGTCACTTTGGTGGTACTAAGGTATCCCTCCGTAGGCCTATGTCATACGATATTCAGACTCAATACTTATTCTGATAGTTAAATGATTGTTAGTCTTGTTATTTAATTTATTCCTAGTTGGTTCTAATACCTTCTCCTGAGGTTACAATTGGATACCCACAACTTAGTGGTTTCTGCTAATCATTTCTCTTCATTGTGTAGTCCTTACTCTTATTCAACTCATATTTCCTCCATCCTCTTTGAGGTAACGGTATCTTCCGTCATCAGGCAATTTTCACTTTTTAGTTTATATCCACTGCCCTCCATACGGGAGTCTTGCAGCATAATGGGTCAACAACACCTTCGGTGTGTGTGGTGCGGGCATTACATCGGCCCCTTTTTTTTGCACGTTCACATCTGTCTATTAATTATTATTATTTTTTAAGTCCTGACTCGTATAGCTCACTTCTTGCCCTCTGGCAATGTTCAATGGTAGTGGTTTAACCACGAGTGTCGCGCACTCCCAAAAATATGGTTATGCTGGTCCTGAAGACTCGACACTCCCCACCGATGATGATTGACGTTTAATGTCCATACCGGCACTGGGGTTAGGCTTGTAAGCACTAATTACCATTATTCACATTTACTCCCCTTCCCTTACTCTACTAAATGGTGTATTATTTTTAGGTTTAATGGTCAGACCGGTTAGGTCTTCCCGAGGTTTTATCGACCTCCAACCCAAGGGTTTCGTACCCTGCCTATAAGAAGGCTATGTCCCACTTCACTTGCATTACGGACTCACATAAAAGTTTAGTGTTTATTGGTAACTGCCTGGACCACTCGGTCTTTTAGGGTTAGTTTACCGTTGCTGCACTTGCTGTAGCAAGTGCGCAAGGCAGATTGAAATTTGATACTTTGGTTAATGTGGCACTTGCAGTGGCAAGTGCGCCATGCAGACTGAGCCACCGGTACAGTGTGTCAGTGCAGTGCTATTCCCTAATCGGGTTCCTGTTCTAGCAAAAGTTCTTATTCAAATTAGTACAGTCTCACTCACTCCCGCACTCGTTCCCACAAGTTTACCGTGGTAGTAAGGTCTTACTTCCTCACGAGGCGTTGCATGATAGCGACTTAGCGAGTTCTTGTTTCTACAGTTCTCATGATCTCTCCTCATGCACGTCGGGCCATCTTGAACCTTCAGTGTTGCATGGTTTTAGAGTTACTCGCTTCGGGTGAGACTTCTAAAGGTAACTCCTTCCGTCTGTTACATATCTCATAAACTAATCATTACTCGCCGTTTCTACCTCTTTCCCCCCAAGTGCACCATCGGTGCTTTCCTGGATGTAAGACAGGGTCGCCTTGCTTATAGCAAGCTAGCCCTATTAGTCCTACATGAATTTTCTCCTCAAACTTGGTTTATTATTTATCTCATCCTCGTATGGTAGACATTATGTCATTACCAGGACCTCCGGTCCTAAACATTACACCAAAACACTAAGTCTTATTCTCTACATTTAATGTAGTTCTCATAGCATCCACACCGGGTCTTCCCGATCAGGAGAGTTATCTCCGTGGCGCTTCTCATTTCTTGTGTTACCAGGTAGTACTCGAGGTACGGGCTGCGGCGGGTGGGGGCCATCGCAAGTTTCCCTGGGATGCTCTCCCATCAAGTGCGAGTGTTTCATACAGCCTTCGCGTTACTTGGGGTAGTTGGACCCTCTCCGCCTCCGCTGCTCTGTTTACTTCCTTAGTACTGTTACCCAGACCTCTCCCTGACATAAGTCAAGAGGACGGGTTTGACCTTTACTCGGTCTAATACTGTAGTCTCGGTCGTTTATTATTGAAGTGCCTCTACGGCTATGGTGTGCAAGCTTTGAGCATTGCATCAACCCGCAAGGTCACGTATCCTCACAACGTTTCCCGTATTCCCAAAACCTATGCTCACTGTGTAAATCCTACTATCTCTTGTCATCAGAGCGGTCTCTCCGCTCTGATACCACTTTTGTAACACCCCTCTCTAATCGACTCCTAATCATCTTACTTAACAATATAAGATCGCAGCGGTAATCTCAACAATTGAACTACTGGTGTCACCGTTCTTACTCGCCCATACGAGTAATAACGTGCTTACTGATATATTCTTAAATGCGAAACAATTTCCCACAGTGACAACAAGAGATATATCTATCCTTCCAAACCAATATAAAATACATTCACAGTGAGCATTCTAAGTACCCAATCCTATACACGTTTCTAAGTTCGTATCAAAATGCAACAGTGCATATTTAAACAACTGTAATTAAACTACCCAGCGCGTCCCTCTCTTTGCCGACACCGGAAGCTGCATACCTGCAAAAATGGTTGTTTGTGGTATGGAATCAGCCCCTGCTGAGTATGTTACTACATGACTGTCATGCCCCCTCGGACCCTCAGTTAATTGGTCGAGAGCATGCAATTCATTTTCATGCAAGTAGTTTAATGTTAAAACTGTAAAGCAACAATATATATTGCAGTAAACTCAAACAACAAACAAGCCCCCGGCTTCACACATCGCATCGATATAGACCACTGAAAGCGTTACAACGCTTATATGAGTACAGAGACTCCATTCCAACAATCACTTAATAGTTCATAATTGAGTACGGCGACTCACTCGACCAAACAATCCACCATAATCTACACATGAGTACAGCGACTCGACTCAACCAGTACACAACACACAATATGAGCATAATGGCTCGTTCAAACAAAACCATCAACATACCACACATAATTATAAAGCATAACCACTGAGCAACAAGGCGAAATAACGAGAATTATAGACGAGTATAATTTCCCGTCTTTGGCATACAAGCCCAAATAATGTTCGCCTAATGTGCGAGTTAATATAGTCGTTCGTAATTGTTCAGTCATGCCTAATGACAACGTCTCGTTAGAACGACGTGTCTCTAAGTTACCCATCTCTTATGGCGGGTCACCCACGGCAATAGCCACTCCAGCGGTAGAGTCTCCGTCCTACGAACAATCTGTAGTTCGTTGGAATTTATCCAGATACTTACGGTTACCACACGGTATCCTAGTATCGTTAATGGATCACAGTTCACAGCAACAGCCACATCCTCTTGATAAACTTATCTATACCATCGCATTGCTTTACTATTTTTTTTCTCTAACACAGCAGACTAAGGTCGTAGTCCAATCCTGAGTATGTCGACTCGGGATCCAGTGCTAGATACGAGAGCGGCGTTAAAGAGGCCAGTGCTCCGTATATAAGTCTCAGATATTTTATATATCTTATTATCCTAATGCTACAACGTTTTATTTACGTTCCTTATATTACACATATAAGATAGCATCATTGCCGCTAGTTCGTTTTATAATATGTTCATATATACGAACGGTACTGTTATCGCACAATAGTAATAATAATAAAGCAGCATTAATACGCAACTCAAGCATATTAATTCACACAAGCAGACATTCAATCTTATCACAGATTTTCACACAATGTCTGAACTGAGGAAATCCTCAGAGACAATCAAGCCACATAAATAACATACCGTTCACCCTGATTGTATTACGGTGGAGTATGAATCAGCAAGTTCCTATGCTCCGTGTGTCGTCTCTAACAGTCTAAACAATACATAACGCTACTGATTAGCATCCCGTATAACAACATACTCTACGGTACCCCGTACCGTCACTAACACCTCCCGGTTAATCCCCCGTTATTAACTGTCAACGCTTGTCGGGTTTTCGGCTTAACTCGGGATTAGAAAGGTGTTATATTACATGCGTAGTCTTGTCTTGTATATTAATATACTTATTGTTGAACTTGTTATCGCATGTAACTTAACATACCCTTGGATGTCGTATAGTTTGTTTCTATATTGTACGCATGATTCTTTGTCATGTACTATTCATCCCACCTTAGTATTTATTATTTTTTTCTAAGGTTTGTGTTTTTTTTAAGTTCAATGTGGTATAACTCATGTGTAAACAATACTTTCAATTATATGAATCCTTATTATCACATGTACACTCTTAACATTAGAATTCCATATCCAATGTTTGTAATTGTTTTCCCTTCTTCTTATATCACTTTAATCATGAAAATACATGGTTATTAGACCATATTATATTTCCCACATCATAACATATATTCATTTTTATACATGTATTATGGAACTATTTATTATATGGTAAGTCTTATAATATATATTCATTCTTTTAATGAATACCTCTTATATTATAAATGTTATAACTCTTATACATTAAAAACCATATTATAAATTCCATTTAAAAAAATGTTAATATTTCCGAACAGCACCAATGTTCTTAAATATTTACAAAATCCACCACATAATTAATATAATGTTACATTATAGTTATATAACATATATCATGACATTTATGTCATTAAAACAATTATAACATATAGTTATAAATTGTTATATATTGCAAATAGCCCCTTATATTTTCGGCTTTCACTATAAACCACTAAACTTCTATAAATCACAAATCAACCTCAATTATATTTCATTGTTACACTTATAACATATACCTTATATTATAATCCTTAAACCTTAATATAATTATAACCTATGGTTATATTATTATTATTTTTTAAATAACCGAACAGACCCCCTAGGTCTATTCTAATTATTTTTCCACCACTTAACTTTCTATATTCACCAAATTCCCCTCTTTATAACATATAGTTTTCTAATATCATCAAAACTATATATTATACATATCTTGTTAAAACCTTATATATAACTCCAAAAATTACCAAACTATACCAAAAGGTTATAAACATCATTACTAACCTTATACTTTCTCTAAATCTCGGTTTTACCACATATGTTACCCATTTGTAACAATTTATGAAATATCTTATATTATACTTATGTAATTCATATAAACTCCAAATTCAACCAAATCAACTTCTAAAAATTCCTAATAACCTAAGGTTTGTACTAAACTCCATTTAGTACCCCAAGTTTTCGGAAATCACAATATAGCCCCATCTCTTATAAATCTTTTACAATTTAATACTTATCTTAATATAAGGTAGTATTTTAATTTCTAAATTCTCCAAACTTGTTCAAAGTCTCCTATATAGTCAACTTTGACTTCTAATACCAAATTGGACCCAACCTTTCGGTAATTACAAAACTTCACCTATACTTTTCTATTTTTACAATTTTGACCCAAAACTTTATAAAATGTTATAATTTTTATTAAATTCATTTAAAACCCTAAATTCCTCTAAATTAAGCCCACGGCCTAATATTTTGTTAGTAATTACCGTTTGACCCCAAACTTAATTATATAAGCATAAATCTAACTAAATAAGCTTATAAACTTAAATTAAAATGGCCTAATGACATGGCCTTATTACAACCTTGAACTTGCAAAATAAATTACACTTTAAATGTCTCAAAATATAGCATAAACTCACAGCCTCACCATAGTTTAATTATTTTCCCACATAATGTCATAATTTGACCATTATGTTAATTAAATCTCTTAAATGACTAGCTTAATTTATCTTAGTCATTTTTTCCATTTTTAGGTTAATATAACCCATATTATTAAGTTCCCTCTCGGCAATATTAATATATATGCTTAGGAATTATAAAATCATAAGTTTTAAGGTGTTTATACCTTGATTTCTCCTTGTATGAACTCGGCCACTTGAAGGAAAATTCACCACATCATTTAGACATGTTTAATACACCAAAATAAGATATGGTTATACTCCAAGCTTGAGCTTAACCATAAGGAACAATTAATGTAAGATTTAAGGCAAAAATCACCTTAAAAATGCAAGGGAACTTCAAGATGGATTCGGCCTGAATCAAACACACCACAAGGTGTTAGATCCACCATATAGACATAGGAAATAGCTAGACAACAACAAGCTGCCTTGGTATTAGGTTTTACCTTGGAAAAATGCCTTAAAGAAGGGTATTTGCTCTAGATCTCGGCCTCCCTTGCTTCAAATGGCTAACCAACTCATTGAACATGTAAATATGAAGATTATGAGTGTATAAACTCATAAAAATCAAAGGAAGAAAATCGGATGAAGAGTAGAGAAGCTTAAGGTATGTTTTTACCTTAAAATGAATTTTGGGAAACCTTGGTCCCTATACTTGCTTCAGCCGAAATTGGTTGGTGTTCTAACCTTAAAACACTGAGAATAAGCCATAGGAAGTGATGAGCCACGAGATCTAAGTGTAGATAGTGAAGAGATGAAGAAAAAGAGCCAAAATAAGCCTTAAACCATTACCTTAGGAGCTTAAGAGTTAGATCTACCTTCCATGCTCAAGAACCTCGGTTGAGAGGGTCTGGAAGGGCTGCTTCATCGGCTGGAATGAAGCTAGGGGAAAGAGAATGATTGGAATGAGCCTTAATTGATTGAAAAATCAATTTTGATTAGTTTATGTTTAGTAAATGGGTAATGACTCATCCAAGGGGATAAGCATGGGCTGGCATCGGTTATTGGAGGGGCATGATAGGGCTCACACGGTTGGAGGCTGATTGGAGCAATCATGGAGCAAATGTGTATTATTTAGTCCATATATTAGAAAGGTAAAAGTAACCTCCTTAATTTAAGGAGTGGTGTTGGATACCTGTCCCTTGTATGTGCAAGTGGTGAATCCAGCCTCTTATTACTTGTGGCTGTCAATTTCATGAGGTCCAAGGGGTCAACTTTGACCTCTTGACCATTCTTAGTCAATGTTGACTCAAACGGGCCCCACTTTAGGGTTTTATTAATATTTTAATATTAAATTGTAAAAATTTGTAAATTTTGGAATTAAATTCCTAATATGATATAATGTGATATAATATCATATTTAAAGGTAATTATAACCTTTAAGCCCATTAAAACCAATTTAGAAGGCAATTTCACAAAAATGTGCTTTAAGGTGTTTTAGTGTACATTTTGTGTTGCAAGGTGTTTCTGAGCTTGGTTTTTTTTGAGAATGGTTTTGTTGTATTCCTTACATGATATTTGATCATGGAATCCAATTTTATATCATTTAGAGGTCATTAGACCTTTAAGGTTTTCTTAGAGCACATTTTTGCTCTACTTGACCTTGAAGCATATAAATGCCTGTTCTTTGTGTTGGAGTGTTGTCCAACAATTTTAACATGTTTAGTAATGTGTTAATAAGTTTAGGACAAAATCTTATGTCCTAGGAAGTTCATTTGGGTATTTGTTCACCCCATATAGTCAAAGGGTGCAACATCTTGCTTTGTGTTGACCACTATTGTTCTCAGTTGACTTTTAAGGCATGTTTAGGCCTTAATTAATGTGATCAAATATTTAATCCATATTTTATTAGTTTGGGGTATTTCAGTTAGGATTTAGGAAATGCTAGTAAGAATCTATTTTACAGGAGACAAGTTTTAGATTAATTTATATCTAAGGTTCCAATCTAGAATTAAGAAATACTTAGGAAGGGAACTAATGAACTAGAAAGAAGTAGTAAACCAGGATTCCCTTTTTAGAATTGTCAGAAGATCACTTTTTAATCATTTTTTTTTAATTATTCATTTAGTTTCTACAATCAAAACCCCCAATTAAATATTTTTATTTTTCCTTAGTTTATTAGTTAGATTAGAATATAGATTCAAACTGGACAATGCCTCCTTGGGTTCAATACCCTGAAGAGATACTTTAGGAAAACTGACTATGATAGACCAGTACACTTGTCGTATTAGGTTTACCCCATATAGTTGTGAAGGATGGACGACACAACCACTACTTGACTAAGTGTCCAAATGGACATTTTGCTTGACATCCTTTGACAGATGATGAGTTGAAAATGGTCCGTCACTTTAACAGCGTAGGTACTGCCCCACGTGAGTAGTGGATGCAACTAAAGGAGCCGAATCCAGATCTATTTATTGGTATCAACTTCATTTATAATTTTAATAAGTAATTGACAAATGAGCATAAAGGAGGACACCCAGTTATGCAAGTGTTTGTTGATGACCTTGAGGAGCATAAGTATCACATATTATGAGATGGTCGTAGATGTTTGTTCATGTGACTCTAACATTTTCATGTGTGTTTAACGTTTTTATCTTTTCATAGTATTAAAGCATACTTTTTTTTCACTTTATACTGACGATAGGGATGTCACCGGGTATGTCACGTTTGCTAGCCCCAACATCCATGAAGCTTTTCGATGCATTCTCATTCATCGTCATTATTGATGCTACGCACAAGACAAATGTATATAAGATGTCTCTTGTAGAGATAGTTGGAATGACTTATGCTAGGAAGAATTTAAACCACATACGCATTTGTATGTAGTGAGGACGAAGTAGGGTACACTTGGGACTTGAAGAACTTGAGGGAGCTACTGGTTGAAGGACATCAACCATTAGTATTTGTGACCGATGAAGAGCTTGGTCTTCTGAAAGCTCTCCCTGCTATCTTCCACCACGTGCCTCATCTTATTTGTCATTAGCACATTAACACCAAAGTTAATTTAGATGCGAAGAGGTTCTTCCATAAGATGGGCGGAGAGGTTGAGACTACAAAGTATTGGCTCAAGATAGTTAAGAGTCAGACATAGGTGCATTTCATGAAGGAGTATGCACACATGAGAAAGATGTACGAAAGGAAAAGGAAGCTTGACTGGAGCAATTATCTGGACGACACTTGGCTTGTTTACAAAAAGAAGTTTGTCAAATGTTGGACAAAGTTAGTACCATATTTTGAGAACTACACCACAAATAGGTATGTGTGATATATTTATGTTTATTTACTAATTTAGTGTGCTGTTTATTTCCAGTGACGATAACTAGCGCTTATTAATATTTATTTTCGTAGAGCTAAGAGCTCATACGTAGCACTCAAGGTGTGGCTTCAGTCCTCCCAAATGAAGTTGTGCACCATATTCTCTAGGATTGATGGACTTCTTCAACGTCAATACAATAGATTCATGCCAGTTATGAACATGTCCAAAAACAAGTGGCTCACAAAGACTACTACCACCTATTTCAAACAATACATGGATGAGTCAGCCACAAATGCTTAGTGATCCTTCAAAAGGGACTTGATTATGGCTAGGGATTCAAGATTAATGAACAACAGTGTGGATGTGCATTACTTTATACTCATGGACTTCCTTGTGCACACTACTTATACGAAGTGATTGAAAGGAATGACAAACTTACACTGGATGTCATTCACAACTTGTAGAAGATGTTGGAGTTGGACGTGGGGAAGCCAATGAAGGAAGAAACCCTAACATATAATGTTGGCCACAATTCCTGTTCCTTCGGTTCCAGTTCCTGGATATGTGTATTCGTATTCGAAATCGGTCAGGGGCGGTTCCGGAGCGGTTCCGATTCTGAACCCTGTATCCACTTCGGATTCGCTCAAATCACCGGTTTTGACTGGTTCCAGAGCAGTTCCGGTTCTAGAACGGGTTCCACATCGGTTCCATATGGTTCCAAATTAGGGTATCAAGAAACTGGAGCCGACCAACCCACTGTGGGTCGGTCAGCTCCAGTTTCTTCATTTTAACTTTGATTTGAGATCCATTTACGCGTACACGTTGTTCTTTTTGTCCAATTACTCTTAGATAGGCTATTCCTCAAGTTTATAATCTTAAAAGTGTAAGAAACAAAGACTTATAATTTTTTTATTAACTTTGCAAAAATTAAGGATGAAAAAGAACTTTATTATATGATTCACTGCCTCGTTAAAACATTATTAGGTAAAAACCCATTAGGAAAACCGAATAAGGAAAAGAGTACAACTACTAAGAGATTACATGATTTCAATTTGCAAGTCTTAAAAGAGATTACATGGAAAGAAGGTAATACTAATACATTCTAAAATATTACAAGATAGAAGTCATAAGTGGTGTTTTCCCCATTCATCTCATACCAATCATCATGTTGTCCATCGTACTACAATGCGCATGCTTGGGATATCAGCTCGGCTAAGTCCCAATCATACTTCTCAACACAAACCTTGATTAAGTCTGGAACAAGGCTTGATCTCTTTTTGTCCAACACTTATTTGCCTACACTAAAGCCGACTCAGAAGCAATGGTTGATGCTGGAATTGCTAGCACATCTCTAGCTATCTTTGCAAGGATGGGAAACTTGCCTTCATGTGCTTGCCACCACTTAAGAATATCTATATCACCATCACCATCATCAAAACTAAAAGTGAAGGTAATATAATCATCATAAGTACAAAATCCGGAACTCGATTGAATAGATTTTGGTCTTTTCAAAATACTTGAAATCAAAGAACTTCTTTTGCTACCGGGGCGTGGTGGTTTAGAAGAGAAACCACTACCCCTAGCAGAAGAAAGCTCATTCAGATGATACTTTGAAGTGTACTCATCATGTAGCTTTTCAAGGCTTCATTAACCTTTTCTACATGCTGTTGAACATAACCTGGATTGCGTGGACCTCCTGGAACAATACTCTAATAATCAAACAATTTAGTTAGACTATCCAATTTTATTTGTGGATCAAAAGCAATAGCAATACAATAAATCAAAGAAAATTCACTGAAATAGTTAAACCATTTAGACATCATATCATAATAACCGCACTGATCTCAACAACAAACCTATTTTCATGCAAAACATGGAAAATACTACTGCATTCATTTATGACTAGATGCACATTAGGTTCATAAACTAATGAAAACACCTTAGTTGCACTATCAAAACATTTAAAAACGTTGCACACAACATTAGCCTTTCCCCAAAATTCATCACTAATTAATTCTTGATCTTGTTGAACAATTATATTGTTATACAAACTAGTCAAAATGGGATAATATTTCTTAGTCTTTACTAACAATTCATATGTGGAGTTCCATCTAGTGGCGGTGCCGGAGCAAAATGACGAGGACTTATACCGGATTGCTCACACTTTTTTTTTATTCATTTTTTAACAACATGTGATTTCCTAATTTTTCTCATAACACTCCTAAGTGGTTCTAATGTAGCAGTCAAGTTAGATAAAACATCTTAGACACACAAATTTATAACATGTGCACACATCGAACATGCAAGTAATCTCTGTTATGCAAGAGTGTGAACATCTTATTAGCTTTTAGATAATCTACACGCTTAACATTTTTTGAAGCATTATCTAAAGAAATTAATACCTTGTCTAACAAATTCCACTCAGATAATACTTCAATAAGTTTCTCAGAAATATTATGATCGGTATATGCATCATTGAAAATATCAAAAGCAATCATACGCTTCTAAAGCGTCCAAGAACTATCAATCCAATGAACTGTAACACAAATAAATGTCTCATTAGTAGTAGATGTTCACATATCACTAGTCAAGGAAACACGACCATCAAATGCATTAATCATTTCCATTAGTTGGTTTCTAGTTTTACTTTGTTGTGTAAAAGCTCTACGTTTTGGCGTGTTCCTAGGCACTCTACTATCTTATGGTTGTAATGTGGTGTAAACAAAATTTTCAAAATAAGAGCTTCCACCAAAATTAAAAGGTAATTGTTCAACAATCATAAACCTAGCCATGCCATCTATCAATCTTTCTTTATCATAATGAAAAAACCTGGACCGGGTTATCGTTCGGTAAACCCGATGAGCATAGTTTGACTGCTCGTACCACCCGCCATTGCCGCCTTATCCTTGTAGATTTTGTGTGTTTTCAAGTGTTCTGCAATGGATCTGGTTTCGGTGCCCCCGCCCATAAAAGTCCTTTGCTGCAAAGATTGCAATATTGCTTGTATGCCCCGGGGTAACACCTCACTCGTAATCACGCAATAGTCACTCACGTAGCAATAATTAAAAACATCTCACAACGGAAGTCACATAATAATAAACCTCACTCGAGTGTCACATGCCATTACTCGCCCATGCGAGTAAAGAAGCAGAAATAATAATAACGAAGCAACACTGGTAATATATACATAACCGCAGTGATAACGAGATACTAACATATACATCATTCTAAATCCAAAAGTACTCTCATTGACAAGTGAGCGTCTAAATATTCCTGATTGTATACAACGTCATTACCAAGAAAACTAATAACCATCCTAATACAATATGAACTCTCATGCGGTAAAATGAAACCCTAACTACTCGGGTCCCGCACTTCGGCTTCAACGGTAATCATCACTTTCACAAATGTCGTAAAGGCTCAGTGATAAACGCTGAGTATGCCAGGTTTGGACCCTTATGGTCACTTAATTGTCATGGTCGCCATTATTAGATTCATTACATGCTTTTACCGGTGTACATGTATATTAAAGCAGTAAACGCATGAGTGGTGGTAAAATGAAATGGTTAAGACAGTCACTACAGTTCAAACACAACAGTACACACATGAAACATTTAATCACAACAACGATAAACACATAGCCGTAAGTAAGTCTGGTATTCAAACTTCACATACGACCCCCCTGCCCTCACATAACTTTATATTTTTTTTGTTAGCACTGTCAGGAGGGGTCAAGTTAGGACATCTCGAAATAACTCACATGGACGGTGGTCCCACGTACACACGAGGTGCTCAATGCCCAGAGGATCAGGAGATTCCAGGTCTTTTCACTTTGCCTGTTTAAAGGCGTCCACATATGGCCAAGGGCTTGGTGCCAACAGTAGCACACTTTGCCTGACGATCTATATAGGCTCGATCGGGATTTAACAAGAGTAAACCCGATCCGGGTGGGTGTTAACTCTAGAGATCTCTATGCGCAACCAGTAGCCGGTGGCTACCTGGGTTTATATATATGTATGTAAATCTATATATCATCACACTCATTCACACTCCAATGTTCGACTTAGTAGTCAGTTACCCAAGTACAGTTTTAGGTATAAAGAAATCACATTTTACTTGGTTGCCCTGTGGGTCTTACACATGTCTAGAAGTAATCTAGGTCGTATTCATGTTCAAGTCCAAGCTCTAGAGATCGACGATGTCATATCTCATTCCTAAGTATTTTACTTAGGATATAATTTATATAACTTATAATACTTAGAGTATTATTGTAAGGTATCCACATTCACATCACATTGCTCATATATGTATATTTATATAAGCCGGTCTATAGTCAACGTAGTATTAGTCCCAAAGGACGTTCGCGTATAATTAAATAATACGGGAAAGTAAACAGTTAAACATCACATAACATTTACACGTACATACATACATACACACACATATATCACACACGTTATACAACAAACCTATCTTAGCCGAGGAAGTCCTCGGGACATCTCAAATCAAACCCCTTTACATATCGTACACCTCAGACCAAGGATGCACAGTAGGCCACTAAGCTTGTCGGCACCTCCGTCGGACGTACGATCTAAATATCAAACATGCTATAAGTCAATCCGCATGACTTACTTAAGCTCGGTAAATCCGAACAACACAAGTAATCCCGACATTACATCCCCAGATTTCAACAGTTATTTAAGGTAGTGTTACGTAAAACTACTAACATCTGGGTTTATTTATATATGTCGGTTATAAAATGTCTCAGTTGTAGCGTTTAGAATGTTAGGATTTATTCCATTATATTTCATAATATTCACGAGTATACAATTATAATATATAGTTGCATGTATACATGCAACGTTAGTTCGCATCATATATTATGCTCATACACTAATGTTTATAATTCATTCCATGAATGAGTATTGTTCTTATTGAACTTAGGCATATAATATATAGTTGCATGAATACATGCACTAATGTTTATATGGCATTATCATTTAGCCATTTATTTAATACAATGTATTATAATATACAAAGCTTATAACAGTTATATTTAATTTCCAACTAAATAACTTGTACTTTATAAAGATCACTAATGTAAGAACATTTACTCCTTTATATTATATGGTTTCGAACTATAAACATATACTCATTATTATATATTCACACATGCTAGCGCATGTCGCATATATATATAGATATATATATATATATATATATATATCTATATGTCTAACATTTATTATTTTTTTCATGAATCATACTCTTATATTATATGTAACACTTTTATCATCTTATGTAAGATGATTATTTTCATTTGTTGCATTATATTATGCAACTTATATCAAGAACTTATCTTAATATTTTGTAATATTTCATGACATATACTTATAATTCCTAAGGTTTATTTTATACTAACCTTAGTTTATAAATTCCATTTTCTCATAATTGTCACATTATTTCATGTGAATGTTGTTAATGATAATTGTTTCATTTAATCACATTAATACTATATAATATCTATAATGTTTATATCATTGTAAACCATTGAAATACCCCAAACCTAGATATGGTGTTTAGAGGATAAAATAAGGTATAAGAAGTCTAAATAATGCCTTAGAAACTTAAGGGAGCAATTTTAAATCAAAAGAAAACACAAAAAAACACCATAAGAGCAATTTAAGCAAAAACATGCTCTAAGCTTGGAGTAACGTTGGGTAACACCCAAATATCATTCTTAGAAACTAGTAACATGATAATGGACATGTTAAACCAATTACCAAAGAAAACCAAGCTCAAAAACAAGTTAAAACACAAATTGTGCTTTAAGGACTCTTAAAGCACATTTTTGAAAAATTGTCTTAGAAAGGGGTTTTGAGTGGCTAAATGCCCATGATTACTCCTTAATAAACTTGTGTGCTACTTAGTATCACATTAGGAAGTCTAAATCAATGGGAAATCAAAAATTTTCACAAATATGTGCACTAGTTTGTGAATAGTAACCAAATAGTGCCTAGTTTAGTCTTTAGTCAACTAAGTTTATTTAATTGGTCAACAAAGACCATGACTAGCCTTATTGATAAAGGGGCCAGTTTTATAAGGGTGGTGAGTCACCACATGAGATAGCAATATTAGAAAAAGAGGAGGAAATAAAGAGAGTACTATTTGCTTTTAACTTAAATATCTTACTTTTACATACCTCTATCCTCATCTCTTCATTCTCTAATTTTCTCTCCGATTTCACCATCTTCTTCCCTTCTCCATTCACGTAAGAGCAGCCCCCATGCTAGCTCCATTTTCCTTGCCTATAACTTGTTCATTTCAACTCCAAATCCAAAACAAAATACATATTACTCTTTGTTAGGTAAGCTCTTGCTTTCCATCTTTCCAAATATCCAAAAACTTCATTTTGGTGCCAAGGCAAACCGCCATTAGAGGAGGAAAAATAAGCTTGAGGAGTCCATTAGCTTCTCTATTCTCTTAAGGTAAGGAAAGTGCAAGAAAAATCATCTTTCCACCACTTTTCTCCATTACCGAAAAATTACACTCATGGGGCTTCATTTTTATGCCTTGTTCTAGCTTGTTTTCTATTCTCCAAGGGCTAGAGGAGGTCCTTCTTGATTCATATCCAAGCTTGTCTTGAGACTCCAAGGTAAAACATTCAACTCAATACCTTAAAAACACATTTTAACCTAGGTTTATTCCTTAAGGTTAGTGTATTGTTTAGCACTCATTGGAGTCATTGGATATTGATTAGAACATTGGCAAGGGAAGTTTAAGTGGTGACCGAGATGTTCAAGGAAAAAGGCTAAGGAGGAAAGTTTGTGAAGCTTGTAAAAGAACAAGGTAAATGTCTTACCTTAAGGTGTTTTAATGTATTAAGGGATGGGATTTAGATATAAGATAAGTTTGGCTTAGAGTTTACATTAGGAAAGGGTAATAAAACCTAGGAGAAAGAACATTATTATATTGAGAACGTGTGACTAAGGAGCAAATGAGAAAGGAGATAGTTAAACAATGTTAAGGTGAATTATAAGAACATTTATGCGGCAATGGGAGCCTTGTTGTGTGTATTTGCAGGTCAAAGGCAATATATATTGTGGAAATTCAATGTTTAAGATTAATGCATTTAAGGGCCTAAGATCCAAGTCATTTAAGGGCCTAAGTGTAACACCCCTACCGCTAATCCCCTAATTATCTCCTAATCGTCACGGTCTCTAGGCTAATCGCAGCGGAACACACAACTAAGTAGCGGGTGATACACGTCGTTAGCCGCCCATACGACTAACTAGGCCTCAATAAACAACAACAGTGCAGTCTGATAGCAAGAAGAGTACGAGTTAACAATAAAAACTCCAACAATCCTTAAACAAGTCCTAACAATACATACATCCTTGTTCACCAAAATAATATCCAAAAGTGATTACCGAGTCTAAATATTTAGCTCACTTAAACCTTCCAAGTCTACAAGATATTAACGGTATACCCTAACTGTATCACAAATGTATACATCTTTCAAAATCCAAAAAGGTGTACCACATGGTACACCGGCCACAAACCTAACCGTGTACCAATCGGTACACCAACCAAAATAATTATCTACATGAAGAGCATCCCGGTCATTTCCTGCCTATCAACAGTCTCGAGTCCTTGTAAATAAAAATATTGCCCCTAGGGGCTCAGCAAAGTGAATATGACTTCCGCATACCCCGTGTACTAGCGGGGGGTACGCCAACTAATGGTCGCCAACATGCGGTTCATTTAATAATTGCAACATGCTATATAATAGAAAGCATTCATGCATAACCACCATACAATCAGGGAAAGCACACAAGCACAACAGAGGTCATGATACACAAAGGCACCAACTTACCATCAACAAACCGTGTGTCCAAGCTCAAACCAGCTTCACCATAGGTTAGCCCAATTACCATCCGGGTTAATCACATGTCATTGTTCAATACTCAGCAAACAAGTCTTTCACAATCAATTATCCTTCTCTTTTCAAAACTCAAGTGTAAGCCGGTATGGCCTCCGGGCAGGGATAAGGCTATCCCACCACCGGGCTCAAAGTTAGCCCACCTAACCAGGTTGCTACCCATTTAAGGGGTTTGGACCATGGAAAGGATTATAGCCAGGAATCGGTTAACAATCTCTCTTGCAACCTCATCCTCACGCGTGGCCGAAACTATATCAGACTCCTCAAACTACTCAAATTCAAATTCTCAAAGTTAGAATGTTAGGTGCTTGGGGAGTTAGTGAGAAGCCACAACAATCAGTCAAGCTTTCACAATAAACAACCAAGCATTTCACAAGCCAGCACAACTCCCAGTTCAAACACCGAGCAACCCAAGCATAGCAATTACAATATTTATATGAAAGAGCAGTAAACCGATTACATGCTTTTATCTTGCTTAGGTGGTGGCAAAGAAACACATAACAAACAAGCCGGGGTAACCCCGTTAGGACACACAGCGCATGAAGAAGTCATATCGTGCACCGTTGGTCTCGGACTTTTGTTCACCTTCGAAACTTGACTATCCAAGTCCTATAGCATATCATGGAAGGGTACGGTCAATTATGTACAATTAACCTTACTCATTGTGTTCCTAGCCTTTCCCGGTTTATACTTACTAATTCATTGTTGTTCAAATCCACTTACTCAAGTAACATACTTAAAATTATTTTCTAACCTTGTTTATAGCCTTAATGACCTATAAACATCATTAGTCAAGTCTTAATTATCTTATAATACCATTACTCATCAAGCCCCTATCTTAACGCAGCTTAAAACACTTTCTGTGAAGAATTTGGGGTGGTCCGGGTTTGTGTCCGGGGATGCAAACCCAGACCAATGCATTAGAAAACTCTCGGGTAAGATTTTGATGTGGTCCGGGTTTATGTACCGGGTTACAAACCCGGACCACAACATTTGGAAACTCTCGGGTGACTTTTTAGGGTGGTCCGGGTTTATGTACAGGTTACAAACCCGGACCACTCCATTTTCACAAGTTTCTACCGTGTTTTGAGCCTGGTCCGGTTTGTGTACTTGTTTACAAACCTGGACCAGTTGCAGAATAGAAAAATATGTATGTTTTTTATCTTGTTTCAACTCCTAACTTCTACCACATCTCTTCCCCAATGTTCCTACATGTAATCTAGCATGTTTTAACACTAATTAAGCACTTAAAACTAACTTAATATCCAACCTATATTCTAATCTGTTAACTTAACCATTTCCACTGCTAGTATTCTCCTGTTACAGGGTTTTTTCCTGCTCTCTGTTTTTGTTTCCTCTTCGTTCCCCAACTCAGTGGCTCACTTCTCAGGCCATTCTACCCCTTACCATCTGCATTATTTCCCTCCTACATTACCCTCATCATATTCTCACGCTTAGCTTAGTTTCCTAAGTCACTAGTTACTCAAGTTAAACACTAAAACTTAACTAGTTCTCCTAAGTTGTTTTCACCCATTTAAAACTCTTAAGTCCTCTAACCTGCTATAAAAAATTTGCCATGGTTTCCCTACAATCCTAGACATTCCCACAACATCATTTCTCAGTTCTTAATCATCAAAACTAACCAAATCCCTCAAGGGACTCTAACACACACATTGTTCAATTTATTCACATATATTCTTCCTGCACAACACCCCTTGTCTTTCTTGTTTTCCAGACCCTTTAACATCATTCAAAACAGTTCTAAACAGCTTAACACTCTTACTCTTCACACCACAACATAACCCATTAACAGAGCATCATAAAGTTTCCATTTCCAACGTTATAATCTGTTAAACATAACACACACAAACTAGTTCAAGGTTAACGCATTTACCGTGTGTTTCTAAGTTTGTTTCCTTTCCTCATTCTCCTTCCCTTCTCTTCCTTTCCTTGTTTCGGTTCAGACTTCACACAGTGGCAATGCTACAGCCATTCCCACAAACACACCAACTTAGAAAATAACTCCTCTGATAACCCTAAAATCTTACACATATTAAACTTAAGTGAGGTTCTTACCTTTTGTCTTTAGGTGAGGTTTTTGACACAAAAAAATGACAAGGTTCCCAGCTCCAAAATGAAAGTCAAGCGGCTAGAAAGAGGAGGGGAAAACAAAGGCTCTCGTTGGATTTTATTTACAAGGCTAGAGTTAGAAAAAGATGGGCTTAATTACTTTTCTTACCTTAAGATGACAAGGAGAATGGAGAAGATCAAAATGCACTCCCTCAGGACCCAAAATGGGCTACAACCATAATTTTAAAGTTGGAGCTTTGAGGTTTTTAAGAGGTGGAAAATGTTCCTTGAGAAGAGAGGAATCCAACGGTGGTATTTTTGTGGAGTTTGGAGTTTGTTTAAGTGTTCAAAATGATGAGAGAAGAGAGGAGATGTGGGTTCACCAGCAAATCGCCATAGCAGCTTGGTGAGGAAGAAGAAGAGTTCTGAGAGGGGGAGAAATCATAACAGAGAAGAGGTTAGGAGAGAGAAGCATTTTTTTCTACTTTTGTACTTTCATTTCTTTTCTTCCTTTGTCTTGTAGTGTGTTAGGAGCTAGGACAAATTAAAGAAGAGAGGAGGGGGTGCTGGGCGGCTGCACACACACACAAGTGTGTTTTAAATTTTTATTTGCAAAGTGGACACACTAACTTTGCTTATTTATGCTTTTACCCCACAACTTTTATTTTGTTACACTATTCACTCCCGGGACCCGTTTCCCGGAGTTTTCTCGTTTAATTAATTTTATTGGTTCTAGACCCTCATTATAATGTACTAATGACTATTTGGTTGACCAAAATTATTATGAGTCTATTTAACCGCTTAAAGTCGTGTTTTCCCGGTTTCCTCGAAAAACGTGCTTTAAGGTTCGTTTGTGTTTTTAACCGTTTTTAAGGATCCGTTTTCTTCGGGATTTGTTGTTCCCTCATGATTATTTAGGTATAATTAAGCTTCTAAAATCTTAATTAGCCTAATTAATCACTGTTTTAAATTTTGGGGTATTTCACTAAGTGCCAAGCAATTTAAGATTATGCACTATATTGAGATGTAGTGTAGTTTGGGTGTGATTTGTGTGCTAAGAGTGTATATTAAGGATTTAAGTGTTTATAGTTGTTTAATGGTGAAAACCTAAGTGCTTGGTTGAAGTAATATACTAGGGAAGCCATGTCAAAATTTGGAGAAGAAACATGATGTTGAAGATGTTCTAAGGAGATTTTATGACTAAGGAAGTGCTAGGGAACTTTAGGAGTTGTTTTGATGAAAAAGAGTATAAGTTTAAGGTGTTCTTGTGAATTAGGATGACTTAGGTGTAACTAGGAGGAACTAGGGGTTACAATGGTGAATTTTAGGCACCAAGATCATGATAAAAGAAGTTAGGAGACTTGTGCAATTTTGATGGAAATAAGGTGTAAAACTTTGAAATGACTTAGGTGAGAACTAGTGTGTATGACATGAGGAGGTTTTGGTAAATGGAATGAGGATGAAGAATGATGCTTATGAAGTGGTCAAATTGTTAAGGAGGGAACACTTGGGCTAGTTGAAGTTCTAGGTAAGTCACATGTTAGGAATGTAAGGAATTATATGATAAGTGTTAGGAGTTTTTGTAAGAATTGAGTAAATGGTTAAGAGAATCTTTGGTGGGAGAATTAATGAGTTTAGAGGATGTTTAAAGGTGAGTTAAAATGCCTAAAGGATGTTGGAACACATTAAAATACTTGTGGTGAGGTTTGGGGTGAATTTAACACTTAGAAATAAGTTTCTGGAGCCGACCCACCTTAGGACCGACCTTGGCAAATTATAACTTATAGTGCAAAAATAAAACAAATTATACCATTGTTCATCATTTTTCATACTCTTCAAAACAAGATGCATCATGGATATGTTTTGGTAAATTTTAAATTTTTTGTATTTACATACTATTTTTTAAGATTAATTGCGAATCTTAAGTTTAAGAAAAGTGAATCAAAGGTTGTTAAAAAGTGAATCAAATGTTGTGAAAAAGTGAATCAGAGAGTTTCTTAAAAGTGAATAAGAGGTTTAAAAAAAGTGAATATCATAAACAGAGATTGTTTAACTAAAGTGATTCTGATTGGTTGACTAGTGTGAATCAAAGGTTTTAAAGAAGTGAATCAAAGGTTATTAAAAAGTGAATCACAAGTGTTACAAAGTGAATCAGAGTAATAGGAGTGAATCTCGTTAGCATAGATTGTTTAACTAAAGTGATTAAAAAGTTTAAAAAATATGAATCAGAGGTTTTATAAAGTGAATCACGCGTTTAAGAAAAGTGAATCAAAGGTTTAAGAAAAGTGATTCTCGTAAATAGAGATTGTTTTAACTAAAGTGTATAAGAGGTTTAAGAAAAGTGAATCAGAGGTTTAAGAAACATGAATCAAAGGTTTTTTAAAGGTGAATCAAAGGTTTAAGAAAAGTGAATATTTTTTCAATACTAGTAAAAGTTAATCCTACCACAAACTTATGCGAGAACAGTATGAAATTTTCATTAATTGAAAGTGAATCATTCATTGAAAAAAAGTGAATCATTCTTAGGGTCATTAGACCCTAAACCCTGTACTATAAACCATAAAAATGTCTTCGACGTTTTTTAACTTTCCTAGTGCGGTTTTTAGAGTGTTTAGGGTAAGATTCATAATACTAATGAATAAGGTTCAATTTATTGTTAAAGAAGATTCATTTTATTAATGAATAAGATTCGCTTTAAAATACGTAATATATACTCTTTCTAACAATATAAAATTTTAAGTTTACTAAAACATATCCATGATGCATCTTGTTTTGAAGAGCATGAAAAATGATGAACAATAGTATAAGTTTGATTATTTTTACACTTTTATTTTATAAGTTATAACATTTAAAAAAATATAATTTTCTCTCTGCTACTAATAAATCCACTTTCAGCCCACCCAAACTCCCTTTCGTGCGCATGTGTTTTTCTCCCTTTTTTTTCTTTCCCTTCAACCTTTTTCCTTTATTTATTTTTTCACATTTATTCTGTCAACCACATCTTGACACATATGTTGTCTACATATTACACCCTGGCGCAAGTGCTAGGGTTTTCGTTCTAAACACATATACCAATTTCCGCATGTTTTAGTTGATTAATAATCTTTTAAATTTTAACTTTATTCAATAAAAACATAAACTAGTCTCTTATTATTGTACAATTTAATTTTTTGTAAATCGAACAGTTTTCATTTTTAATTAGAACATGTTATTAGATAGTATCATCGTGGAAATAATTTAGAATTTTCTATTTCTTTGTTAAACAACTTTAAAGTTGTTTTAATTAGAAAAGTGTACAAATATACCAATGTAATCAAAATATCTGCAATAATACATATAAATTTCCATGAATTTTATCTGTTTAATCAATTAAATTCGAATTCTTATATTTTAAATAACATTAAAAGATTTCTAAATTAGTTGTTAATACTAACATGAAATATCATTTTACAAACTACTTTAGGCTACTAAACTATATTTATATTTTGAAAAAATTACATCCCTACCCATGATGTTTGGTGAAATTACTCAATCCATCCATAAGGTTTCAAAACTTACTTTGTCCACCCATGTGGTTTCCTCTATTTTACATTCGACAAACTTTTCTAATATTTGATCAACTTAAAAGATGCTTAAATGTTGTCCAAAATTTATAAAACTTTATATGGATGATGCTAAGGTATTATATTTTTGGTTAATGTCAAATCCAAAGTTTTTAAAGCTCATATATGACATGTGGGACCCAATGAAAACACGTTGACATGTTCATTGGGTCCCACATGTCATATACTCCCTCCGTCCTGAATTGACTGTCCTGTTTACTATTTGGACATGTCGTTTGACTTCAATTTTTAACATATAAGATAAATTAATTTTGAAAATTTAAGTTTTGCATATGAATCCTTACATGATAAACTATATGTTACAAAATTAGTTTTATAAATTATTTTATTATGCTTAATATTGAAGTGGAAAAACGTGCCATAAGCAAACAGGACGGTCAATTCAGGACGGAGGGAGTATGAACTTACAAAACTTTAGATTTTACATTGAAAAAAAAATATAATACTTAGCATCATCCATGTAATTTTCCCTTACACTTTTCAGGTGAATAATTCATATATTTTAACTGATAAAATATTAATTAACTATGTTATATTCAATACATGACAACATAATTAAAATGAACTAGGAAATTATCAAAATATTAACAAATGAATATAATTAACTATAAAATTTATTGTTTTATTTATATGTTAGAATTGAATCTCAAATGCATTTTTATATACATATATGAACATTGTTTAAAATAAAAATATTACATATTTAATAGAAAAACAACTTTCTATTGTTCAAAAACTTTTCTTCTTTGTATAACACAATAATTATGTTGATAATTATCATAAATTTTGATATAATTTTGTTATGATCTGTCATAAAAAGAGAATATCTTTCAGTTATGATTATTTTTTATTATATATAATAATTCATTTATATATAATAAAAATAAATCAATTTATTATACAATTTAAGAAAACAATATATATATATATAATACAAGTTTAATAATATCATGCATATTTAATAATACAGTTTTATACTCCCTCCGTCCTGAATTGACTGTCCTGTTTGCTTTATGACACGTTTTTCCACTTCAATATTAAACATATAAGATAAAATAATTTTATAAAACTAATTTTTATAACATATAGTTTATCATGTAAAGAATCATATGCAAAATTTAAATTTTCAAAATTAATTTATCTTACTCCCTCCGTCCCTATTTGACCTTCTGATTTACTATTTGGACTTGTCGTTTGACTTCAATATTAAAATAAGATGATAATTTTACAAATTAAATTTTGTAATTGAATCATTATGTCAAAAACTATATGTTGGAGAAATTTATTTTAAATTTATTATCTATATGTTTATATTGAGGTGGAAAAACGTGCCAAAAAGCAAACAGGAAGGTCAAAGTGGGACGGAGGGAGTAATGTTAAAAATTAAAGTCAAACGACATGTCCAAATAGTAAACAGGACGGTCAATTCAGGACGGAGGGAGTACTAAATTAGATGTAGCCAAGAAATGAAAAGTAAAATCCGAAGTAAAGAAACGGTGACACATAATTCGGTTCATGTAGGAGCGATTGAATAGGTCCACGTAACATGATAGTACAGGCATTAAAAAGTCTCACAAGCCGCTAAACGGGGCCTACCTTGGACGATCCCTGTCTTTCTCATATACTCTAGGAGTAGGAGGACCTCTCTCCCTTCTTCACAAGTTCACACCAACACAATTACCAATAGTAAAAAGTTGAAATTACTCTTCTAATTGGCCAGCTCATCCATCAATCACACAGACACACGCGCTTGAGATGGGAGAGTCGGCTTGGCTGGCTGGCTGCCTCGAGGAAAGTAGGGGGGGGGGGGGCGTAATAATAATAGCAATAAAGTCCACATCACCTTCTTTTTCTGTTTCTCCCTTACCAGCACGCAACATGCACGGCCGTCGGATTAGGTGGCGTAGTGGGAGATGATGCCGCCATCCTCCCCGTGCGGTCCCACTCTATTTTTGTGGTGTTTTATTCTTCTTTCTTCATGAAACCCTGGAAATCTCCGAAATTGGGTAACAGGACCGGATCCAGCAGAAAAAAGAAAAACCAACCATACCCTGCACTAAAATTAGGAAAAGGTAACAGAGACAAAAATCAACGGCTGTAGTTTTGCTATGATCCGTATCATGCTCTACTACTTACCGCACGCAATGATAGCTCCTTTTGCCGTACGCTTTGCTTTTATATGGAGTAGTAGTTTTTACCCGGTCAGTCAGTCATGATGGATGACTTCAACAAGACTGGTCCACGTAATGCGTTTTCAGATTAGAGGACGAAGGGTAGACAGGTAAATTCCAACCCTACCGTAGGGGGAAGACAAGACGACGAGGCGGCTGTTGCCTCAGATCAGTCAAATCCCTCGCTGACTGTGCCCTTTACGCTCCTTTTCTCTCCAATCTCTTGAATTTTAGCAAATTAAATTCAAACTACTACCCAATATTATAATCTAGTGCTATAAAAAGCACGCCCACCCCTCGTACTCCTTTCCTTCCTACCACCCATCTCCCCAACAGCTTCTTCTTCCCACACTTTTCGTTTCCCCAAACCATCCCCGAAAACGCCGTTTCAACAGACAAGCGGGGTAGTGGGAGACAGTCGTAAAGTAAATTACGGAAGGGAGAGCAAAGGGGTAAGGTAAGGACAACTAAGATTCGTCGTAATCACAGAAAGAGAGAGAGCGTAAAGAGTGTGTTTCTGTGGTGTGTTGGGAAACGAAAACATCCATCTCTAACCGTAAATGTCACCAAGGGATAAACCGGCGCCACCGGACGCCACTCATCTCCCGACGTTCAATCCTACCACCACTTTTACAAAAGGAGAACACAACGACGGCGGCGGCATAAATAAAACAACAACATTACAGAGGAGTCAGGAAACGACCATGGGGAAGATACGCAGCTGAAATCAGAGACCCACATAAGAAAAGCCGTGTTTGGCTTGGTACATTGATACAGCGGAAGAAGCTGCACGAGCCTACGATGCTGCCGCTAGAGAATTCCGTGGTATTAAAGCCAAAACTAATTTCCCACTTCCGTCCAACAATTCCCTCACCTTATCCGTCGGTCATCAAGACTTAGACCACCAACGTTTCTCCTCTTCCACCAAAAACATTTACCGTAGCAGCCCGAGTGGAAGCAGCACTATCGAATCATCAGGTAATCAAGAGAAATTTTCTCCAACAACTCAAGTGATGGTTGATTCATCATCAATTTCATTGGATCTGAAGTTAGGTGGGAGTTGCACTAGTGGCGTGACTATCGCATCACCTGGGTTTGGATCTAGTACAGCGGTGACGTTTCCATTTCAACCAGTGGCTACAGCTAAACGTCAACACCTCCGTTACCAGACTCCGATACCATGTTTTAAAGGAATCTACGGCGCACAAACAAACAACCAGTTTGTGTACTACAATCCATCAGCGACGAGTTTTCAGACCACCAGTACTCCGGTTTCCGGTCACAACCAAAACCAGTTTCTTCCACAATACTATAAACACCAACAGACCGTACTGACGGGTACACGACCTTTCCAACATTCTAACCCAAAAAACCCAATTGTGGATCTGAAGACATCTAGTGAGATGTATCCAGCACCGACCATTACCGGTGGCGGTAATATGACAAGCGAGTCTGATTCATCCTCTATAGTTGTTGATACGAAAGGTCCGGATCTGAATAGTAAACCATCGTCGGTGATTAATTTTGATCTGAACGAATTACCATCTTCAGAATTAGTTTGACATTAATTAGGATTCATATATTCCTCCTCTGCCTCTTCATAGTCTCACTTTTTTTTATTAGAATATTTACGGAGTGGTAATAAATCAAGATCGAAATTACCACTGTAGTTTATTTTTCGATCGGTTTTTTTCTCTTCTAGCGATCGTACGAACATTAGTAGTAGTAGTAGTAGTAAGATTTTGTTTTGTTTAGAGTGTTTTGGCGATGATCATCAAACTTCTACTTCAATCGATCGATTAATCGATCTGGTATTTGTGTACAGTTTCCTTTAGAATTCAATACGATGTTTTTCAATTTCTCTTCTGCAATTGATGACATCTTTGAATATTTTTTTGCGTTGCCTGTGGACTGGAGGTTGGCTCTGGTAGTGGTTGTGGACCGGCCAGGTTTCATTTCCACCTAAGGTCTATCGCATTAGTTACCAATGTCAACATCCATAGCCGTCATATGCTTCAGATTCATTACTTGACGTTTGTTAATTACAAAGTTCTCAAGTATCCACGGAAGGTTTTTCAAGCAATTAAACCAGTCTGTGGAATGGAAAGTCTTGATTTGAAACCAGTTGTCTGGTCTGGTAGTATCTCTTTTTCTGGATTAATGACATTAAGTCTATTAGTACTATCAATTTATTGAACGGCGCAGATTTTTGTCAGTCGTACGATTGGCGTGCGCACGAGTTTAATGGGCGCGCATAAGAATAGGAGAGAAAATAATTTATTACTCTGTTTGAAAGCCGCGGATCAATCGATTGCCGTAATTCATGGCCGAGGAGGGTTTTGGTCCCCTTTGAGGAAGCCTTGTCTGTTTATATCGGACCACAAAAGAAAATACAACTCTATCCTGCCTTATCCAATTGCTTAGGAAAGCCGTTATCCAATGACAGAGTACTACTATTACCTCAAGCCGACTATCATACAACCGGTTGTATGATATTTATATACATCCTCGAACAATCTTCACAATTAATTTGAACAAACATCTTACAAAATTGAACAATCTTTATTGTAATTTTTCCATCAACATGAACAATCAATACAAAAATTTGAACAACCTTTCAATAAAAAATAAACGGTTGTACGATGCTCACCGTACAACCAGTTGTACAATAGTACTAGCTTACTAATTCTTTTAAAAAGAATGTTAAGACGGGTTTTCTGCTGTAGTGGGTTTTCTCTCGTCGTTCGAGCCAACCTTTCGTCTTTCTTGTGCATGCAGCCGATCTTCTTGTCTGTCAATGGATTATATAGACTATTATATGTTTCGTGTTTGCTAATCAACAGCTCCAGCACATCTTTAGCCAGGCAATCATTACTTATAACCCTAGCTTTGCATGGTAAGCATCCTTCACTTGTTTTAAACTGACTTTCCAGGGGTTCGTTCTTCACCCTTCCAGCTTCTCTACCTCTTCAGTCATTCACTTCGAACTGTTGGTCTACCTCACCATTCCTTCGCATCCTTCTGTGCTTCTCACAACCATCTGTTCCTTTTCCCACACCACCACGAATGGCATCATCTCCAGTCCCAGTTGAAGATCTCACTGCTCAGTGTGCGGAACTCACCCTTATCATGGCCGAAGAAGATGCCCTAAACGTCGACGACCTTTTGCAAGCTAATCCTACTTCTCATCTACAGTGTAGTATCTTGGGAAGACTTTATATGATCCGCTCTGTTGATATTAAAGTTCTAGACCGTACTCTCTCCAAAGCGTGGAAGTGTGAGTTTGGGCTTCGTATTCGCAATTTGAGGGGTGGTGTCTTTCTCTTCCAACTTCCAGATGAAGAGCGTGTGGCTATTGTTCTGTCTGGCGGACCTTGGACTTACGACGGCTGTTTGGTGGTTCTTTCTACCCTCGACAAGGCAACAACTCCAAAGGATCACGAGTTTCGCTGGTACCATTCTGGGTTACATTCATGACGTCCCCCTCTAGTTCATGAATCTCATGTTTGCGCAGGGCCTTGGAGATAAGATGGGGGTTTTTATGGATTACATGGAATTCGAGCATCGCAAAGCTGGCTCCTTCATGAGGCTCAAGGTCAAACTGAACATCACGTGTCCTTTGCTGCGCTTTGTGACCATCTCCATTGCTAGGAAGCCTACTGTTCTGCGTTTGACTTATGAAAGGCTGCAAAAGCTATACTTCTTATGTGGTCATTTTAGTCATCTTCTTCGGGACTGTCCATATGTTACTGAGGCTGCTATGGAAGAGAATAACTATGGTCTATGGCTTAAAACTGGTACCTTGGGGTCTCCTCGCCTTCGCCATCAGGTTCGCCATGAGGATCATCCCGAGAATAGGTCCCCCTCGGGTCAGCTGGGTCAGGTTGTTGTGCCGGTCAACGAAGTCACTGATGCGATGGATACTATTGCTAATGCGGTGGTGGATATCAATCAAGTTCTAGAGTTAGAGAAAGGTGAAATCCTGCACTCTCCTACTGTCTCTAATGGGCGCAAACGCAAATTAGAGGTGGTGTAGTGTTCATCAACTAAATATGAGCTCAGAGAGGTGTAAAGCATGGAGGAGGTTATTGTTAAGATAATGACTCAATCCGTTATGTTTCTTAACGAGTTAATTGGAAAGTTTCATCTTCCGATTATTAAGTAGCTCACAAGAATTAAAACGGTGAGTTATGAAGTATTTTAAAGTTTCCATAAATAAATGGGGAGTTAATAAGGAGTTTTAGAAGAGTTTTTTAGCCGTTTTAATGTAGCTATTTATGGGGGTGTTAGTGGACCATTATACCTGACTTTATGTTACCTTTATGAGTTATGTTACGGGTTATTCAAGTGGGTAGTGAAGGGAGTCATCCTCAGCTATAAATAGGATTGTATTCCATGGTTCAAGACAACATCTCAAAATACAAGGGAAACACAATAGCATTAGTTGGGGTTTGGGAAAATTCTCTTATGGTCCTCTTGTAATCCTCTTGAAAATTTAGTGATCTTCATGTTCTTCTTCTCCCGTGGATTAGGCTTCAGGCTGAACCACGTTACTTCTTGTGTCACTCTCTTTTATCTTCGTGCGAATATATTATCTCATAAAATCATCACCGATCCTAACAAGTGGTATCAGAGCTAGGTTTCAAAATTGTGAGAGATGACAGATACTAAACTCAATATCGAGAGTTTGAGCCGGAATGTGAGCTTCAATCATTGGAAGACTCACGTTTACGTGGTTCTGGTGAGAGAAAATCTTGTGGCAGCTATTGAAGGTAAGCTTGAAACCATGGTGGATGATGCATGGGTTACCATTGATCGTAAAGCACGGTGTACAATTCATCTCTACTTATCTGAGTCCGTGCTCGATGAGGTGGAAGATGAGACCACTGCGAAGGGATTATGGGATAAGCTTCAAGATACTACATGACAAAGAGCGTCACGAGCAAGATGGTGCACTGGTGTCACCTACAAGGTTGTCGAATGAAGGAAGGAGATAACCTAAGGGCACATATTGATGAGTTCATAGCCATTGTTTCAAGACTAAAGAAACATGATGTGTCGTTGGGAGATGATTTTTGGGCATGTGCCTTGCTTTGTTCTTTGCCGCCCTCGTATGAACATTTTAGAGATACGCTTCTCTTTAATGGCAAGACCCCAGTGCTCTTTGAGATAGTTGATCACTTGATCTCCAAGAAGGCGATGGATACTGTCGTGGGCCCAAAGGAGAGTCATCGTCAAGTAATGAAGATGCTTTGACTGCTCATGGTGGCAAGAAGAAGGGGGAGGGTAATATGAACAAGGTGATGTGCTAAAATTGTCATGGTCGTGGACATTATAAGCGTGATTGCCCATTGTTAAAAGAGGAGGAGAAGAAACCCAATAGTGTTAATGCTAGTTGTGTTGAAGATTGGAGTATTGGTTGTTGGAAGGACCCCAAAATCTGGCTGGTAATGGATTTTGGACTCTGGTTGCATTTATCATATTTGTTATGATCACTCCATGTTCTTTGACTACAAACCCATCAATGGGGAAGTGGTGCATGTGGGGAACGATGAGCCTTGTGTGGTTGTTGGCCTATGAGGGATCAAGCTACATACATATGATGGAGAAATGTGTTGTCTCAAAAATGTGAGACACGTGCCTGAAGTGTCATGGAATTTATTGTCCATGGGTGCTTTGGATGTTGAAGGGATGAGTTTTTCGGGAACGAATGGAGTGGTGGTAGTTTCCAATGGGAATACAGTATTCATGAACGCGAGGTTGATGAACGGGTTATGTGTGTTAGAAGTTGACACAATGTACAACGGGACTGCTTCATGTACTTCGAGTTTTTGAGCAAGTTTCGCTCGGTTGGAGAGGAGAGAACGTTCATGGCGTCTTGGTGATGTGGAAGGATTGATCATTAAGGGGGGAAATTGTTAAGATAATGACTCAATCCGTTATGTTTCTTATGGAGTTAATTGGAAAGTTTCGTCTTCCGATTATTAAGTAGCTCATAAGAATTAAAACGGTGAGTTATGAAGTCTTTTAAAGTTTCCATAAATAAAGGAGGAGTTAATGAGGAGTTTTAGAAGAGTTGTTTAGCCGTTTTAATATAGCTATTTATGGGGGTGTTAGTGGACCATTATACCTAACTTTATGTAACCTTTATGAGTTATGTTACGGGTTATTCAAGTGGGTAGTGAAGGGAGTCATCCTCAGCTATAAATAGGATTGTATTCCATGGTTCAAGACAACATCTCAAAATACAAGGGAAACACAATAGCATTAGTTGGGGTTTGGGAAAATTCTCTTATGATCCTCTTGTAATCCTCTTGAAAATTTAGTGATCTTCATGTTCTTCTTCTCCCGTGGATTAGGCTTCAGGCTGAACCACGTTACTTCTTGTGTCACTCTCTTTTATCTTCGTGCGAATATATTATCTCATAAAATCCTCACCGATCCTAACAAGTGGTATCAGAGCTAGGTTACAAAATTGTGAGAGATGACAGATACTAAACTCAATATCGAGAGGTTGAGCCGGCTTGTGAGCTTCAATCATTGGAATACTCACGTTTACGCGGTTCTGGTGAGAGAAAATCTTGTGGCAGCTATTGAAGGTAAGCTTGAAACCATGGTGGATGATGCATGGGTTACCATTGATCGTAAAGCACGGTGTACAATTCATCTCTACTTATCTGAGTCCGTGTTCGATGAGGTGGAAGATGAGACCACTGCGAAGGGATTGTGGGATAAGCTTCAAGCTACTACATGACAAAGAGCGTCACGAGCAAGATGGTGCACTGGTGTCACCTACAAGGTTGTCGAATGAAGGAAGGAGATAACCTAAGGGCACATATTGATGAGTTCATAGCCATTGTTTCAAGACTAAAGAAACATGATGTGTCATTGGGAGATGATTTTTGGGCATGTGCCTTGCTTTGTTCTTTACTGCCCTCGTATGAACATTTTAGAGATACGCTTCTCTTTAATGGCAAGACCCCAGTGCTCTTTGATATAGTTGATCACTTGATCTCCAAGAAGGCGATGGATACTTGTCGTGGGCCCAAAGGAGAGTCATCGTCAAGTTATGAAGATGCTTTGACTGCTCATGGTGGCAAGAAGAAGGGGAAGGGTAATATGAACAAGGTGCTGTGCTATAATTGTCATGGTCGTGGACATTATAAGCGTGATTGCCCATTGTTAAAAGAGGAGGAGAAGAAACCCAAAAGTGTTAATGCTAGTTGTGTTGAAGATTGTGGAGTATTGGTTGTTGGAAGGACCCCAAAATCTGGCTGGTAATGGATTTTGGACTCTGGTTGCATTTATCATATTTGTTATGATCACTCCATGTTCTTTGACTACAAACCCATCAATGGGGAAGTGGTGCATGTGGGGAACGATGAGCCTTGTGTGGTTGTTGGCCTATGAGGGATCAAGCTACGTACATATGATGGAGAAATGTGCTGTCTCAAAATGTGAGACACGTTCCTGAAGTGTCATGGAATTTATTGTCCATGGGTGCTTTGGATGTTGAAGGGATGAGTTTTTCGGGAACGAATGGAGTGGTGGTAGTTTCCAATGGGAATACAGTATTCATGAACGCAAGGTTGATGAACGGGTTGTGTGTGTTAGAAGTTGACACAATGTACAACGGGACTGCTTCATGTACTTCGAGTTTTTGAGCAAGTTTCTCTTGGTTGGAGGGGAGAGAACGTTCATGGCGTCTTGGTGATGTGAAGGATTGATCATTAAGGGGGAAATTGTTAAGATAATGACTCAATCTGTTATGTTTCTTATGGAGTTAATTGGAATGGAAAAGTCGTCTTTTATTAAGTAGCTCATAAGAATTAAAACGGTGAGTTATGAAGTCTTTTAAAGTTTCCATAAATAAAGGAGGAGTTAATGAGGAGTTTTAGAAGAGTTGTTTAGCCGTTTAATATAGCTATTTATGGGGGTGTTAGTGACCATTATACCTAACTTTATGTAACCTATGAGTTATGTTACGGGTTATTCAAGTGGGTAGTGAAGGGAGTCATCCTCAGCTATAAATAGGATTGTATTCCATGGTTCAAGACAACATCTCAAAATACAAGGGAAACACAATAGCATTAGTTGGGGTTTGGGAAAATTCTCTTATGATCCTCTTGTAATCCTCTTGAAAATTTAGTGATCTTCATGTTCTTCTTCTCCCGTGGATTAGGCTTCAGGCTGAACCACGTTACTTCTTGTGTCACCTCTTTTATCTTCGTGCGAAATATTATCTCATAAAATCATCACCGATCCTAACAAGTGGTATCAGAGCTAGGTTACAAAATTGTAGAGATGACAGATACTAAACTCAATATCGAGAGGTTGAGCCGGCATGTGAGCTTCAATCATTGGAAGACTCACGTTTACGCGGTTCTGGTGAGAAAATCTTGTGGCAGCTATTGAAGGTAAGCTTGAAACCATGGTGGATGATGCATGGGTTACCATTGATCGTAAAGCACGGTGTACAATTCATCTCTACTTATCTGAGTCCGTGCTCGATGAGGTGGAAGATGAGACCACTGCGAAGGGATTATGGGATAAGCTTCAAGATACTACATGACAAAGAGCGTCACGAGCAAGATGGTGCACTGGTGTCACCTACAAGGTTGTCGAATGAAGGAAGGAGATAACCTAAGGGCACATATGATGAGTTCATAGCCATTGTTTCAAGACTAAAGAAACATGATGTGTCGTTGGGAGATGATTTTTGGGCATGTGCCTTGCTTTGTTCTTTGCCGCCCTCGTATGAACATTTAGAGATACGCTTCTCTTTAATGGCAAGACCCCAGTGCTCTTTGAGATAGTTGATCACTTGATCTCCAAGAAGGCGATGGATACTCGTGGGCCCAAAGGAGAGTCATCGTCAAGTAATGAAGATGCTTTGACTGCTCATGGTGGCAAGAAGAAGGGGGAGGGTAATATGAACAAGGTGATGTGCTAAAATTGTCATGGTCGTGGACATTATAAGCGTGATTGCCCATTGTTAAAAGAGGAGGAGAAGAAACCCAATAGTGTTAATGCTAGTTGTGTTGAAGATTGTGGAGTATTGGTTGTTGGAAGGACCCCAAAATCTGGCTGGTAATGGATTTTGGACTCTGGTTGCATTTATCATATTTGTTATGATCACTCCATGTTCTTTGACTACAAACCCATCAATGGGGAAGTGGTGCATGTGGGGAACGATGAGCCTTGTGTGGTTGTTGGCCTATGAGGGATCAAGCTACGTACATATGATGGAGAAATGTGCTGTCTCAAAAATGTGAGACACGTGCCTGAAGTGTCATGGAATTTATTGTCCATGGGTGCTTTGGATGTTGAAGGGATGAGTTTTTCGGGAACGAACGGAGTGGTGGTAGTTTCCAATGGGAATACAGTATTCATGAACGCGAGGTTGATGAACGGGTTGTGTGTGTTAAAAGTTGACACAATGTACAACGGGACTGCTTCATGTACTTCGAGTTTTGAGCAAGTTTCGCTCGGTTGGAGGGAGAGAACGTTCATGGCGTCTTGGTGATGTAAGGATTGATCATTAAGGGGGGAAATTGTTAAGATAATGACTCAATCCGTTATGTTTCTTATGGAGTTAATTGGAAAGTTTTGTCTTCTGATTATTAAGTAGCTCATAAGAATTAAAACGGTGAGTTATGAAGTCTTTTAAAGTTTCCATAAATAAAGGAGGAGTTAATGAGGAGTTTTAGAAGAGTTGTTTAGCCGTTTTAATATAGCTATTTATGGGGGTGTTAGTGGACCATTATACCTAACTTTATGTAACCTTTATGAGTTATGTTACGGGTTATTCAAGTGGGTAGTGAAGGGAGTCATCCTCAGCTATAAATAGGATTGTATTCCATGGTTCAAGACAACATCTCAAAATACAAGGGAAACACAATAGCATTAGTTGGTTTGGGAAAATTCTCTTATGATCCTCTTGTAATCCTCTTGAAAATTTAGTGATCTTCATGTTCTTCTTCTCCCGTGGATTAGGCTTCAGGCTGAACCACGTTACTTCTTGTGTCACCTCTTATCTTCGTGCGAATATATTATCTCATAAAATCATCACCGATCCTAACAAGTGGTATCAGAGCTAGGTTACAAAATTGTTAGTGATGACAGATACTAAACTCAATATCGAGAGGTTGAGCCGGCATGTGAGCTTCAATCATTGGAAGACTCACGTTTACGCGGTTCTGGTGAGAGAAAATCTTGTGGCAGCTATTGAAGGTAAGCTTGAAACCATGGTGGATGATGCATGGGTTACCATTGATCGTAAAGCACGGTGTACAATTCATCTTTACTTATCTGAGTCCGTGCTCGATGAGGTGGAAGATGAGACCACTGCGAAGGGATTATGGGATAAGCTTCAAGATACTACATGACAAAGAGCGTCACGAGCAAGATGGTGCACTGGTGTCACCTACAAGGTTGTCGAATGAAGGAAGGAGATAACCTAAGGGCACATATTGATGAGTTCATAGCCATTGTTTCAAGACTAAAGAAACATGATGTGTCGTTGGGAGATGATTTTTGGGCATGTGCCTTGCTTTGTTCTTTGCCGCCTCGTATGAACATTTTAGAGACACGCTTCTCTTTAATGGCAAGACCCCAGTGCTCTTTGAGATAGTTGATCACTTGATCTCCAAGAAGGCGATGGATACTCGTCGTGGGCCCAAAGGAGAGTCATCGTCAGTAAGTAATGAAGATGCTTTGACTGCTCATGGTGGCAAGAAGAAGGGGGAGGGTAATATGAACAAGGTGATGTGCTAAATTGTCATGGTCGTGGACATTATAAGCGTGATTGCCCATTGTTAAAAGAGGAGGAGAAGAAACCCAATAGTGTTAATGCTAGTTGTGTTGAAGATTGTGGAGTATTGGTTGTTGGAAGGACCCCAAAATCTGGCTGGTAATGGATTTTGGACTCTGGTTGCATTTATCATATTTGTTATGATCACTCCATGTTCTTTGACTACAAACCCATCAATGGGGAAGTGGTGCATGTGGGGAACGATGAGCCTTGTGTGGTTGTTGGCCTATGAGGGATCAAGCTACGTACATATGATGGAGAAATGTGATGTCTCAAAAATGTGAGACACGTTCCTGAAGTGTCATGGAATTTATTGTCCATGGGTGCTTTGGATGTTGAAGGGATGAGTTTTTCGGGAACGAATGGAGTGGTGGTAGTTTCCAATGGGAATACAGTATTCATGAACGCGAGGTTGATGAACGGGTTTGTGTGTTAGAAGTTGACACAATGTACAACGGGACTGCTTCATGTACTTCGAGTTTTGAGCAAGTTTCGCTCGGTTGGGAGGGGAGAGAACGTTCATGGCGTCTTGGTGATGTGGAAGGATTGATCATTAAGGGGGAAATTGTTAAGATAATGACTCAATTATGTTTCTTATGGAGTTAATTGGAAAGTTTGTCTTCCGTATTAAGTAGCTCATAAGAATTAAAACGGTGAGTTATGAAGTCTTTTAAAGTTTCCATAAATAAAGGAGATGAGGAGTTTTAGAAGAGTTGTTTAGCCGTTTTAATATAGCTATTTATGGGGGTGTTAGTGGACCATTATACCTAACTTTATGTAACCTTTATGAGTAGTTACGGGTTATTCAAGTGGGTAGTGAAGGGAGTCATCCTCAGCTATAAATAGGATTGTATTCCATGGTTCAAGACAACATCTCAAAATACAAGGGAAACACAATAGCATTAGTTGGGTTTGGGAAAATTCTCTTATGATCCTCTTGTAATCCTCTTGAAAATTTAGTGATCTTCATGTTCTTCTTCTCCCGTGGATTAGGCTTCAGGCTGAACCACGTTATTCTTTGTGTCACCTCTTTTATCTTCGTGCGAATATATTATCTCATAAAATCATCACCGATCCTAACAAGTGGTATCAGAGCTAGGTTACAAAATTGTTAGTGATGACAGATACTAACTCAATATCGAGAGGTTGAGCCGGCATGTGAGCTTCAATCATTGGAAGACTCACGTTTACGCGGTTCTGGTGAGAGAAAATTTGTGGCAGCTATTGAAGGTAAGCTTGAAACCATGGTGGATGATGCATGGGTTACCATTGATCGTAAAGCACGGTGTACAATTCATCTCTACTATCTGAGTCCGTGCTCGATGAGGTGGAAGATGAGACCACTGCGAAGGGATTATGGGATAAGCTTCAAGATACTACATGACAAAGAGCGTCACGAGCAAGATGGTGCACTGGTGTCACCTACAAGGTTGTCGAATGAAGGAAGGAGATAACCTAAGGGCACATATTGATGAGTTCATAGCCATTGTTTCAAGACTAAAGAAACATGTGTCGTTGGGAGATGATTTTTGGGCATGTGCCTTGCTTTTCTTTTGCCGCCCTCGTATGAACATTTTAGAGATACGCTTCTCTTTAATGGCAAAGACCCCAGTGCTCTTTGAGATAGTTGATCACTTGATCTCCAAGAAGGCGATGGATACTCGTCGTGGGCCCAAAGGAGAGTCATCGTCAAGTAATGAAGATGCTTTGACTGCTCATGGTGGCAAGAAGAAGGGGGAGGGTAATATGAACAAGGTGATGTGCTAAAATTGTCATGGTCGTGGACATTATAAGCGTGATTGCCCATTGTTAAAAGAGGAGGAGAAGAAACCCAATAGTGTTAATGCTAGTTGTGTTGAAGATTGTGGAGTATTGGTTGTTGGAAGGACCCCAAAATCTGGCTGGTAATGGATTTTGGACTCTGGTTGCATTTATCATATTTGTTATGATCACTCCATGTTCTTTGACTACAAACCCATCAATGGGGAAGTGGTGCATGTGGGGAACGATGAGCCTTGTGTGGTTGTTGGCCTATGAGGGATCAAGCTACGTACATATGATGAGAGAAATGTGATGTCTAAAAATGTGAGACATTGCCTGAAGTGTCATGGAATTTATTGTCCATGGGTGCTTTGGATGTTGAAGGGATGAGTTTTTCGGGAACGAATGGAGTGGTGGTAGTTTCCAATGGGAATACAGTATTCATGAACGCGAGGTTGATGACGGGTTATGTGTGTTAGAAGTTGACACAATGTACAACGGACTGCTTCATGTACTTCGAGTTTTTGAGCAAGTTTCGCTCGGTTGGAGGGGAGAGAGAACGTTCATGGCGTCTTGGTGATGTGGAAGGATTGATCATTAAGGGGGGAAATGTTAAGATAATGACTCAATCGTTATGTTTCTTATGGAGTTAATTGGAAGTTTCGTCTTCCGATTATTAAGTAGCTCATAAGAATTAAAACGGTGAGTTATGAAGTCTTTTAAAGTTTCCATAATAAAAGGAGGAGTTAATGAGGAGTTTTAGAAGAGTTGTTTAGCCGTTTAATATAGCTATTTATGGGGGTGTTAGTGGACCATTATACCTAACTTTATGTAACCTTTATGAGTTATGTTACGGGTTATTCAAGTGGGTAGTGAAGGGAGTCATCCTCAGCTATAAATAGGATTGTATTCCATGGTTCAACACAACATCTCAAAATACAAGGGAAACACAATAGCATTAGTTGGGTTTGGGAAAATTCTCTTATGATCCTCTTGTAATCCTCTTGAAAATTTAGTGATCTTCAGTTCTTCTTCTCCCGTGGATTAGGCTTCAGGCTGAACCACGTACTTCTTGTGTCACCTCTTTTATCTTCGTGCATATATTATCTCATAAAATCATCACCGATCCTAACAAGTGGTATCAGAGCTAGGTTACAAAATTGTTAGTGAATGACAGATACTAACTCAATATCGAGAGGTTGAGCCGGCATGTGAGCTTCAATCATTGGAAGACTCACGTTTACGCGGTTCTGGTGAGAGAAAATCTTGTGGCAGCTATTGAAGGTAAGCTTGAAACCATGGTGGATGATGCATGGGTTACCATTGATCGTAAAGCACGGTGTACAATTCCTCTCTACTTATCTGAGTCCGTGCTCGATGAGGTGGAAGATGAGACCACTGCGAAGGGATTATGGGATAAGCTTCAAGATACTACATGACAAAGAGCGTCACGAGCAAGATGGTGCACTGGTGTCACCTACAAGGTTGTCGAATGAAGGAAGGAGATAACCTAAGGGCACATATTGATGAGTTCATAGCCATTGTTCAAGACTAAAGAAACATGATGTGTCGTTGGGAGATGATTTTTGGGCATGTGCCTTGCTTTGTTCTTTGCCGCCCTCGTATGAACATTTTAGAGACACGCTTCTCTTTAATGGCAAGACCCCAGTGCTCTTTGAGATAGTTGATCACTTGATCTCCAAGAAGGCGATGGATACTCGTCGTGGGCCCAAAGGAGAGTCATCGTCAAGTAATGAAGATGCTTTGACTGCTCATGGTGGCAAGAAGAAGGGGGAGGGTAATATGAACAAGGTGATGTGCTAAAATTGTCATGGTCGTGGACATTATAAGCGTGATTGCCCATTGTTAAAAGAGGAGGAGAAGAAACCCAATAGTGTTAATGCTAGTTGTGTTGAAGATTGTGGAGTATTGGTTGTTGGAAGGACCCCAAAATCTGGCTGGTAATGGATTTTGGACTCTGGTTGCATTTATCATATTTGTTATGATCACTCCATGTTCTTTGACTACAAACCCATCAATGGGGAAGTGGTGCATGTGGGGAACGATGAGCCTTGTGTGGTTGTTGGCCTATGAGGGATCAAGCTACGTACATATGATGGAGAAATGTGATGTCTCAAAAATGTGAGACACGTTCCTGAAGTGTCATGGAATTTATTGTCCATGGGTGCTTTGGATGTTGAAGGGATGAGTTTTTCGGGAACGAACGGAGTGGTGGTAGTTTCCAATGGAATACAGTATTCATGAACGCGAGGTTGATGAACGGGTTGTGTGTGTTAAAGTTGACACAATGTACAACGGGACTGCTTCATGTACTTCGAGTGTTTGAGCAAGTTTCGCTCGGTTGGAGGGAGGGAGAGAACGTTCATGGCGTCTTGGTGATGTAAGGATTGATCATTAAGGGGGGAAATTGTTAAGATATGACTCAATCCGTATGTTTCTTATGGAGTTAATTGGAAAGTTTGTCTTCCGATTATTAAGTAGCTCATAAGAATTAAACGGTGAGTTATGAAGTCTTTTAAAGTTTCCATATAAAGAAGGAGGAGTTAATGAGGAGTTTTAGAAGAGTTGTTTAGCCGTTTTAATTATAGCTATTTATGGGGGTGTTAGTGACCATTATACCTGACTTTATGTAACCTTTATGAGTTATGTTACGGGTATTCAAGTGGGTAGTGAAGGGAGTCATCCTCAGCTATAAATAGGATTGTATTCCATGGTTCAAGACAACATCTCAAATACAAGGGAAACACAATAGCATTAGTTGAGGTTTGGGAAAATTCTCTATGATCCTCTTGTAATCCTTTGAAAATTTAGTGATCTCATGTTCTCTTTCTCCCGTGGATTAGGCTTCAGGCTGAACACGTTACTTCTTGTGTCACCTCTTTATCTTCGTGCGAATATATTATTCTCATAAAATCTATCACCATCCTAACAAGTGGTATCAGAGCTAGGTTACAAATTGTTAGTGATGACAGATACTAAACTCAATATCGAGAGGTTGAGCCGGCATGTGAGCTTCAATCATTGGAAGACTCACGTTTACGCGGTCTGGTGAGAGAAAATCTTGTGGCAGCTATTGAAGGTAAGCTTGAAACCATGGTGGATGATGCAGGGTTACCATTGATCGTAAAGCACGGTGTACAATTCATCTCTACTTATCTGAGTCCGTGCTCGATGAGGTGGAAGATGAGACCACTGCGAAGGGATTATGGGATAAGCTTCAAGATACTACATGACAAAGAGCGTCACGAGCAAGATGGTGCACTGGTGTCACCTACAAGGTTGTCGAATGAAGGAAGGAGATAACCTAAGGGCACATATTGATGAGTTCATAGCCATTGTTTCAAGACTAAAGAAACATGATGTCGTTGGAGATGATTTTTGGGCATGTGCCTTGCTTTGTTCTTTGCCGCCCTCGTATGAACATTTAGAGCACGCTTCTCTTTAATGGCAAGACCCCAGTGCTCTTTGAGATAGTTGATCACTTGATCTCCAAGAAGGCGATGGATACTCGTCGTGGGCCCAAAGGAGAGTCATCGTCAAGTAATGAAGATGCTTTGACTGCTCATGGTGGCAAGAAGAAGGGGAGGGTAATATGAACAAGGTGATGTGCTAAAATTGTCATGGTCGTGGACATTATAAGCGTGATTGCCCATTGTTAAAAGAGGAGGAGAAGAAACCCAATAGTGTTAATGCTAGTTGTGTTGAAGATTGTGGAGTATTGGTTGTTGGAAGGACCCCAAAATCTGGCTGGTAATGGATTTTGGACTCTGGTTGCATTTATCATATTTGTTATGATCACTCCATGTTCTTTGACTACAAACCCATCAATGGGGAAGTGGTGCATGTGGGGAACGATGAGCCTTGTGTGGTTGTTGGCCTATGAGGGATCAAGCTACGTACATATGATGGAGAAATGTGATGTCTCAAAAATGTGAGACACGTTCCTGAAGTGTCATGGAATTTATTGTCCATGGGTGCTTTGGATGTTGAAGGGATGAGTTTTTCGGGAACGAACGGAGTGGTGGTAGTTTCCAATGGGAATACAGTATTCATGAACGCGAGGTTGATGAACGGGTTGTGTGTGTTAAAAGTTGACACAATGTACAACGGGACTGCTTCATGTACTTCGAGTGTTTGAGCAAGTTTCGCTCGGTTGGAGGGGAGAGAACGTTCATGGCGTCTTGGTGATGTTAAGGATTGATCATTAAGGGGGAAATTGTTAAGATAATGACTCAATCCGTTATGTTTCTTATGGAGTTAATTGGAAAGTTTGTCTTCCGATTATTAAGTATCATAAGAATTAAAACGGTGAGTTATGAAGTCTTTTAAAGTTTCCATAAAAAAGGGAGTTAATGAGGAGTTTTAGAAGAGTTGTTTAGCCGTTTTAATAGCTATTTATGGGGGTGTTAGTGGACCATTATACCTGACTTATGTACCTTTATGAGTTATGTTACGGGTTATTCAAGTGGGTAGTGAAGGGAGTCATCCTCAGCATAAATAGGATTGTATTCCATGGTTCAAGACAACATCTCAAAATACAAGGGAAACACAATAGCATTAGTTGAGGTTTGGGAAAATTCTCTTATGGTCCTCTTGTAATCCTCTTGAAAATTTAGTGATCTTCATGTTCTTCTTCTCCCGTGGATTAGGCTTCAGGCTGAACCACGTTACTTCTTGTGTCACCTCTTTTATCTTCGTGCGAATATTTATCTCATAAAATCATCACCGATCCTAACAAGTGGTATCAGAGCTAGGTTACAAAATTGTTAGTGAAGACAGATACTAAACTCAATATCGAGAGGTTGAGCCGGCATGTGAGCTTCAATCATTGGAAGACTCACGTTTACGCGGTTCTGGTGAGAGAAAATCTTGTGGCAGCTATTGAAGGTAAGCTTGAAACCATGGTGGATGATGCATGGGTTACCATTGATCGTAAAGCACAGTGTACAATTCATCTCTACTTATCTGAGTCCGTGCTCGATGAGGTGGAAGATGAGACCACTGCGAAGGGATTATGGGATAAGCTTCAAGATACTACATGACAAAGAGCGTCACGAGCAAGATGGTGCACTGGTGTCACCTACAAGGTTGTCGAATGAAGGAAGGAGATAACCTAAGGGCACATATTGATGAGTTCATAGCCATTGTTTCAAGACTAAAGAAACATGATGTGTCGTTGGGAGATGATTTTTGGGCATGTGCCTTGCTTTGTTCTTTGCCGCCCTCGTATGAACATTTTAGAGATACGCTTCTCTTTAATGGCAAGACCCCAGTGCTCTTTGAGATAGTTGATCACTTGATCTCCAAGAAGGCGATGGATACTCGTCGTGGGCCCAAAGGAGAGTCATCGTCAAGTAATGAAGATGCTTTGACTGCTCATGGTGGCAAGAAGAAGGGGGAGGGTAATATGAACAAGGTGATGTGCTAAAATTGTCATGGTCGTGGACATTATAAGCGTGATTGCCCATTGTTAAAAGAGGAGGAGAAGAAACCCAATAGTGTTAATGCTAGTTGTGTTGAAGATTGTGGAGTATTGGTTGTTGGAAGGACCCCAAAATCAGGCTGGTAATGGATTTTGGACTCTGGTTGCATTTATCATATTTGTTATGATCACTCCATGTTCTTTGACTACAAACCCATCAATGGGGAAGTGGTGCATGTGGGAACGATGAGCCTTGTGTGGTTGTTGGCCTATGAGGGATCAAGCTACGTACATATGATGGAGAAATGTGCTATCTCAAAAATGTGAGACACGTGCCTGAAGTGTCATGGAATTTATTGTCTATGGGTGCTTTGGATGTTGAAGGGATGAGTTTTTCGGGAACGAATGGAGTGGTGGTAGTTTCCAATGGGAATACAGTATTCATGAACGCGAGGTTGATGAACGGGTTATGTGTGTTAGAAGTTGACACAATGTACAACGGGACTGCTTCATGTACTTCGAGTTTTTGAGCAAGTTTCGCTCGGTTGGAGGGGAGAGAACGTTCATGGCGTCTTGGTGATGTGGAAGGATTGATCATTAAGGGGGGAAATTGTTAAGATAATGACTCAATCCGTTATGTTTCATATGGAGTTAATTGGAATGTTTCGTCTTCCGATTATTAAGTAGCTCATAAGAATTAAAACGGTGAGTTATGAAGTCTTTTAAAGTTTCCATAAATAAAGGAGGAGTTAATGAGGAGTTTTAGAAGAGTTGTTTAGCCGTTTAATATAGCTATTTATGGGGGTGTTAGTGCACCATTATACCTAACTTTATGTAACCTTTATGAGTTATGTTACGGGTTATTCAAGTGGGTAGTGAAGGGAGTCATCCTCAGCTATAAATAGGATTGTATTCCATGGTTCAACACAACATCTCAAAATACAAGGGAAACACAATAGCATTAGTTAGGGTTTGGGAAAATTCTCTTATGATCCTCTTGTAATCCTCTTGAAAATTTAGTGATCTTCATGTTCTTCTTCTCCCGTGGAATAGGCTTCAGGCTGAACCACGTTACTTCTTGTGTCACCTCTTTTATCTTCGTGCGAATATATTATCTCATAAAATCATCACCGATCCTAACAAGTGGTATCAGAGCTAGGTTACAAAATTGTTAGTGATGACAGATACTAAACTCAATATCGAGAGGTTGAGCCGGCATGTGAGCTTCAATCATTGGAAGACTCACGTTTACGCGGTTCTGGTGAGAGAAAATCTTGTGGCAGCTATTGAAGGTAAGCTTGAAACCATGGTGGATGATGCATGGGTTACCATTGATCGTAAAGCACGGTGTACAATTCATCTCTACTTATCTGAGTCCGTGCTCGATGAGGTGGAAGATGAGACCACTGCGAAGGGATTATTGGGATAAGCTTCAAGATACTACATGACAAAGAGCGTCACGAGCAAGATGGTGCACTGGTGTCACCTACAAGGTTGTCGAATGAAGGAAGGAGATAACCTAAGGGCACATATTGATGAGTTCATAGCCATTGTTTCAAGACTAAAGAAACATGATGTGTCGTTGGGAGATGATTTTTGGGCATGTGCCTTGCTTTGTTCTTTGCCGCCCTCGTATGAACATTTTAGAGACGCTTCTCTTTAATGGCAAGACCCCAGTGCTCTTTGAGATAGTTGATCACTTGATCTCCAAGAAGGCGATGGATACTCGTCGTGGGCCCAAAGGAGAGTCATCGTCAAGTAATGAAGATGCTTTGACTGCTCATGGTGGCAAGAAGAAGGGGGAGGGTAATATGAACAAGGTGATGTGCTAAAATTGTCATGGTCGTGGACATTATAAGCGTGATTGCCCATTGTTAAAAGAGGAGGAGAAGAAACCCAATAGTGTTAATGCTAGTTGTGTTGAAGATTGTGGAGTATTTGTTGGAAGGACCCCAAAATCTGGCTGGTAATGGATTTTGGACTCTGGTTGCATTTATCATATTTGTTATGATCACTCCATGTTCTTTGACTACAAACCCATCAATGGGGAAGTGGTGCATGTGGGGAACGATGAGCCTTGTGTGGTTGTTGGCCTATGAGGGATCAAGCTACGTACATATGATGGAGAAATGTGATGTCTCAAAAATGTGAGACACGTTCCTGAAGTGTCATGGAATTTATTGTCCATGGGTGCTTTGGATGTTGAAGGGATGAGTTTTTCGGGAACGAATGGAGTGGTGGTAGTTTCCAATGGGAATACAGTATTCATGAACGCAAGGTTGATGAACGGGTTGTGTGTGTTAAAGTTGACACAATGTACAACGGGACTGCTTCATGTACTTCGAGTTTTGAGCAAGTTTCGCTCGGTTGGAGGGGAGAACGTTCATGGCGTCTTGGTGATGTTAAGGATTGATCATTAAGGGGGAAATTGTTAAGATAATGACTCAATCTGTTATGTTTCTTATGGAGTTAATTGGAAAGTTTTGTCTTCCGATTATTAAGTAGCTCATAAGAATTAAAACGGTGAGTTATGAAGTCTTTTAAAGTTTCCATAAATAAAGGAGGAGTTAATGAGGAGTTTAGAAGAGTTGTTTAGCCGTTTTATATAGCTATTTATGGGGGTGTTAGTGGACCATTATACCTAACTTTATGTAACCTTTATGAGTTATGTTACGGGTTATTCAAGTGGGTAGTGAAGGGAGTCATCCTCAGCATAAATAGGATTGTTTCCATGGTTCAAGACAACATCTCAAAATACAAGGGAAACACAATAGCATTAGTTGGGGTTTGGGAAAATTCTCTTATGATCCTCTTGTAATCCTCTTGAAAATTTAGTGATCTTCATGTTCTTCTTCTCCCGTGGATTAGGCTTCAGGCTGAACCACGTTACTTCTTGTGTCACCTCTTTTATCTTCGTGCGAATATATTATCTCATAAAATCATCACCGATCCTAACAAGTGGTATCAGAGCTAGGTTACAAAATTGTTAGTGATGACAGATACTAAACTCAATATCGAGAGGTTGAGCCGGCATGTGAGCTTCAATCATTGGAAGACTCACGTTTACGCGGTTCTGGTGAGAGAAAATCTTGTGGCAGCTATTGAAGGTAAGCTTGAAACCATGGTGGATGATGCATGGGTTACCATTGATCGTAAAGCACGGTGTACAATTCATCTTTACTTATCTGAGTCCGTGCTCGATGAGGTGGAAGATGAGACCACTGCGAAGGGATTATGGGATAAGCTTCAAGATACTACATGACAAAGAGCGTCACGAGCAAGATGGTGCACTGGTGTCACCTACAAGGTTGTCGAATGAAGGAAGGAGATAACCTAAGGGCACATATTGATGAGTTCATAGCCATTGTTCAAGACGACTAAGAAAACATGATGTGTCGTTGGGAATGATTTTTGGGCATGTGCCTTGCTTTGTTCCCTGCCGCCCTCGTATGAACATTTTAGAGATACGCTTCTCTTTAATGGCAAACCCCAGTGCTCTTTGAGATAGTTGATCACTTGATCTCCAAGAGGCGATGATACTCGTGGGCCCAAAGGAGAGTCATCGTCAAGTAATGAAGATGCTTTGACTGCTCATGTGGCAAGAAGAAGGGGGAGGGTAATATGAACAAGGTGATGTGCTAAATTGTCATGGTCGTGGACATTATAAGCGTGATTGCCCATTGTTAAAAGAGGAGGAGAAAAAACCCAATAGTGTTAATGCTAGTTTGTGTTGAAGATTGTGGAGTATTTGTTGTTGGAAGGACCCAAAATCTGGCTGGTAATGGATTTTGGACTCTGGTTGCATTTATCATATTTGTTATGATCACTCCTGTTCTTTGACTACAAACCCATCAATGGGGAAGTGGTGCATGTGGGGAACGATGAGCCTTGTGTGGTTGTTGGCCTATGAGGGATCAAGCTACGTACATATGATGGAGAAATGTGCTATCTCAAAAATGTGAGACACGTGCCTGAAGTGTCATGGAATTTATTGTCCATGGGTGCTTTGGATGTTTGAAGGGATGAGTTTTTCGGAACGAATGAGTGGTGGTAGTTTCCAATGGGAATACAGTATTCATGAACGCGAGGTTGATGAACGGGTTATGTGTGTTAGAAGTTGACACAATGTACAACGGGACTGCTTCATGTACTTCGAGTTTTTGAGCAAGTTTCGCTCGGTTGGAGGGGAGAGAACGTTCATGGCGTCTTGGTGATGTGGAAGGATTGATCATTAAGGGGGGAAATTGTTAAATAATGACTCATCTGTTATGTTTCTTATGGAGTTAATTGGAAGTTTCGTCTTCCGATTATTAAGTAGCTCATAAGAATTAAACGGTGAGTTATGAAGTCTTTTAAAGTTTCCATAAATAAGGAGGAGTTAATGAGGAGTTTAGAAGAGTTGTTTAGAGCCGTTTTAATATAGCTATTTATGGGGGTTTAGTGCCATTACCTAACTTTATGTAACCTTTATGAGTTATGTTACGGGTTTTATTCAAGTGGGTAGTGAAGGGAGTCATCCTCAGCTATAAATAGGATTGTATTCCATGGTTCAACAACATCTCAAAATACAAGGGAAACACAATAGCTTAGTTGGGTTGGGAAAATTTCTCTTATGATCCTCTTGTAATCCTCTTGAAAATTTAGTGATCTTCATGTTCTTCTTCTCCCGTGGAATAGGCTTCAGGCTGAACCACGTATTCTTGTGTCACCTCTTTTATCTTCGTGCGAATATTTATTCATAAAATATCACCGATCCTAACAAGTGGTAGTCAGCAGGTTACAAAATTGTTAGTGATGAAGATACTAACTCATATCGAGAGGTTGAGCCGGCATGTGAGCTTCAATCATGGAAGACTACGTTTACGCGGTTCTGGTGAGAGAAAATTTGTGGCAGCTGAAGGTAAGCTTGAAACCATGGTGGATGATGCATGGGTTACCATGATCGTAAAAGCACGGTGTACATTCATCTCTACTATCTGAAGTCCGTGCTCGATGAGGTGGGAAGATGAGACCACGCGAAGGGATATGGGATAGCTTCAAGATACTACATGACAAAGAGCGTCACGAGCAAGATGGTGCACTGGGTGTCACCTACAAGGTTGTCGAATGAAGGAAGGAGATAACCTAAGGGCACATATTGATGAGTTCATAGCCATTGTTTCAAGACTAAAGAAACATGATGTGTCGTTGGGAGATGATTTTTGGGCATGTGCCTTGCTTTGTTCTTTACCGCCCTCGTATGAACATTTTAGAGATACGCTTCTCTTTAATGGCAAGACCCCAGTGGTCTTTGATATAGTTGATCACTTGATCTCCAAGAAGGCGATAGATACTCGTCGTGGGCCCAAAGGAGAGTCATCGTCAAGTAATGAAGATGCTTTGACTGCTCATGGTGGCAAGAAGAAGGGGAAGGGTAATATGAACAAGGTGATGTGCTATAATTGTCATGGTCATGGACATTATAAGCGTGATTGCCCATTGTTAAAAGAGGAGGAGAAGAAACCCAAAAGTGTGAATGCTAGTTGTGTTGAAGATTGTGGAGTATTGGTTGTTGGAAGGACCCCAAAATCTGGCTGGTAATGGATTTTGGACTCTGGTTGCATTTATCATATTTGTTATGATCACTCCATGTTCTTTGACTACAAACCCATCAATGGGGAAGTGGTGCATGTGGGGAACGATGAGCCTTGTGTGGTTGTTGGCCTATGAGGGATCAAGCTACGTACATATGATGGAGAAATGTGATGTCTCAAAAATGTGAGACACGTTCCTGAAGTGTCATGGAATTTATTGTCCATGGGTGCTTTGGATGTTGAAGGGATGAGTTTTTCGGGAACGAATGGAGTGGTGGTAGTTTCCAATGGGAATACAGTATTCATGAACGCAAGGTTGATGAACGGGTTGTGTGTGTTAGAAGTTGACACAATGTACAACGGGACTGCTTCATGTACTTCGAGTTTTTGAGCAAGTTTCTCTTGGTTGGAGGGGAGAGAACGTTCATGGCGTCTTGGTGATGTGTAAGGATTGATGATTAAGGGGGAAATTGTTAAGATAATGACTCAATCTGTTATGTTTCTTATGGAGTTAATTGGAAAGTTTTGTCTTCCGATTATTAAGTAGCTCATAAGAATTAAAACGGTGAGTTATGAAGTCTTTTAAAGTTTCCATAAATAAAGGAGGAGTTAATGAGGAGTTTTAGAAGAGTTGTTTATCCGTTTTAATATAGCTATTTATGGGGGTGTTAGTGGACCATTATACCTAACTTTATGTAACCTTTATGAGTTATGTTATGGGTTATTCAAGTGGGTAGTGAAGGGAGTCATCCTCAGCTATAAATAGGATTGTATTCCATGGTTCAAGACAACATCTCAAAATACAAGGGAAACACAATAGCATTAGTTGGGGTTCGGGAAAATTCTCTTATGATCCTCTTGTAATCCTCCTGAAAATTTAGTGATCTCCATGTTCTTTTTCTCCCGTGGATTAGGCTTCGGGCCGAACACGTTACATCTTGTGTCACTCTCTTTTATCTTCGTGCGAATTTATTATCTCATAAAATCCTCACCGATCCTAACAGTTACAAAGAAGGGGAAGGGTGAGGAGGTTGCTGGTTCTTCAACGGTGATGCTGGGGGATACCCAGTATCGCCCAGCATAATGTCCATTCTAGTAGCGAATTGTCGTAGCCTTGGTGCTGCTGCCTCAATTCGCTGGATCAAGGATGTCGTACGTAGGGAAGGGGGTGATTGCATCGGTATGAAGGCTGGGGTGGCTCTTTTTTGGAAATCGAATTATGTTGTAAATGTACTTAGTATCTCAAGTCATCATGTTGATGTTGTAGTAGGTGCGCCAGGGGGGTTGCAATGGCGGTTTTTAGGTGTGTATGGATGGTCTGATTGTATGCAAAAATGGAAAACTTGGAACTTGTTAAGGTATCTCAATCAGCAATGGATGGGTCCATGGGTGCTAGGGGCTGACTTTAATGAAGTACTGTACAACAATGAGCACCATGGATGGGGTTTACGTTCGAATAGTGCTATGACAAATTTTCATGAATGCCTTCAAGACTGTAATCTACATGATTTAGGCTACAGGGGTTCCAAATTTACGTTTACAAACAAAAGTAAGTTGCATCGTAACACTCGAAGTAGGCTTGATCATTTTTAGGTAATAATCTCTGGCTTAATCAGTTTCCATCATCGACAAACTTTCATCTACCATGGGGTCATTCTGGTCATAAACTTATCGAACTAGTTCTTCAGCCATTCTACCGTCAGGCCCCAAGCCTTTCAATTTCAAAAACTGTTGGGCACTTGATCCTAGTTATAAAACATTGGTTCAATCAGTATGGACATTCTTTGAAAAGAGGATTATTAATCAAACCCGTGACGAGTTAGATAAGATTGGTCATCAGCAATTTTCTTCTCAATCTGATCTTGATCGATGGCACTTTCTTAATCACTCCTTGGACTCTCTTTTGTTAAAAGAGGAGATTCAACTGCAACAACGATCTAGACAATCATGGCTAACCTATGGTGATCGGAATTCTGTATTTTTCTTTACAAGGTGTAGAATGAGATCACAGCAAAGCACTATACACTCTTTATCTTCCTACAATCATGTAGCCGAGTCATCTTGGGATGGCATTGAACAAGTTGCACGGAATTACTTCCAAGACTTATTCACCACTTCGCAACCCCAATCGAACCCTCACCTCTTAGCCTGTGTTGCAGAACGCGTCCCAGTTCCCTTCCAACACTCAAAGTTACACTCGGGAGGAAGTAGTCAAAGCTTATAATCAACTCAACCCAGGGAAGGCTCCAAGACCTAATGGTATTAATGGTACATTTCTTCGTACATATTGGCCTATTATTAGAGACAATTTCTTGCAACATGCTTAACGTTTCTAAACTCCAATGTTATGCCACCAACACTGAATGGTACCCATATAGTACTTATTCCCAAGTCACCAAGAGCCACGACGATCAAGGAATTCTGGCCCATATCTTTATGCAACACAGTGTATCGGGTTATCTCGAAGGTTTTAGTAAATCGGATTTCTGATGTTTTGCCTCTAGTCATATCGGGCAATTAGGCTGCTTTTGTGTATAATCGGTTAATTTCTGATCAAATCCTCCTATCTCATGAAATCCTTCATATGCTACGGTGATCCAACGCCAAGTTCAAGGGACATTTTGTGTTCAAAGTTGATATGTCCAAGGCTTTCGATCGCATTGAATGGAGTTTTGTTTTAGATTTTCTTTCGAGTATGGGTTTTCAAGCATCTTGGATTTCTTTAGTGCCGCAATGTCTTACTGCAGTTCGCACTTCAATTCTTATAAATGGGTATCCAGGATGGCCTTTCACACCACAACATGGCCTTAGGCAAGGAGATCCGCTGTCGCCTATTCTCTTTATCATCTGTGTGGAAACTTTATCATCTTCTCTCAAATTAGCTACCAATGTGGGTCTTTATCGTGGCTTCCATCTTCCTGGGTTGGATTCACCAATAACTGATTCACTGTTTGCTGATGATTGCATTATTTTTGGGGAAGCAACGGCTGGCAATGCTATGGCTTTAGGGCATTTACTACATGATTTCAAGGCAGCTTCAGGTCAATGCATAAATACTGTAAAGTCTGTAGTCATGTTGTCACGAGGTTTACTACCTACTCTTAAGGCTCAAGTTACCTCTATGCTTGGTACTCATCAGGCCGCAGATCTCGGATTGTATTTTGGCTTTCCAAGTAACATAGGTAAAAACCGATGTTCAGTGTTCAATTACATCAAAGACAAAGTCTCCAAGCTTACATAGAGTTGGTCCAACAAAGTCTCTCAAGCAGGGCGAACGGTTTTGGTCAAAGTAGTGCTTCAAGCCATTCCCTCATATGCTATGTCAGTTATGCTTCTCCCGCAGACCTTGGTCAAACAAATTCAGCAACTCATCACCAAATACTGGTGGGAAGGAACTTTACAAAAGTCCACCATTCATTGGTCGGAGTGGTCTTCACTCTGTAGAGAAAAAAGGTCAGGCGGGTTGGGATTTCGTGAACTACAAAGCTTCAATCATGCTCTCCTTGTAAAGCAGTTGTGGTGTATTATGGTGGAACCTCATACTCTTCTCTCTAAGTTGTATCATGCTAGGTATTTGGCGAACACTACTTTGATGAACGCCAGGCCTATTGCGGCGTCTAGTCCAGTCTGGAGAGCCTTACTGAGTGTCCGTGATCTCATTGATTTTGGAATTCGTAGGGAAATTGTCAACGGGCAATCTACTAAAATTACAGACCGTGGCTCCCCACCAAGCCTGGGGGAAGACATTTTCCTTGGAGTTGCCTCCTATCGTTCATCATTTTTCTTCTGTTGCTACGCTTATTCAACCGCCATATCATTGGAATGTTAACCTTCTCTGGCAATGGTGTGATGCTTCCGATATTACCGATATTCTCCAGCTTCCTTTGCCAAACCCTAGTTCTTCTTTACCTTCATCCGGTGATTACTGGTATTGGGGTCTATCACCGTCCAAGCGTTTTACGGTCAAATTTGCCTACCATGCAGATCTTTTCTTGAGGAATCTCACTCAGCGTACAGATTCATCACCTATCCTTCAGTCTAAGGCTTACAAGCAAATTTGGACATCAGAGGTCCGCCACGACTTAAATTGCTTGGATGGAAAATTCTAACGACAAAATTACCCTATAAAACGACCATCAAGAACAGGATTAAGATTGATATGCCAACACAGTGCTCATTCTGCAAATGTCTAGAAATAATATTGCATGCTTTACTGTAGTGCCCAGTTCAACCCTTTTGGACAACTTTCAAAAATGATCTTCCTCCCAATCTTCTTTCTGATCAAGCATTTCAAGATTGGTTTTTACAACTATGCAGCCAGCAGCCAAAAGCCACCATCGCCAATTACCTCAATTTTTTCTGGAAAATCTGGTTTCCTCGTTGTCAAACTTCACATGGTCGGGTACGTGATCTTGCTCAAGGATGGTGTCAAGCTAACAATTTCCTTCAACAAGCAACTGCCTTCCCTCATACTACTCCTGCACTTCTGCTGTGCAACCGGCAGCTTCATCCTGCAATGGTGGAGATTTCTGTGGATGCTAGCATTGATTCACAAGGACGTGTGGGCCAAGCCTATGTCGCTTGATCCAATAGTCAGCTACTCTGGGCTAGGAATGCAGGTTATCGGGCCAATTTAGCACCTTTTGACGCAGAGGCTTTTGCAATAGAAGCTGCATTGACTATGGCCCACACCCATGGGCTCCGCACTTTCAGCGTACTCACGGATTGCAAGTTTATAGTCCAATACCTTTGTGCTGGGGGGACTACATCTTTAATGCCATCAACAACGATTATTCTAGATCGTATTTTGGCAAACATAGGCAAATTTCATGATGTACACTGGCTTTATATTCCTAGGCTTGTAAATATAGTAGCATTGTCTTGCTAGCCATGCCCGTTGTGAGCAGCAATCGGGTTCATGGACTCCATTTACTATACCAGAATTTGTACTCAAACTAGTTTCTTAATATATAATACTCGTTGCTTTAAAAAAAAAGCTTACTAATTCTTTTATATTTATGATAATGGTTCTTTTTTTTGCGAACATAAGATAGTGGTTCTTAATGTATAACTTTGTGAGGAAAACAAACATTGCTCGTTCAAAATCGGCAATTTTTTTCCCCCGATTTACGCAGCTTGGGTTGCGGCTGTATAAGGTCCGAAAAGCCCAAAGTGTTTCGTACCCGGTTAAAATGAGTTGTTCCTGTTTTTCGCCTAAGAAAGGGGTGTGTGTGATCAATCGAGGAGAATCGTAGTTTTTTTTGATAATTTGGGTATAAAGCCAAAATATTAATGTGATTGAATTCGGGCCTCATTAAAACCTCTCTAAGCAAAACCCAGTGGGAAAATGCTTAGAGAGGAAAAAGAGTACCCACCACATCCAAATACAAGCCTATGGACCAATCTACTATTCTAAAGAGGAAACTAACTAACACATGCCTTAGCACAAAAACTAGCATCAACAAGCTACAAATGTAGGCCTTCATAGCCAAACTACGCCACTCAGCTGGAGCCTCAAGGTGAGGAAGCTCCCAAGTCTTGTTTAGGGGCTTCCAGATCTTCGTCTCTCAAATGGACAATTCCTACCGTCAACGCCACCATGGGATCATAAAAATGCTTTATAAGACAGAAGCACCTATAATAACCCCATCAACACATAGAATGAATGTTTTCCTGATATTTTGGGACCTTGCCATCCCCAACTGTCCAGACTTAATTACTCATTTGAGATTGGATTTGACTGAGAATGTTAGCCTTGGTGAGGCTGGGATTAGGAACTTGACACCCTAGTTGTAGTAATAGATCAACACATTCTTCCGCTTCTCTTTCTACGTTGATGCTTTTTCCCCTCTCATTCCTTGCTGGAACTTCTTTGTTTGGTAAAGATGATGGGGTGTATCGTGAAATAGTTCAACAACTAGCCCAATACCGTCTTTAGCTATCTGAGAATTAGTTGGGGTAATTTAAGGCGTAAGCTTTTGACTCATAGGAGTTGGCTCAATCTGTGATTGTACACATAACTTATCAGCCTAAGTGTTCACTAACTTCTGCATGGATAAACGCCGAATTTTAGATTTCTTCCCCCCTTTGTCATTATCTGATAGAGACTATTCCTCATCGGATGTCTAAACCATAATTAAAGCATCGCTCTGCCTCTTTCTCTAAGTCTCTTCCACTACTGTCTGGTAGTGTTGCGCCTCAATGTCCATGCCCCTTTCTGCTTCGTCACTACCGGTTTTTTCAACGCTCAAGAGACTACTAGAGGACAGATCCTTGTTTGGTGTCTCTTGGAAAAACGCCTCGGGAATAAAAGGCATTTCCTCCTCCTGCTCATCTTGGGGCTGATGCGCCTGAGAAAAGCTGTTACCTACATCTTCTATTTTGTCTCCAGCCTTCTCACTCTCCCTGCTGCAATCATTAATTGATCCGACAAAATGGCTGAGAATTGTTACTGGAGGCTCAGGCAGGACCGCATCACTTGCCTTTTTCTCAGCACCGGGACTGCTCTCGGGAGTTGCCCAATTCCCGTCTTTATTCACCTGTGCCTCATCATTAGGCACCACCCCGGCCAAATGCAGTGTCGTTGCATTAATCTGTCCCCTCCTATTACCGATAGAATTATCAGGAGTCGCTCCAACATGAACATGACCATCAACTTCCTCCTGTTCTTCCAGATCGTGACTACCCAATAGTAGCGCTTCACCATCAGGATTGGGGAAGCTACCTAGGGATTCGTCTTGACCAGAGACGTCGCCATCCTTTTGATTTTGAGATACTTCAACATTATTGTCGTATTGTTGAACGTTGTTATGGGAATCCTCAATGTATGGAATTTGAAGTATACTTTCAATAGGGTCTGCATATTTATGGGTAACCTTCCCGTCACCCGCGTCAACTATGGACACGGAGAAAGAATGACCCTCAACAATTACCGCAATCTTCTAGTTAATCAATTGGAGGGTAGAAGTTTCTATATGGATACGAATTTTGGCATTCTCCACAAACTGATTTTTTTTCTTTTTCTATCTTAATGACATCGTCAACTGTTTGTGCGATCTTTCGCATATTGCCCTTGTTCCATGCATGAAGGGGGATTCCACGAATGACAACCCAAGTCCTACGCTTCTCAACTTGGTCTTCTATTCCCCAAGGACGAACTTCCAAACTTAACTGGGCATGGGTGACAGCTTCCTTCGCTTTTTGATTTGTATTAAAAAGCATGAGGAATTTTCTCCTCGAAAAAGCTAATAACCCTGAAATATTTGGCCACCGGCTAAAAAGGAACTCCAACGCCTCCCTTGGATTCTTATCTTCTTGGAGGGTAGTAATTGCACATTTTGGCAGGCATTCCTTCATCTCTTCGTCGGCTTTAATCTGAATAGAAAGACTGGATTTCACGCTGCTATTCTCCTTTTTGACCTGGGAAGACAACTTTCTGGGATGCGAGGACTTTTAGCAGGAATAGCTCTCCTCTATTTTTCTTTGTGGCCTTAGAACTCCATTCTCACCCAGAGACTACTTCCGTTAATATTTCAGCCTTTGATACCATCAATTACTCTTTTGGCATCCTTAACATGATTAACATCTACAAAGGCACATGCATTATGGTTCCACGATCTCCGTTTTCTACAAATGTAAAGCCGACTCCGACGAGCAAACCTTCTCACTCACCTGCCTAATTGATGCTCCGACACTCCTCTATGAATGTTGTCAATAAAAAATGTGGTAGTAAGGTTACATATTGGATTGTTTCTACCATGACGAGAAACTGGAACACGCTCATAAGCGTTAACAACACGCGAATCACAGACGAGAGATGGCTTACTGTGCCTCCATCTATTTCTGCTAGGTCGAACGTAATCGCGCTGGACAGAGCAACTAGAAGAATGCCTACGCGGCTACGCCCACTCTTCCTCGATTGAGAATCATCTATCCTTATTTTTAGAAAAGCGTGGTATCAGGAACTTGCCACTGATGAAGATGAAGAGAAAAAGTTGTTTAGTTTATTTTGTTTAATATATTATTTCTTTGTTAGTTTCCTTATTTTAGGTTGTTAAGATATTTATGATACTATGATTTGATATTATATTTAGATATTTTACTAGATATTATCATTTAGTTAGTTAAGTTCCAAGAATGTCTATTTATTAGAGTTTAGGGAATTGTTAGAATCATCAATTGACAAAGTTATTTTCTTTCTATCATTACCTCTCCATTGTCTATCTTTCCTTCATATTTCTCCTTATCTCTCTCACTCTATCTCACGTCTGAATTTCTGTCTCTCTCCATCATATTTCTCCTTATCTCTCATGCTATATCTCACATCTGAATTTATGTCTCTCTCCCTCAAATTTCTCCTTATCTCTCTCGCATTATCTCACGTCTGAATTTCTATCTGTCTCCCGCTGTCGGGTCCTCTCCAGCCGGCTTCCCCATCCGACACATCCGAACCTGGCACATTGATGCTTCCATTGATCTACTCTTCCTCCACATATTCCTTTCTTCTCATCCTTCACAGACCACAACTGTCCCTTCCAATCGTTCCCATAGCACACGATGGCACCACCACTCGTATCAAGTAGGGGTGTCAAAATCGGGTTTCGGGTTGGGTTGAGCTGAACCCGAACCCGAAAATAGTTTTGGTCAACCCGAACCCGACCCGAACCCAGAGCGGGTTGTACTTCTTTAACCCGAACCCGGAGCGGGTCGACCCGAACCCGACCCATTTTTTTAAAAATTTATTTTATTTTTAGAATTTTGGATTATTTAATAAAAAAATAAATACTATAATATTAATTAATTATTATGTACAATATATAATCATATGTTATCGGTTAAATGTTTATTTTAGTCATAAATTAATCATTAAATACTAATTAAGTCATTAAATATAACATATTTTCTATTTTTAATTAATTTTTTTTGGGTTACGGGTTAGCGGGTTCAACCGAACCCGAAGCGGGTTTCAATGACCCAACCCGAACCCGACCCGAAAATCATTTCGGGTCAAAAATCTCAACCCGAACCCGGCTTTTTACGGGTCGGTTTCGGGTCAGGTTTCGGGTTCAGGTCAAGATTGTCATCCCTAGTATCAAGGCTCTCGAGGATCCAATCAAGAAAACCAATGACAACTACGCTATTTTGACCGAAAGACATGAAGAATTACGGACAGGATTACAATCCCAGTTGACTGAAATTCTTCAACGCTTTACAACCATGGAAACCCGTAAACCCTTGTTGCAGGCACCTGGATCCCGGCCGTCATCCTTGAACTCTACTATTAGGACACCAAAGTTGGAAATACCATTCTAATCTGGGGAGAATGTCCATGGCAGGCTCTTCCAAATAGAGCGCTTCTTTACCTATCATCAGGTGGAACCTGACCAATGTCTTGCCATTGCGGCGATGTATATGACTGACGTAACGCTAACTTGGTTCACTGTTCAGCATCAAAATAAGCTTTTAACATCCTAAGATCAATTCAAACGAGTTGTTCAAGACCGTTCGGGACCGTCTGTGTTTGAAAGTCCGGAAGGATATCTTTACAGGCTTAGACAGACTACTACGGCTGCCAAGTATACCGAGGAGTTTAAAGAACTTGAATCTCACGTTCCGCATCTTTCCTTGGCCAGCGCACTTCACTATTATATCTCGGGCCTTTAGGATGACACCCGTCGTGAGGTCTTACTGATGTGACCCATTTCCTTGATTATCGTTGCAGGTCTCGCATGTTCAGTAAGGGAGAAGTTGCGGCTACAACCTTTCGGGATTCAGCACGACACCCTTCTAGTAAGTCGTTCAGTCCATTTGGGGCATTCGTGCCTTCTACACTGGTGTCGGGTATGTCTTACTTGGTTTTGGGTCCAGCAACCTCAAGCCAGACTGCACCTGTGCCGACTACTAGACACCAAGCTTTGGGTCCGGCACCCTCAGGCTAGACTGCTCATATGCCGGCTACCAGACACCCGGCTCCTGGTCTGGCTTCCATGGTTCCTCCAAGCGTTCAAGTCAAACGGCTCACACCAGCAAAGGCCCTTACCCATTGGGAAAAGGGGTTATGTTGTAATTGCGACGAGTGTTTCACTCTAGGTCATCATTGCAAGAATCGGCAGTTTTTTTGGTTAGTCGGTGACTCCGATCCTAGGGATGATCGCATGCTCGAGGTTGATTTTGACATTTTTGCCCAGTAGGACTTTGAACAGTGGCCTTGAGAACAAGGACACTTTCTATGGGAGCGGGAGTGTGACCGATCAAGGAAGGCCCTAGTTATTAGTTGATTTTCTTTAATATTTTATAAACACTTCTAAGGTCTGGTTTGGACCCAGCATATATGCAGCATATCGCCTGGCAAATAAGACTTGGCATATGCCCTTTTCTATCTTTTTATTTTTATATGTTGTTCGGTGAATTAGGGCATATTTGCTCCCAGCATATGCTGCCTATTCCCGTTCCCGCACCTTCTTCACTTCCGTTCTCTTCTACCTTTCGCATTTACTACGATTTCAACCAACCATCTTTGCATCAAATGTGATGCGACATTTATCCGCCAGGATTATACTTGGTTTCTCGGTCTTTATGTTGCCGATGTCTCATTTGGGTAAGAAATTGGTGAGGATGGGCAAGTTACTCCCTTTTTGCTCTCTAATTCTCTATCCCCAAATCTTTTATATGTGTTTGTGAATATGACACCGTGTGTGTGATTCTTCCTCGTTGCATTAATGATTGCATGTGCAAGCTTCATTCTTCTCCCCTTTTTCTCTTTCAAACATTGTTCAAGCTTTCCATGGTGTAATCGACGTTGTTTTCTTTCTTCTTCGCCAGCTCTAGGGTTTATTAGCCCTTCTGGATGTTTGATTCAGTATATTTTGGGTTTGGTCTTTTAATTTTTGTCCAGGATTCAGTATCTATTGGACCCCTGGGTCGCTTGATGCGCCGTCCTTCGCACACCTTTTCTTGAATCTCACGGGTTTGGAACCTTGCTAAGGTATAGACTTGCTGGCTCTTTTCTGTTAAAATGTGTTGTCGATATGGGCATCTTCACCCTTCTTTGGTCAATCGTTGCCTATTGATTTTACGCTTGGGTTGTTAAAAGCTGATGTTGATTTGGGCATCTGAACCCTTCTATGCTCAATCATTGCCTACTGAGAATATATATGCTTGGGTTGTTGATCTTTACTTGTTTTGTTGAAAAGCTTGGCGATTCGGTGTCTACGGAGATTATGCTTGCCTACTGAGATTATGGTTGGGTTGTTGGATTTTGTCGATTTGGTTCGCTGGACCCTTCTGTCGATACATTGAGCTGTTGTTTGGTAAATCTATTGTGGCTTACTTAGATTCTCAGGAATCACTATTTTGCTTGTCTATTATCTGGTTTGATAAGTTCGGTTACTGAGATTCATGCTTCGTTATTTTGGTTGGCAAATCATATCCTTGTTGGTCCTAGTCGATTTGAAAACTTGGCTTGGTCAGTTTGGCATGCTACAGTAATTTCAGTTGTTTACTGATGGCTTGGTTATTTCACTTGGCACATGTCTTCGTGACATTCTGGTTATTCGATTACTCTATTAGTGTAATTAGTTTGGCCAATCTTAATTTGGTTAATTACCTTATTCGTGTTTAACAGGAATTGAATGTCCTTTGTTAAGTTTACAAATAAATTGCCCATAAACTTTTATTAGTGTATGAACTCTATTATGCTTGTGTTAGTTAGTAACACTTAAACTTGTAACAGTCACTGCCTTTATAGTCTACCCTAATGATCTTGGCCCGATTATGAATGATAAGATAATAACAAAACATACAAAAAGGGTAGCTCTATTATAGAAGTATTGGTAGTTACATTTTAAGTTCTGTTGTAACTTCATAAGCAGTTGATGTGAGTCTACATTGATCCACCTAGCGATGATGAGGGCAAAACTTACTCTCAGCTGAATTGTCCTGAAAAAGACGAACCCTAGCGATGATGAGAAAAACTTACTCTGAGCTAAATACTACCAAAAGCACTATAGTTTGGCCTACATGTCTTACAAAGATCAAAGGAGGACAAACGACAATGAGCGTACCATTGGCGATCAGATGGGAACGAACAACATTGGCTGAGCTGCGCGATCGGACATGAGCGAGCATTGTGTCGTATAGTTATAGGATTACAGTCATTTGTATTATATTTGCTTGGACAAACTATAATGTAAATTTAATCAACTAGTGACACACTAAAACTTCGTAACTAGTTGTGTTTTCATTCATTAGAAAATTTACACTAATTACATTATTTGATATATTAAAATAGTGAGATACAAAATGGAAGTTCATTTGCTTGTCACTACACATACTGATATAAACATGGAAAACCTGCAACCAAACTTACACGATCTTATACCTAATTACACGTTTGAATTAATATTAGATGACATCTAATCAACAAAAATCAAGAAGAAAGGGGAAGGAAGAAGCTGACGGTGGCAATATATGTTAGGACAATCAGAAGACAACTCTTCTAATTAGGCTAATAGGCAATCATCGTGCGATTTCCCTCAAAAAAATGGTGAGGTAGTGAATCAAGCCCTAAAGTAGGGAAAAGTGGCTGAGGAGTTCAATAAGATTAGTGGTACAGCATGGTCTCACAACAACTTCAAGTGGAAGAGGGATACGCTAAAAAGGCAGTGGACGGACTGGAAGAGACTGAAGAAGCATACTACTGACTTAGGGTTCAACAACGACATATGGACCATTGACGCCGATGAAGAGTGGTGGGCCACAAAAATAGCGGTAATGAAACAAGAGTTATTATCATTTTTACTACATTTTTATTTTTACTAGATTATTAATATCTTGAATTTTGTAGGAGGACATCTCGTTCCAGCGGTTCAGGACTAGGGGTTGTAGTCCGGAGGAGGAAGATCACCTCCAGCTGATTTTCGGGGATGGGTAGTCAAAAGGGACAAGAAAGTTTTATTCGTCTAGTGCCCATCCCGCATCAGACGCCGGTGATGGCGAAGGTTCGCTAAACGGTTACCGCCCAGCCATCCACACAGATATCCAAGACGACAGTCAAGCCTTCACCAACCGGATTGGAGCAATCAACATTGAGGATGACTTCATCCCTATGGATGCGTGTGAGGACACTGATTCTAGAACCCCTACGTCCACTCCAGCCGGTCTTACATGCTCCTCCGGACTAGGAAAGAGATCCTAAGAGTCAGACGACTCTTCTGATTGTAAGAGGACGAAAAAGCTGATGAAGAAGGAGCGAGAGGCGAGACAACTTGATGCCATAGCCGAGGGATTACCGGCTACCCGTGTGGGGATTGATCGATCAAACGAGTTGCTGGGGGCAATCGTCGAACAATCATTAGCTAGGAGCAAGGGCAATTGGAACGAGAATGATGCCGAGACTACTTTGTTGGACATGCCGAAGATGGCAGCTGACCCATCTTTGCTTTCAGATGCCACAACGTGCATGTGAGATGAGAGCAATGGGAGATTGTTCAAGAGCACTTTACAGCTAGGCGGACATGATATAGCTCTAGGATTTATCACGTCTATTGTTCGACAGTTTTGTTCTTCCACGAGCTAGTTGTTTAGTTATATTATTATCTTTTGGCTTATCCACTTTATATTAGTTAGAACTGAAACTGTAGTTGTTGTTCTACAACTATGCTGCTTAAATGCCCCATTTTGTGTACTTTTTTGTCTATGACTACATGTGTTTGTAGTTTGGGCACTAACTTATTATTGCTATGTTTTCTTGTACGATTATGTATGTGAACACGTTATAAACAATTGGTGCAATAGTAATTGTTTGCATCTTTGTTACTGTAGTGAACATGGCTGACGAAGACTTCATGAACTGTCTGTTGAATGATCATGAAACTTTCATACAATTTGCAACTGCAATTAAACGATAGATGGCAAGTGCCTATGAAATGGTAGATGCAGCTACATTGCTACTAGCATCATGGAGACATAATATTCCTCTTCCCATCCCTATGCACAATAATGAATTCAATGGGTAGATGTGGGTGATGCCATGCTTTGGAGCAACCCGAAAAAAATACTTAATGCGCTAATAATGGACAAGAGTGCATTCCACGGTTTGTGCGAGCAGTTGGAGGTAAGGTAGGGGTTAAAGTGTAACACCCCTACTTAATCGGCTCCTAATCATCATCCAAAACATCGTACTTAACATAAAATTGCAGCGGTAATAAATACATTATCGAACTACTGGTGTTACCGTTCTCACTCGCCCATACGAGTGGTAACGTCTCCAACTTAAACAATCACAATACAAAACATTTTCCCACAGTGATAACAAGAGATAGACTTAACTTTCCATTCCAATATAAAATACAATCATAGTAATCATTCTAAGTACTCAAGTCCTATACACGTTTCTTTGTTCGTATCGTGAGACAACAGTACATATTTAAATAACTGACTAGCTACCCAGCGCGTCCCGCTCTCTGTCGACACCGGAAGCTGCATACCTGAAAATGTTTGTTTGTGGTATGGAATCAGCCCCTGCTGAGTATGTTACTACATGAATATCTTGCCCCCTCAGACCCTTAGTTAATTGGTCGAGAGCATGCAGTTCATTTTCATGCATGTAGTTTAATATAAAACTGTAAAGCAATAATAATATTGCAGTAAACTCAAATAACAAACAAGCCCCCGGCTTCACATATCATACCAACAATAAACCAACTAAAATGCGTCACAACACATACATGAGTACAAGGACTCCAGTCAACCAAACACATAATAGTTCACATTCATGTACAGCGACTCAGCTCAACCAAACACATAACAATTCACATATGAGTACAGCGACTCAACTCAACCAAACACATAACAATTCACATACGAGCACAACGACTCAACTCAACCAAATACATAATAATTCACACACGAGTACAACGACTCAACTCAACCAATATACAAACACACCACACCAATCATGTTGTTCACATATCATACAACAGTATATTATAAGCATACTAAACAACGAGCGAGACAGTACGAGAGTTATAAATGTTCGGTTTATTCTTGTCTTGGCCTTAAAGCCCCAAATGATTCTCGCCAGTAATACGAGCTATCTAGCTGTTCGTATATTGTTTAGTCTTATGCCTATGATGACGTCTCGTTAAAACGACGTGTCTCTAGTCATACTCATATCTCATGGTGGGTCGCCCACGGCAGTAGCCACTCCAGCGGTAGAGTCTCCGACCGATGAACCATCTGTGGTCCGTTGAAATTTCCCTTGATACTTAAAGATACTCACACGACATCCTAGTATCGTTAATTGATCACAATTCACACCAAGAGCCACATCCTCTTGGTTTACTCATCTATACCATTGCATTGCATTACCATTTTCCTAACACAACAGACTAAGGTCATTAGTCCAATCCTAAGTATATTAACTCGGGATCCAGTGTTAGATACGAGAGCGGCGTTAAAAAGGCCAATGCTCCGTATATAAGTCTCGGATAATATATATATCTTATTATCCTAATGCTACAACGTTCTTCTTATGTTCCTTATATTACACATATAAGATAGCATCATTGTCGCTAGTTCATTTTATTAATATGCTCATATATATGAACAGTACTGTTATCGCACAACAGTAATTATAATAAAGCAACATTAATATACAATTCATGCATATTAATTCACACAAGCAGACATTCAATCTTATCACAGATTTTCACACAATGTCTGAACTGAGGAAATCCTCAGAGACAATCAAGCCACATAATAACATACCGTGCATCGGGAATATAGGACCGTGGAGTATGAATCAAGCTAAATCCGATGCTCCTCAAGACGCCTCTAATAATCTAATAATACGTATCACACTACGTATTAGCATCTCACGTAGAACAATACTATGCCAGGGGCGGATGCAAGGGGGATTACGTGGGGTCACGTGACCCCATGTTTTCTAAGAATGTAGAGATTTCTATATGTATAATAATTATATTTTATATGTATATAGTATAGTGACCCCATAATTAGAGAGTTGTTAGTGGTGTAGTGGTAAGGGATAGAAATATTGAGTGAGTTATCCTGGATTCAAATCCAACTATGCTCAATATATTATAATTTTTTCCTTCAAAGAATTAGTGACCCCATATAATTTACATCCTGGCTCCGCCACTGTACTATGCGGTACCCCGTACCGTCTCTAATCCCTCCCAGTTCACTCCCCGTTATTAGCTAATAACATCTCTCGGGTTTTCGGTTTAATTCGGGATTAGTTTTATGTAAACCGTTCTCTTGCATGCATGATAGGATTGTCGTTTATTATGTAAATAAACTTATACATTCATTATCGCATGTATATTATTATACGCTTGTATATTATATAGTCTAACACTATATTGCATGTATATATTCGATCATATATTATACATCTCTCCTTAGTATTTATTTCTCAAATGTTAGCTTATCCAAGCTTACATACTTATATATTTCTCATTAAATACCTTGGACTATATAATCCATATTATTTCATACACTCATTTAAATCTTAGAACATTCTTTAATTAATGTCTATAATCATATTTCTCCACTTTATGTCATCCCACTAGTGATATTATATGGTTACTTAACCATACTTTATAATTCACTCCATATCATATATTTATTTATATATATGAATTATGGGACCATTTATTATATGGTATTTCTTTATAATATATTCATTCTTCCTTAATGAATATTTCCATATTATGAATGTTATAACCCTTATAACATTATAAACCATATTATAAATTTTCAATTCTAAATATCCTTTAATTCCGAACAGCACTTTATAGTTTTTTTTATTTACCAAAACCACCACATTATTTATATATAATGTTACATTATAGTTATATAACATATATTATGACATTTATATCATTATATAATTTATAACCTATAGTTATAGCATGTCATAAAATACCAAACAGAACTCAATTTTGTCAGTTTTCATTAGTTTCTCATATACTTTCAGAAATTACATAATAACCCCAAATGTTATTATATTGTTACCCTTATAACGTATATCTTATATTATAACATTTAAACCTTACTATAATTATAACATATAGTTATAACACTCCAAATAACCGAACGGACCCTAGGGTCTATTCTAAATTAATTTCCAACCCCTTTAACTTTCCATATTTGCCAAATGACCCCCTTTTATAACATATAGTTTCTAATGTCATTAAAACTATATATTATACACATATCTTATTAAAACCTCTAATATTATTCTAAAAATCACCAAACTATACTAAAGGGTTATAAATATCATTCCTAACCCACATACTTTCAGTTATTGCATTACTACCCCATTTATTATCCAAAATGTAATTATAACATAAAATACTATATATTATACATATATAATTCATTCTAACTCCAAATTTAACCAAGGCTTGTCCTAAAATCCATTTTGTGACCAGAATTCTAAGAAATTATAAATATACCCCAAATTTTATACAAATGTTACAATTTAATACATAACTTATTATAAGCTAGTATTTAATTCCATAATTCACCAAACTTGGCCAAAGTCTTCCATATGGTCAACCTTTGACCTCCAACACAGTTTTGACTCCAAAACTCTCAGTAATTACATATTGTACCCCAATCTTTTATATATTTACAATTTAACCCCAAAACTTTATAAAATGTTATAATTTTTATTTAAATTCATTTTAAACCCCAAACTTCATCTAATATTACCCACGACTTATATATTTTTAGTAATTGCTGGTTTTGACCCCAATCTTTATGCTAAGTGCATAAATTAAATTAAATAAGCTTTTAAACTTAAATAAAATGGCCTAATGACATGGCCTTATTACAACCTTGCTTTATAACATAAAATTACATTTAAATGTCACCAAAAGCATTGTAAACTCTCGTCCCTTACACAGAATTCTTCATTAATTACCAAACTTCCACATAATGTCTTAAATTTGACAATTATGTTATTAACTCACTTAATTAATTTATCCAAAGTTTCTATAACATTTCCTAGTCATTTTTGAAGTCAAAATGACCATTCACCACAGTCCACTCACAACAACATTTATAATACTAGCTCCTAAGTATATAACATAATATTAAGATGTTATACCTTTGTTTAAGTAGCTTTTAAGCTCCTTTTTCCCACGGAAGCTTGGGGAATAATTTTCCACAGCTTTAAAAACATGTTTATACATCAAATAAGGTATGGTTAAACTCTAACCATGATTTAATCATAAGGAGTATTTTAATACAAGATTTAAGGTAAAGTTTACCTTAAAATGGCAAGGAATGAACAAGGTATCCTCGGCCTATTTTTAGAACAGCAAAGGGTGTCAAAATCATCTCAAATTCATGGGGATTAACAAGATGACAGCAAGGTAACAAGATATTAAGGTTTACCTAGGCAAAATGCCTTAAGGAATGGATTTTGCCCTTGAAATTGGCCACTCTTGATCAAGAACGTATACACACTGAAACAATATGATAATGGGAAGATAATGAGTGTATAAACTCAAGGAAACAAGCCAAACAAAACCGGAATGGAGAAGGAAACCCTTAAGGTTGATTTTTACCTTAAAATGTCATTTTGACCAACTTTGGTCCTTAATGAGGTTACAGCCAATATTATTCCCTTATTAAAAGATGAAATCAATGAGGAAGAGCCATGGAAACATCTTGAAAGTTAGTTCCATGTGTACGTAATGAAGAGAGGAAGAAAATGAGCTAATATATGCCTTAAAACATTACCTTATGTGAACTGAGTTGGATTTCTCCTTTGATAACTCAAGAACAAAGCTTGGGAGGTTAAAAGAGCAAGTAGGAGATGGCTGGAATAGGACAATAGGAAAGAGAAAGGCTGATTAGGTGTTTTAAAGAAAGAAAAGTAATTAATGGAATAGTAAAATGGTGATTCACTAAATTGGCTTGATATTTTGCTTAAGGTAGGACGTGCTGTCCTCCTCCTTAATTCTGCCGCCTTTATATAGTCAAAGAAGGGCCAAGTCTTGACCTTTGACTTGGCTTAGTCAACATTACTTAAATTGCACTATTTCAGTTACTATTAACAAATTAGTACCATATTTCTGAGTTTTTTGGAAATCTTTGAATTAGACCTTCTAATGTGGTACATTATAGTACATTAGTATAACAAGGTGTAATCCGACCCTTAACACCACTCAAAGCCCACTTAGAAAGTCAATTTTCTCAAAAACGTGCTCTAAGGAGTTTTAAAGCACATTTTGTGTTTGGACATGTGTTTTAGCTTGGTTTTATTGTGTTCATTACTTAATTATGATACTTAGGAATTCACTTTGGATCCTAGCTGAGGTCATACAATGTCTATGGTTTCTTAAAGCACATTTTTGGCTTTACTGATCTTAAGGCATGTTTTTGCCTTGTTGCGATCTTAGATTGTTTCTCAATGGTTTAAAGATGATTTTTAGTCTTATTAGATCATTATTATAACATTTAATCATATTTTAGTAGTTAGGGGTATTTCATAAAGTGAACTGCAAACGTGAGCGTTCAGGTTGATGTTGCGTTGTTTTTGTACATACTGGGAAACGGTCTGTCAAATAGATCGGTGTGCGAAAGATTTAACTTAAGTCATGAGACTGTGAGCCACCACTTTAAGAAGGTTTTGAGACGATTGATGTGGGCATTCGGACGTGACTATATCAAGCCAAACCGACAACAATGGACAGATATTCACCCAAAGCTACGTGACGACGCTTGTTATAACCCATACTTCAAGGTATTACGCTTAATTTATAATATTTTTAATTTTAACCTTCATTTAAATATTGGTTGTTTCAATATTATATAGGACGCCATTGGAGCGTTGGATGGCACACACATTGATGTCACCATTCCAGGGCCGCTATAGTTGGAGTACCATGGCAAGAGTGGTACCCTACAGTTAACGTATTAGGGGTGTGTGACTTCAACATGTTATTCACCTACATGGTGATTGGGTGTGATGGATCGATGCATGATGCACACGTTCTTTACGACGCACAAGGGGACCCTGGATTGAACTTTCCTGAGCCACCACCCGGTATAACAGTTTTCACGTAATTTAATATATGTGTTTTGTGTATTCCAATATCTTTATATAGGTTGACTGAAAAAGGCTACAAATAATAGGCAAGTATTACTTAGGTGACAAGGGATATGTAAACCGTAATGGTGTGATGGCTCCATATTTCACTGGGACGTACCACCCCCACACAGTTTAGAGGAGTGCCACCGACTACCAGAAAGGAGTACTTCAACCGCGCACACTCATCACAAAGGAGCGTAATTGAGAGATGTTATCGAGCACTAAAGAGGAAATGGTAGATACTGGTAATGGTACGGGCCTTACAATGTGAATGATAAAAGTCAGATATTAGTGCTTTTTTTGCATTGCACATTTATGTGATGTTGAGTACATCAGACTCAAGTAGCGAGGCATGTCCTGATGAAATGGAAAGCAGAGGATGAGGATCTAGTGCTACTGATGCTACAGATAAGGAGCACTTCTCGGAAGATGACCCAGATGAGATTGCAAATCCGTTGAGCATGACTAATCTGCGTGACCAGATTACTGATGATATTACTGCAAACATTAGACGTTGAATTATGACCAGACATTAGTTTATGTTGTGTTAACGTTTGTTGTACTAAGTTTTTTCAAGCTTTGAGTGTATGTGGACCTTGAACTGAAAAAAACTACTTATCTTATGACATTAGTTACAAGTTACTTTTATTTGTTACAAGCTACACAAAGCTTCATAATAATAGCACAGAGATTAATAAAATAAAATAAAAACAATGATAGTTTCTTTAATGAAAAACTTAAAAGTATATAAAAATGTTAATCTATATTAATTTAGTAACATACAAAGTATTTAAAAAATAATATGTTATTAAAAGTTAAAGTTTAACTAAATAAATTCACACAACATTATCATAAAATTTGAAACTCTAGTCCTTGATTCATTACGCTTTTATATTTGTAGGAATTATAAAATCATAGAAAATTGCAATATATTGTTATAAGTTGTAATTTGTACTTAAATAATTAAAATTGAAATTTTATTAGATATATTAATATTTTTATTTTCTTTACTTTATCATATATTGTTTGTGAAGTTTTACTTTTATTTTTACTAACAAAATAAAGTTACGTAGTGTAATATAATACTTGTAATTGTAATACAGAATTCAGTAAACACACTGCATATAACTAACTTAACTAACTTATGCTGCATATATGCCGCACTGCCAAACAACAGTTTTCAAAACAGATACAAATATGTCAGCGCAAAACTGCCAGAAAATATGGTGCAGATATGCCAGCGCAAAATAGCTACCAAATATGCCGCAAATATGCTGCCAAAACAGCCATGCCAAACAGAGCCTTAGTGTTTAGCTATTAATAGTGCCATAGTTTTCATCAGCTTTCAACCATCAACTATCCACCAAAAACTAACATTACATTTAATTAGTCTCCGATAAAAAAAACCCTGGAGTTAAATTTAGATGTATGCAGAAAAGTAGCTTTTAAAATTATTAAGTAAAATTCATGAATATATAAGTCCGAATTAGTGGTAGAGATAGAGACAACTCCATTTTAACATCTCCTTACCATGTTGGGTTAGGTTTATGATTACGTGTTTGAATGGTGAATTTGAGTTTGTAATGCTACTTATATTGCTGGATTTTAGTTTGTGATACTCTTGTATTGCTGGTTTAAATTTTATTCTATATACATGCTCCCATTAAATTTTGGTTTTTAAAAAGAATTTAAATGAAATTTCAACGCAACATTTACTCTAGTTCCTCGTAGAAGTGGTGTAGAATATCTAAATTTCCACTTGAATGTTGCGTTGTAACTTTTCACAATATACGTCAAAAAGTTTTCTTGACATTCACCTGGAGTAGAGTAGAGTAGGGTAGAGCAGATGAAGGACAACCCGGTCAAAAACCCAAAAACCTATGTTAGGAAAAAGTTTGGGTGGGTTTGAAAAAAGATGGTATGGAATAAAAATTGGATCCCGTCTTGACCAAATCTTGGTCTGAAAAAAGTCCGACCTGATATATATACAAGATATTTAAGAATTCGATACTCTATTCTTGTATCCATCTTCTATCTTCTCAATATCAATACAAGATAAACTCTTAAGTGAGTTCACAATATTCAATATCTGATGTTTACTTGCTTATATTCTTTTATATTCAAGTTATTTATTTCTGCACTTTCAATTTAAGCTATTCAATATTCTATTCTTTATTTGTTATTTCGATTCCTTTCTATATCTTCAACGATCCTGCTCCCTATTGGTATCAGAGCCAAATACATTTTGTACCGGGTGAAAACTATCTCAATTAAGGTGAAAATTAATCAAGCGTTGGTCAGACCCTGGAAACGTTGGTCAGCGGCAGTAGAAGCATAAGACCGTGGTCCAGATGTGGGTTGGTCCCGATTGATTAAGTTATCCTTAATTAACATAGTCTAACCTGATATGCCCCAATAATGGCTTCGAGACAACGGAGTTGGCTAGATCGATCAAGATCTAGAAGAGAATCAATAGTAACATCTCAAGAAAGTATTCAACCAGTCGATTATTCGAACTAGACAATACCTTCTCAAGATGTTCAAAATATATACCAAGTGAGTCCTCTTGATTTCAAAACAGCTATGTCTGTTAAAACTCATGAGGAAACTCTAAGTATACAACAACAATATCAAACAATACCTCTTCTTTCAAGATCTTCAATATATAGATATTTACAACAAGGGTATAGATATGCCCATTATGGAATGATTCAAGTAGTTGTAAAACCATTATTCAGGCAAGGTATAGATGCCCCAATTTTCATGGCGCTTAGAGACAAACGTCTCAAATGCTACAAATCTTCCCTTCTAGCAATGATCCAGACTAACGTCTACAATGGTCCAATATTCTTTAATTGTTGTCCCAATTTCTCAGTAGATCTTTCAGATCCTCTTATTCAAGATTCTCTTGTTCTTGATGTTCATCTTCAAGGAGATGAATTCGAAGAACTATCCAAAAATTTTGCCATAATATTTCGAGTCTATTACCGGCTCATGTCTTCTCAAATAAATCCCAGACTCAATAGATCTTTGATCCCAATTCGAGACGAAACTGTTCTTTTACAGATTGATGCTGAAAGACCAACAGTTTTTGTCCCTCAAAGTTTGAGATGAGATGAAATTACTATCCCAGATCATTTTAAAATCTTCATCCCACAAGTTCCAAGAAACATCGCCCGAAATACGGTAGATGATATAATCGAACAAAATGATGGAACTATTCTCCTTCGTTTCCATTCTTTTAGAGAACGCTCGAGTTCTTCTTCCAATAGAAGCTTCATGGATGCAAGATCCTCCTTTTCTGCAGTACCATCTACATCTAGAAGCCAGCAACCATCTCAACCAGAGATTAGGTTTCATTTCCAAGCACCCTTGCCAACATATGTTCCTGAGGATAACAAATCCATCAACACTGAAGATATTATGGGAAATATCAACGTTATCCATTTGGAAGATTTTAAGCTTAGAGAAGAATATATCTCTAGAAGTGAATCTGAACCAGAATATGAACCACTAAGAAAATGGTTCGCAAATCTATCTTCAGAATGTCAATAAAACCTTCGTCAATACTGGTGCCAAGATTGTCACATGTTCTGTAACATGACGATCTACGATTGGTTGCCTTCATATACTTCAATTCAACTTTCACAACCAGATTCCTTTGAAATCCCTTCAATTAATGCCCAAACAAGTCTTTTCAAGAAATGGACGTTAGAATCCAATGACGAACAAGTTACCTCAATTCATCCTCCATTCAATACCATCAAACTAGCCAGAGACGTCATTTCTACACCTCTAAAGAAAAGAAGTAATACCACTACTCCGGTGTTAGCTAGTGACCTTCTAAAGGTCCATCATCAACAGAACTGGACTAATCAAACCTTAGCCACAATAGCCGCTTAATTAGATAGCATCTCCATTAGCCTACATTCAACTATACCAGTGGAGAAGCAAGTCAGATTTCCTTTTGACATTTCCCGGCCTTATTTTCAACCATCCATTACCAACTTCGATCATCCAAAAACTAATTTGCTTACACGCATATCAGAAAGTTTACAATTATTACCTTCTACATCCACTGCAAATAATCAACAATCTACCCAAACCCTAGACTCCACTATCAACACTCTTGACACTTGCCGGTGTCAGTCAAGTGATGATGAATCATCCACATCATCTTTAAATCTATCTCATATTGAAAATCTATTTACTGATCCAGAACCAAATACAATTTCCAAAATCTTGACAAGAAACCCTAGACGATCTTTCAAACGGAACAAACCCATGGATTCTTATTTCCATACCACCAAAAATTATTATCCCCGTCCTACTGCTCAAGATATCCAATATGAAGAATGCTCCAAATTTTGTTTAGCCCAATATGACGGTAATTCTATCTATGAATGGAACATAGATGGAAAATCAGAATACGAAATTTTAAATACCCTACAGGAGATGGGCATGGCAAAGAATGCCTACACAATGTGAAAGCTGAATGTCAAACAAGCAGCTTCCTCCATAGTTGTGGGATTTACAGGTCAGCTAAGGCAATGGTAGGACAATGCCCTTACCTTAGAAAATAAACAAGAAATCATGAACCATCAAGTAGAAGTTTTTGATGGTGCTGATAGATCTTCCTTAAAGGATGATGCATGTGATTTCTTGATTATCACAATAAGCCTTCACTTTGTTGGAAACCCCAGAGAAGAATTAAATTCTAATAAAGTTCTTCTCACCAATCTTCGATGTCTAATGCTATCTGATTACAGATGGTACAAGGACTTGTATCTTACACAAGTCCTTCAACGCGATGATTGTATGGCTAATTTCTGGAAAGAGAGATTCATTTCGGGATTTTCTACATTGTTCGCACAAAGGATTATCACCAGACTCAAGCAAGAGGTTGGTCAAGAATCCATACCTTAGGAAGCTATAGCTTATGGTCAACTTTTTGCCTTTGTTAAAAAGGAGGCCTAAGCTTATGTCAAGATCTCAAAATCCAATCCAAATACGGGAATGAGAAGGCCCAAGCAAGGAAAGAAATGAGTTCTTTCTGTAAGATGTTTGGCATTGAAAAGATTACACCTCCCACCAAAAAGTAAATAATCAGCAGGTGTTTCTCTTCAAGACACAAACAACCTTTTAGAACCAAACCACTATACCACAAGCGGTATAGGACCTATCATTCAAGAAACTCAAATAAGCAAAACCCTAAACGGTTTGCTACCAAATATTCAACTCAGATCACATGTTGGAAATGTGGTCGTAGGGGTCACAAAGTAGATCAATGTCGTGTTAAGAAAAAGATAAATGAAATCTTTGCAGATGACAAAGATCTCCAAGAAAAACTCTCCAAACTTTTGCTACAGGAATACCCCAGTTCTCCAGAAAATGAGAACTACATCCACTGGCTAGATCACGATGAGTCTGACTCCAATTATGAATCTACAAAAGACTCTTCAGGATATGTCAACGTCATAACCAATGACTTAGATTGGGCGGAACTTCTGTATGAACTCATAAACAAGATTTCCAATCCAGATGAGAAAAGGCAATATCTGCAACAATTAGCCAAATTGCTTGCCTCACATGACTCCAGAAAAGCACTCCCTGAGCCATTTAGCATCTCCAAAACCCCCGACAAGTATCCTATTGCATCAAGTAGTAACCTATTTGGAAAGGTTCCTACCCAAGAGCTACAAAAGTATATAAAAGTCCTTGAGCAAGAAATTTAGGCACTCAAAACAGAACTCCATCAAATTAAATTTGATGGGTTAAGCGTACAAGCTCATACCTCTCTTCTAGAAGCATCAAAAGCCTCTACATCCGACAAAATTCCTCCGGAAAGTACATTGCCACAAGAATTAGGTATTATCTCCATCGCACCCCAGACACACCATACAGAAATGGCAGCCATAAACATTATTGAAAGAATTAGCTTTCAAAAATGGTATTCCAATATCACGCTTGTAGTAGAAGGAACCGACTTCAAGCTAACAATGGTTGCTCTTATCGATTCTGGTGCAAACCAGAATTGTATTAGAGAAGGACTAATTCCTAGTCAATTTTTTTCTTCTACTCGCGAGCGCTCAGTAGGAGCAGGAAATGATCCATTCAAAATCATAGCCAAATCATCCAAGCTTTTTGTTCAAAACAGAAATCTTCTTCTCAAACTATAATTTATAGTTATCAAGAATATTAGCCAAGACATTATCCTTGGCTCTCTATTTATTATCCAACTCTATCCCTTCATTGTAGATCATAAGGGATTACATGTCAAGATCAATAGAGAAAAGTATTCTTTCCTCTTTACTGAACCAATAATCCAGAAAGAACTTAATATTCTTCAATCCAATACCTTTTATCAACAGATCAATACGATCACCAGAAAAGAAACTCAACTATGGTTCTCTCAAAATCAACTCTCTCATATCCGAACAGCCCAGAGACTACAAGATCCAGAAATTCAAAAGAATATTTCCCAAACGGAAAAATCTTTTGAAGATGTTTGCGCAGATTTACCCAATGCCTTTTGGGGTAGAAAGCGCCATATCGTTCATCTTCCTTGCGAAAAGGATTTCGATGAACGCAATATCCCAACAATGGCTCGACCTATTCAAATGAATAGCAAGCATTTAGAGATTTATAAAACGGAGATTCAAACCCTATTAGATAAAGGTTTGATTCGTCCATCCAAATCACCATGGAGCTGCAGTGCATTCTACTTTATGAATGCCGCAGAAAAGGAATGTGGAGTTCCATGCCTTGTAATCAACTACATACCCTTAAACAAGGTTCTTCAATGGATAGATATCCAATTCCTAACAAAAGAGATCTATTAGGACGCCTTTACAAGGCTAAGATTTTCTCCAAATTTTATATGAAGTCTGGTTTCTGGCAAATTCAGATTGCTGAATCAGATCGGTACAAGACTGTGTTTGTTGTCCCCATTTGGTCATTACGAATGGAACGTAATGCCATTTGGCCTTAAAAATGCTCCAGCAGAATTTCAGAATGTCATGAATGACATCCTCACACCATATTCGACATTTATCATTGTTTATATTGATGATGTCTTAGTCTTCTCAGATTCCATAGAACAACACTTCAAGCATCTCAAAACCTTCCATTCGGTCATCAAGACTAATGGTATGGTTGTTTCTAAACCCAAGATGAAGTTGTTTCAAGTTAACATACGTTTCCTTGGGCACAACATTTTTCAAAATACCATTACCCCTATTCAGCGCAGTTTGGAGTTTGCATTTAAATTTCCTGATGAAATTAAGGATAAGAATCAGCTACAAATATTTTTGGGTTGCCTCAACTATCTTTCTGACTTCTTTCCTAAACTTCGTCAACATTGTAAACTCCTTTACTCAAGATTACAAAAAAATCCCTCACCATGGACTACAGAGCACACCAAGGTTGTGTAGTCCCTGAAACAATATACTTACTCTTTACCATGCCTCACCATTCCACATCCACAAGCATTTCTAATCGTTGAAACTGATGCCTCTAACATTGGTTATGGGGGTATTCTAAAACAATGATCTCAAAATCTTAAAAAAGAGCAATTGGTACGATTCCATTCAGGCATATGGATCGGTCCATAGCTCAATTATTTAACCATAAAAAAGGAAATTCTTTCAATAGTTTTATGTATTTCAAAATTTCAAGATGATTTATACAATAAGACCTTTTTACTCCGCATCGATTGCAAATCCGCAAAAGATGTTTTGCAAAAGGATGTTAAAAATTTAGTATCAAAACAAATCTTTGCCAGATGGCAAGCTATCCTTTCTGTTTTTGATTTTCAAATTGAATTTATCAAAGGGGAGGATAACTCCTTACTAGATTTTCTTTCACGAGAATTCTTACAAGGAAAAGTTTCAAAACCAGATCATATATCACCAGATTCTCACCACAAACAATATGTTCTTTCCACAGAAAATGAGTGATAAAAGCAAGGGGAAACAACCCAAGCGTAAGAAGACACGGACTTCTCAAGATTACCAGATGGCTCCTCAGTTACACCCAGCATACAAGAATATACAAATTGCACCTTCTCAAACCATTCCCACAACAAATCCATATGCACCACTATCACAAGATTTCCTAGCACCCATATTTCTTCAAGCCGCCAAAACTCCAACAAAACTTCAACCTTCAACCAGCTCCACAGCAAATACGGCCAATGGTTACTACATTAAACCTATTCAAGAACACATTACCATCACCAGATATACACGTACACAACCACTAGAAATTGCCAATAGTATTGCCAAATGTATATTTCCTCCAGAAATATACTGGCAAACAGACATGAACCAAAAGACTCTCAAGTACTATGAGCTTATCCTCATAGAAACAAGATCTATAGAACTCACACATCGTTCCAACCAAAATTCCACCCAGATAGACTTTTCCAGATGTTTTATCAAAAAGGTAGTCTCAGCCAAAGAATGGGGACCTATCCATCAACCCCGTTCATTCACAATAAACTTCTACCCTCCTACCTTTAACTACGTCGATTACCAGAATGCTTGGTATCGATTCCTCCTACTTAGACCAGGAGCACACTCATGGTTTATCAACTTCCATGACCAGTGCGACAAGGATTTTCCAATATGGTTCTACCCCTAGTGGCGCTATTTTGGAGGATCATCATCAATTTTTTCAAAAGAAGTCAAGCCAAATTATTCTTTTGATAGTGAAATCGTTTCAACTAGTCACATGAAGTGGTGACATAATATATTCAAGTATGCTTTGAATCTGTTATGTTGTCACTCGTGTACTAGCCAAAACGGTGACAAAATCCCCTGGAAGCAGGCGTTGACGCCCACAAAGCAGGGTCGGCATCGACGCAGATGGGCGTCGACGTGATGTGGCAGGCGTCGACGTCGTGTGAATATGGCGGGCCTTGACGCGAGGATAGAAGGGCAGGTGCTGTCGGCAACTGTGAATGGCAGGTGTTAACGCGCGACTAACCAGATTATTAACATTTTTGACCTTTTATGACCACTTTTAAATCGGTTTTGACCTAAATTTGACCATTTTAATTAGTTTTAATTGACTCTGGCTGGATTTGAGTCATATCAAACTTAACTTGACTGTATTGATTAACTGGAAAAAATCATTCGATTCTACAGTTTTGAAAGATGAGTCTCTAGAAGCTGACGATTTGGATATGGATCTCAGTGATTTCAACGTTGAAGAAATTTGTAGTTTTTGTTTGAACTCAGATGTTGTACTGCATAATCTAACATTTTTACTTGTCTGTTTCACCGAACCAACTGTAAAGAGTGATAGTAGTCATCATCGTTCATATTTAAAGAAGAGGTGGGAGATGGAATCACTGGAGGCCTAAAATGGAAAATCCTTTTAGGGTTTTGGGATTGTATCAAAGGAATCGACCACTACGCCTGGATCAAGATGAGATTTAGGCGGAGGGAGAACAAAAAATAAGGTGTAGTGATTGAGGTTTCGGGATACAAGATTGAGAAAATTTGTTAATTTGGGTAGTTGGCTAGGAATAGGGGTGACAATTCGGATTGATGGGTCGGGTTGAAGCTCACCCATGCCCAATCTGATCAAAATTGTATTGACCCATACCCGACTCATAAATAATAGGGTTACAAATTTTCAACCCACACCCAACCCATATAAAATTATTGAACCAAACCTGGCCTGTTAAATACAAATACTCTTATTTTTCTGCAAAATAATTAGTTGCCCTTAAAAGCGTGCGCAAGAGGTCATTTATTTCAAATCATTGTGTACCGTTTTTTCAAATGTCATCATTCTATTAAATGGGTAAATAATCTTAACTCATAGCCGTTATGCACTACTAGGAAAAACGGAATTAGCAACGGACAATTACGTCTCTAATCCGTCGCTAAACTATATTAGCGACGGACTAGAGACGGAATTGTCCGTCGCTAATTCCGTCGTTGCTAAATCAAAGTCGCGTCGGAAGTCGTTATCCGTCGCCAAATAGCGACGGATTAGAGACGGAAGAGTCCGTCGCAAATATGTATTTAGCGACGGATTAGAGACGGAATTGTCCGTCGCTAATTTGGCGACGGAAATTAATTTTTTTCTGATTATTTTTTAGCGACGGAATGTCCGTCGCTATTCCGTCGCTAAACTATTTTCATTGTAAAAAAATATTTAATATTTTAATTTGTAGAATTATTTTCACCTGTAAATGTGGACATATAAAACATTTTATTCATATCCACCTTTAATATGCAACACCATAAAGAGTTGTACTCATTAATCCCACAAGCAGACCAAAAATAAATGTTCAGTCAACACAATCACACCAAATAAGCAATACCATGAAGCATGTGAGCTAGTGCCAGTGCTGTGAAATGAGTCAGGGAAGTACACTGGTGCTAGCTCGCCACACCGTAGACCCTCTACTTTCTGGATTTTCCTTCAACAGCCTTATAAAAAATTTCATTAGGGTCTACTGGTGTGGCTTACAGAGATGGATCATCAGGAGTGGTTGACTCCTGAGTGGCAACATCTAACAGCTCTTCGTATTTATGCTTTATAATCATAACACAATGATATATATATATAATTAGTACTCATCGCTAATGAATAAATTTCAATAATGTAATCAACTTAAATAAGTTAAATTAAAACACTTACAGCAGTGTCCTCGACCTTGGAGCATATAGGCACACTGTTTCCATGTTCATCCTTGCTCGAATGAGTGTGTATAAACAATGTGTAAGCATCTGGTTCTGTACCATATTTCTTAGTCTACAAAAAAACACTTGATTAAATTAGAAGCAAGCCTTTAAAAAATTTGACAGAACCTCCCCTGTTTTTTTACATTTGCCCACACATATACAATCCAATATTGCACATATCAGAATCTGATAACAATCACAACTCACATAATGCATTCAAAGTTGCATTATCACATTCACATTCACATTCACATTCACATGTACTTGCATCCAGTTTCATATACACTTACACAACAAAAAACTCACCAGAACCCTCTTATGCTCCTTTATCGAGTGAGAACCGCATGCATGAGTAGATAGACCACCGCCAGGTGTATGCTCAGTCCGCCGGTTGCGAGAGTTAATCTCGCTGATCTTCTTACACTTCTCATTTGCCCATTCGTGTTCCCAAGCCTGCCAGATTTCATCGCTGACTTTTCTCCTCATTTTCTTAGCCTTCATCTTGTAAAGTGTGTCTGAATATCGTTTTCTGCCCAAGGCGCAAAATATCTCATAGACAAAACTCTCAAGGTCAGGATCCCAACGGAAGCGCTTTTGCAAAAATTAGGAAGTGTAAGCATAACATATACAAAAAAAGAAGAAGTTAAATATCAAGAATGGTTAAATACCTTGAATTCATTGAAATAGAATCTATGCCCGTCCTGGCCCAAACCTTCCCAATTATAACCCTCTGGAAACCACCTCGTCTCAAAGCAAGGAAGAAAAGAACGAGCAACCTTGTTTGCAGGTAGTAGCTCCCTATAATTATATAATGTGTTACAAATTGACAATTAGCATATATATATTTAAAACAAAGTTTATTGAGAATTGTTTTTTACTTACATAGTACTTACCTGTCAGAGATAGTAATGACCATGCGGGGATCAACACCACCACCGTGTGAAGCGTGTGAAGCCTCTGAGCTATGCGGTGCTTCGTCAGATGGTGGCGAATCATCATGTAGTGGAGGAGTAGGCTGACGCGGAGGAGTAGGCTGCCATGGAGGTGAAGGAGTAGGCTGTCGGCGTAGAGGTAGAGATATAGATCGACGTCTCTCAACAGACGGCTGTGAATCTGGGACAATCGAAGAATGGTGTGGGTAAGAGTCGAAATAAGGGGTCCCCATGGGTGCTCGTCCTGACAAGGAGTGCGAAGGGGGTGGATGTGTAGAACCCAACGGGGATTCATGACCAGAACCATCCACATGATCAGCTGCAGCCTGCTGAGAATCACCTGGGGGAGTAGAAGTGCTTGCCCTGCTTCTGCTTCGACCAAATGACCACCCAGATTAAAAAAAAAACCTCTACCACCTGCCATCACTATGAAAACCCATGCATGACAAACATCACATTAAACACTTAGTAGAATAAATATTTTTATACACTAATTAAAAAAAAATGAAATCAATAATATATTGTTGTTGCATAGTAGTTGTATGTAAGTTTACTTTTTAAATTTATGTATCTATTATGTCTACTAAATCAAATGTTTCTTCATCATCGACCAAAGGTGATAAAACCACATGATCTACGGTTTCATCTTGCAGTGGCTGAACCTCCTCATCAACTGCTGATGAGTCGGGCATGTTCAAAGTGCTTCTCTCTTTCACTTTAGAGACAGCCCACAAATCTTTCCTATCCCTCTTTTTGATGGGTATGAGCAATAATACACTTGAACGGCTTGATCAGCTAGCACAAACGGCTCGTACTTGTCAAATTTTCTTGTGTGATTAATGTCAACCAGCTTATATCGAGGATGTACTTGTACTCCTCTCTTTTCTGGGTCAAACCAATGACAATTAAACATTACAATCTTCTTCACAGGTAATGCGGGATACTCTAATTCGATGATCTCTTTCAGCACCCCGTAATAATCATACTCTGAGTCACCATAGTTTGTCCCAGATATGCAAACACCACAGTTGTACGTTGTACGGTCTTCTGAGTAAGACTCTGTGTGGAATTTGTACCCATTCACATAGAAACCAGAGTAGGAGGTTGCCACGTTCAACGGGCCTTGGGCCAAGCTACGAACGAATTCGTTTGGCGTGGTAACATCGTTTGACTGTAATTTACAAAAATAATATCTTAATACCATATTTTGTATTGACCTTTATGTATATATAATTATTTGTGTATATAGTCACTCACATATGATCGGAACCATAAGGGAAAATCTGTTTCCATCTTAAGGTTGATTGTCTCATCCATTAATGTTGGTTCTACTTGCGTAGTTGTCGCTCGTACATTCTACAACAAAAGATTTAAACTGAATTGTGAACACACTATTGAATTACGTAAGAACGATGAATATAACTAATATTTGTATATATCTTACTCAAAATAAGGCTCCATTTCTGCACAATTTCGTAGAATGTACGATTGAGCGGCATCTAACTCACGAGCTGTCAACATTCTTCTTGTTCCTTTGCCAATCGGTTTACCCATTGTTTTAAAAACAGATAATCTTTCTGGGTTGTCATCAACATCCTCTACAATTGTCTCGTTTCTACCAAGCTTGTATTGGTACGATGGTCCATCGTCAACGAAGTAAAACTTTGTGAATTTGGTGATCTCTTCCAGAAGGAATCCATTGCGAATGGATCCCTCAACTTTGTTGTTGTTTCTGATGAACCTTTTCAGTTTCCCCAAGTACCTATATATATAATATATGCAAACCAGTTACACCAATGAGTTACATATCACAAAAGTACAACATGTAGTACGTGCATTATTGAAACTTGTATAGAATGTATCTCTCAAGCGGATACATCCACCTGTACTGCACAGGTCCACATAAACTTGCTTCAAAGGTGAGATGAAGAGGGAGATGTTCCATTGAGTCAAAAAAGCTTGGTGGGAAATTTTTTCCAATTTGCACATTATTTCTGGAATTTGACAGTTTAACCTTTGCATATTCGACTCTGAAAGCGACGTGCATGTCAACTCCTTGAAAAATAGGCACAGTTCGGTAATTGGCTCCCACACCTTTTGATCAAGAAGATGTCGAAAAGCTATGGGCATCAACCTTTGCAAGAAAACATGACAGTCATGACTTTTCATCCCAAACATTTTTCTGTTGGCCATGTCAACACACCTCCCAATGTTAGAAGCAAATCCATCAGGGAACTTTAAATTTTTCACCCATTCACACAAGATTTGAATACTATCTCTGTCCATGACATATTTTGCCTTAGGAATTGTGTTTGAACTCAAATCCAGTGCCAACTCAGGACGGTTGCAATAATCGTTCAACTCTTGCCTCGAGTTAAATGTGTCTTTCGTCTTGTCCTTCACATTTACAACTGTGTTGAATATGTTTTCAAAAACATTTTTTTCACTGTGCATCACATCTATAATATGTCTGATCAATAAATCTTTCCAATACGGTAGATCCCAGAAGATACTTCTTTTACTCCATCCACAAGTTTTAGCAATTTGAACATTTACTTCAGCCGAACCAATCTCAGTGACCTTCATAAACCCATCCGATCAACTCTGCAAGTATTTCGTCACCAGTTTTGAAATGTGGGGCAACCTTGGTCTCTCTGTGCCCTTTACGAAAGACTTTTTATCATTACGAAACTTGTGGTCTGGAGGAAGAAACTTTCTGGAGTTGTCAAACCATGACTGCTTCTTACTACAACGCAATGTGAATGTGTCACTGTCTTCCATGCAATGTGGGCACGCCAGTCTACCAGCAGTGCTCCAACCTGATAGCATTGCATACGCAGGAAAGTCGTTTTGGTCCATATCAATGCAGCTCTCATTTGAAAATTTTTCTTTCTGGACACATCATATGTTGTGACTCCAGCCCACAACTCTTGCAACTCAGCTATAAGAGGTTGTAAAAACACATCAATCTTTCCTTTAGGATTTTTAGGGCCAGGAACAAGTACTGTAAGAAAGAAGAACTCATCTTTCATACACATCCCAGGCGGTAAATTATATGGTGTAATTACAACTGGCCAGCAAGAGTACTGTCTTCCAGAAGCAGTAAATGGTTGGAAACCATCAGTACATAACCCAAGTCTGACATTTCTAGACTCCGAAGCAAAAATAGCATGAATCTGGTCAAAGTGTTTCCACGCTTTTGAGTCGGAGGGGTGGCACATGTTGTCATCTTCCATTTTGTGTTCTGCGTGCCATCTCATATCGGTAGCCGTTGCAGGAGAAGCGTAAAGCCTTTTCAGCCTTGGAATGAGAGGGAAGTACTGCATCTTCTTGAAAGGTACCTTACTTTTTCTTTTTGTCCCCTCTTTGATGGGCTTGTATCTGGGACGAGTGCAAAACTTGCATACATCCAGATCTTTATCTTCTCCCCAGAAAATCATACATAGTTCGGAACAACAATCGATTTCTTCATAAGGTAACCCAAGACCACGTATGATTTTCTTTGCTTCGTAGAAGTTTTTTGGAATGTCAGTGTTTTCTGGACGGAGCTCGCAGTAGGTTTTGCAAACTCGATCAATCAATGCCTGAGGTGCTTGGTAGTCATTCTTAATGGACATTAATTCAGTGATAGATAGTACACTATGATGCGTGCCACTGAATAACTTTCTTTTAGCATGTTCCATCAACTCAAAAAAATTTAGCCTCAGGATTTGGAGTATCCTCTGTATCCTCTTCAACCTCCTCCATAAAATTAAATGTATCCCCGAATTCTTCTGGAACCTCACCTACAGCATGTGCAATCATTTGCTCTAACATTTCAACATGTGGAACCTCATTAGGCGTAGTGCTTCTCGAGGTAGCTTGTACGGGTGTGTTATCTTCTCCATGGAATATCCAATCAAAGTAACCGTACATAAAACCTTTCTGTGCTAAATGAACCTTAACGACATCAGGCTTGAGATACTGTCTGTTTCTACACCTTGTCATGTCGCAAGAGCACTTAATTTTATCATCTTCCATACATTCAGGGTGTTGTAGTGCAAAAGCGACAAACTCTTCCATCTTCCTCAGCCATTCGGCAGAGATTCTACCTCTCTCAAAGGTTCTCTCATCGTACATCCACAATCTATCGGGTCTCATACCTATACTAATCAAACACTACTTTAGTTAAAACAAATAAAATTTTTAAAAAAATCGGCATAGTCTCCCCTATTTTTAACTTTTCCGCTTATTTCTAAGCATCCCACAAGGACAATTCACAAATACCAGAAGTTATCAACAGAACCCCACAGATTGTCCACACAATATCTATAGCAGCATACAGATCCAACCACTTGATTCATCGACGCAAATTAAGTAACTAACAAAACACACACACAAAAAGTATATATTAAAAATATAAAGGTATGATTAAACTCATATGGTACTATATTATTTTTATAGATGCAATGTTGAATCAAATAGTAAACAAGCTAATCTGTAGCTAGCACCTAGCAGCAACGTCGATCTATCCGTAGATTTACTTATTGGTGGTTAATTGACAGCATTATATATAATAATTATATATGCAATATTGTTTTACATATTATATATACTTCACACGACATATTGTAATTCATTAATTTTTTTTGAAAATGATGTGTGGATCTTTGTACGGACACTACATCTTATGGCTCCTTGGTGGGTTTATCCTAAACAGTTTTATCACAGACATCGATGGTTCACCCCATTAGGAAGCTGTCTACCAACACAACTCACCCTCTTTAAAATAAATCCATACTAACCATTTGGCAGACATTATTATATTGCATCAGCAGTTACTGTTGATGTATTCTTGTAAGGAATTCAAACTATTAGTTTGAAATACTATCACCATATGATCTTTCTCGACATCTGGTTTTAGATTCTCCGCTTGCAATAACAAAAGCTGAATAAACAAAGAGGATCTTCTCTGCTCAAAAAGATCTTATTGCATTGTACTCGTGGTGGGAGTGGAAAGAAAAAGTCTATTATAGCACTTTACTATATGTGAACTAGGATATTCTTGGCATTCATCAGCAGACTAATCAGATACAGTTGGTTCTTAAAAATCTAATGATAACAACTGAACATACTGTCTACTTCTACCTTAACATCATTTCTACATATATTACTTTTTAGCTACTCTTTTAAAATTTATGTATCCAAACATAGGCTGGCTACATGCTGGTAAGAATCAAGTCCAGATGCTGAAGAATTTAGGAAGTGAAAGAAGGGCCTTTAATGAAATACCCCAAACCTAGATATGGTATTTAAAGGATAAACTAAGGTATAAGAAGGCTAAATAATGCCTAGAAACATTAAGAAACACTTTTAATCAAAGAAAATATAAGGAAACACCAAAAGAGCAGTTTAAGCAAAAACGTGCTCTAAGCTTGGAGAGACTTGGGTGAGCACCCAAATATTGTTCTAAGACCTTATTAATATCCTAATGGTCATTTTAAACCAATTATCAAAGAAAACCAAGCTTGAAAACAAGTTAAAACACAAAATGTGCTTTAAGGAGTCTTAAAGCACATTTTTGAAAAATTGTCTTGTAAATAGGTTTTGAGTGGCTAAATGTCCATCATTACTCTTTAATTAACATGTTTACTAATTAGTATCACATTAGGAAGTCTAAATCAATGGGAAATCAAAAATTTCACAATTATGTGCCTTGTTTAGTGAATAGTAACCAAATAATGCTAGTTTAAGACATTAGTCAAAGTAAGTCAATTAAATGGTCAACAAAGACCACAATACACCTTTTTTGACCAAGGGGGCCGGTTTTTAAGTGTGACTCACCACACTTATCTAGCTAAGTAATGAATAAAGCAAAAGTAAGTAAATTCACTATTCACCTTTAACATAAATATCTTACCTTTACTTACTCACCTCTTCATTCTCTCTTGTTCCCACCGGTTTTGAGCTGCTCCTCTCTTCTTCTCCAACGTGAAGAACAACCTCCATGCTGGCTTCACCTTCCTTTGATTACTACTTACTCATTTTAGCTCCAAAACTAAAACAAAACACATATTCTTCTTAGTTAGCTCAAGCTCCTTCTTTCTATCTTTTCAAAACTTCAAGAGCCTCATTTTGGAGCCAAGGCAAACAAATCACCATTAGAGGAGGAAATCCAAGTTTGGAGAGTTCATTGGCTTCTCCATTCTCTTAAGGTAAGGAATATGTAAGAAAATCTAGGTTTCCATCATTTTCTTCCCTTGTCGAAAATTTGTACTCATGGGACTCCATGTTTATGCTTTGTTCTAGCTTGTTTTCTACTCTTCAAAGGATAAAGGAGGTCCTTCTTGCTTCATATCCAAGCTTGTCTTGAGAAACCAAGGTAAAACAATCAATTTAATACCTTAAAACACATTTTAACCTAGGTTTTTATTCCTTAAGGTTAGTGTGTTGTTTAGTACTCATTTGAGTCATTGAATATTGGTTAGAACATTGGCAAGGAAGATTTGATTGGTGACCGAGATTGTTCAAGAAAAACCTAAGGAGAAAAGTTGTGGAGCTTGGAAAAAGAACAAGGTAAATGTCTTACCTTAAGGTGTTTAATGCATTAAGGGATGGGATTTAGGTATATGATGAGTGTAGCTTGAGGTTTACATTAGAAAAGGGCTATATATAACCTAGGAGAAACAATGACTATGTTTGAGAACTTGTGACTAAGGAGCCAATGAGAAAAGAGATAGTTAAACAATGTTGAGATGAATTACAAGAAGCATTTTATTCCAATGGGAGCCTTGTTGTGTGTATTCGCAGGTTAAAGGCAATTATATGTGGAAATTCAGTGGTTAAGATTATTGTCATTTAAGGGCCTAAGTGCCAAGCATTTTAAGTTTATACACTATATGATGATGTGGTGTAGTTTTGGTGTAAATTGTGTGTTAAGGTGTTGTGATGAGAATTTGAGTGATCTTGGTTGTTTGATGGTGAAAAACCAAGTGTTTGGGTGTGGTGTTGTGTTGTAACAATATACTAGAGAACCCATGGCAAAATTTAGTGGAGAACCTAAGTGTTTAAGATGTTCTAAGGGAATTTCATGACTAAGGTAGTACTAGGGAACTTTAGGGGTTGTTTTGATGAAAAAGAGTAAGTTCAGGGTGTTCTTGTGAGTTAGAATGACTTAAGCATTATCATGGGGGATTTAGGAATCAAATGAATGAGCTTGTGTGTTTAGGACTTAGGCAAATATGGGTAAACTAGTAGAAAGGAGATAATGTGTTGGAAGAAGGAGGCATAAATTTGTGTAGGAACTTTAAGTAGTTGCATAAAGGAATTTTAGGTGGAGAAAGATGCTTGGGAGATGATGTTATAGTGGTGAGGAAGCATTTTGGCATAGTGGTTTTAATAGGTGTGAACCACCACTTAGAAACCTAAAGAGAAACATTACAAGTGTTGACATTATTGCAAGGAAATAAATAATGACTAAGATGGATATTGATGAGTGATTTAAGGAGTTTAGTGGAGGGCTTAAGGTGTGTTTTAAATGCCCAAACGAGGTTGGAGCATGCTAAGAAATGAGATAAGTGTTTAAGGATTTAGAAGATGGGTATTTTGGCCTGTCCGAACTTCCGTCCAAATTTGGAAGCTCGGACATGCCCTGTTGCAATTTAATCTTCTGAGTCTCGGCCAGTGTCCGGACTTCAGTCCGACCTTAGATGTTCGGACACTTGAAATTTTTCCTTTGAATTTCCCTCGACCTATGTCCGAACTTAGGGAAGCTCGGACACATGTTCGGACACTTGAAATTTTTCTTTTGGTTTTTCCTCGACCTATGTCCGAACTTAGGGAAGCTCGGACACATGTTCGGACACACGTCTGGTTGCACCCTTTTTGAGTCTCGACCTATGTCCGAACTTGGGAAGCTCGGACACAAGTTCGGACGCGGTGCTGTTTTGGCCAAAAACTTTGTTTAAGGTTAGGAAATGGTGGGGATGATTAGGTATTGATGTTATAAGGCTATTAAGGACATGTTTGGTGGGTGAAATGGTCATTAAGTGGGTGAGTAAGTGTAATAGATAATGAGGAAATGATGCACTTAGGAGTTAAGTTAAAAACCATAAGGCTTAGTGAAAAACAATGAGTAAAAGTTGATGTCTAGGGAGGCTAAGTAATTGTATTGAGTTGAATTGAATAATAACCTAAAACTGAATGAATGTTTTAGGATTGGTGAATTGGGACCTGGAAGGAGATAAACCAAACAATCGTCGACGGTGAACGGTACAATCTTTCTTGTGACCTGCTTGCTAACGAGGTGTCCCTCGGCTTGTGTGCTATCTGTTTAATTGCTATGACTAAGACAAGATAAAGCATGCAACCGGTTATATATGTTCTCGTTGTGTATGTGTTTTCTTTACACTAACCCACGAGACTTGAGATTGTTACTAACTAAGTTTAGTACTTACTGAGTTAAGGATAAGAGTTAAGTATTGGTGACTGTTGGTTAATACCCGTTAAGGTTTAACTAACACATGGTGGGTAAGATTTTTACTAACTGGAACTTGAGTGAGGAACCCGGGACTGACTCCGGTCATGCATGCTAAGGAAAGGGGGACGGTATCTGAATCAGATCCGCCCTCCGCTTAAGGACTTGTCTTCGGACTTGTTGCCTAGGGTCGGTTGCCGGCTCAGCTACACTGGACTCCCGTCCAAGGTAGGTGGCATTAAGATGGTGCGGTAGGATCACCTAAATCCTAGGTTTGAGATTAAGCTACAACCATTTCCTTTCTAGGAACGGTTTGTATACTGAGATTAAGATAAGGTTAAGACTGAGGTAAGATAAGGAACTGAGATTAAGGAAATCGGGACTAAGGAGGGGGTTACTAACCCGCTTGGTAAGGGAACGCTTGTGTCGTTCATTGTGTGTGAACTATGTATGTTCATCTGTGGATTGTTGTTTATAGCACTTCATATCATGCTTGTGTACCTAATCAATTTCCATGCTATCGACAATTAGTCGTCGTAGCCCCGTTAGCTTGGGGGCCATGAGAGGGAGTACCAGCATTCGTGCTGACCCCCTTTGGGGGCTGTTTTTTTTACACTTGCAGGTAAGAGACCCATGAAGTCACTCCACGAGAGTATGAGCGGTTAGACTTAGGGTGAGTTGTTTATTTTGAGTACGGGTTGCGCTTGTGCTCCCGTCTGTTTATATTGAAACTGATGTAAGTTTGTGACTATGACTTAGATACTTAAACTCGGTTGGTTGGTGGTATTTTGGGATGGTGATGTTTTGGTCGGTTGTTTACTTTGGATAAGCGTTGTAAATTGATAAGGCCGGTATATTCTAACGATCAGACCGTGGCAAGGTCCCGGTGTTTGTTATTTCCGCTGCGACGAATTCGATTAAGTGTTAAGTTTTGCGATAACCACGATTGGCTTTGGACGGGGTGTTACATTTAAGTTGGAGAAATATTAGAGATTTTAGCAAGGAAATTAGCAGCAAAATCCACAAGTCTACTAAATGAATTGACCTGAACATAACAAGAAAATATGAGCTTATTCAACCATGAAGTCGTACACACCTGAAAAATTCAATCAGCTACACCCTTATAATCGGATAGGACTAACTTTACTAACTATATTGACAGCTACTTTACACTTAATATCCTAACAAAACTCAACGCCAACCCATTAACTTGTAATTGCTCCATTGTTTACCGATTTTTTTTTTAACTTGAACATCAATTCGAATGGAATAATCTTGGTATAGCAGAGGGATAACGAACAGACCCCTAGAATTATCAATTTGTAGAACAAGAAATCACATACAAATTCGGGTATAATTAGGCTAATTTTTGAAATCCCCCAATTTAATTTCGGAACTATATAATTAGGGTTTTAAGCACTTACCTTGACCAAAACAAATGTAGAATGCTTATTGATGGTCGCCTACCACTCCAGTACGTGTTTGGTGGCCGGAATCCGCCTAAAATTCACCGGAATCGAGCTCTGGTGACTGAGCTTTCGCCTCTGTTCGTCGCGTCTGAAGATAGAAGAAAGAAAGGAGGAGATAAGAAAAGAAGAAGTCGTGCGCGACTGAATATACTAAAGAAATTAGCTACGGACATATCCGTCGCCAGTCCTTCGCTAACTGTTGTTAAAACGACGTCGTTTGGTTAAGTAAAAATTAACAAAGTGCGAGAATAGACAGAAACAAAACGACGTCGTTGTGTTAAGATTTGGCGACGAACAAAATATTATTTTTCTTTTTTTTTATTTTAAAGTAATTAGCGACGGAACGCCGTCCCACGCCATTTTAGCGACGGACATTCCGTCGCCAGTCCGTCGCCAAAGAAGGCGCCAAGGCCGAAAAATCTCGCGCCACCACACCCGATCAATTTCCGTCGCCAATCTGTCGCCAATCCCTCGCTAAAAATTTCGTCGCTAATCCCTCTCTAATCCGTCGCTAGTTAGCGATCTGTCGCTAATTCCGTCTCTAATCTGCTGTTTTCTAGTAGTGATGTGTGTGGATGAAATTATGTTAACGGTGGAGTTTGCGCGGTTGCAAGAATGAATGACATATTATTTAAGTTTTCAAACAAAGAGTGAATGGTTGATATAGACGGCCTAGAGAATGTATTTGGATTAAAAAAATATATTTGTGTGTGACTAACGAAGTGATAGTATTTTGGTTTACTATTATACTAATAGTTATAGAATTAATACATATCCAAATTACATATTTGGATATTTATTTATTTATTTATTTATTTATTCGTTCCAAAAAAGGTCAAAACCAATTATAAAGCGGGTAAACCGATCAAAAAGGAAAATGACCACCCAAAACCGGTTGGAGGCATCGACGATGTAGCAAAAGGTCAGTGCCACCACCGTCCATGCCCGCCCATCACGGCGTCCGTTGTCGCCCGCTGGCGCTGACATGGGCCCTTCTAAGTTGACATCGGTGCTTGCCTCCCTGGATAGAATTTGTCATTTTTTTCATGTTTCTAATTTTTTTTTCCATTTTCTGTCTTATTTTTATACATGAATATAAGTTAATAGTACTATGTATGGATTAAAAATACCTGTAAATGAACCCATGAAATGGGTCAGAAATTGTAGATGTATATTATAATTTTAAAAACATTTTAAAAAGTCACATAAAAAATATTCTAAATTTATTAATTATATATTTAAAAAATAAAAGCCCGATCAGACATACCGAGTAGACCGAGCCCAGAAAAGTTTGGACTGGTCCAATTCTGCCCAAAAACTTTTAAAACAGAGCGTGGATATTGAAAACAGATTTTTTTTTCGACCGGCTCCGGTCCGTTTGATCATCTGTCTAGGAGATGCGGTCATGACGCCAGTATAAAAAATTGTAGTTTGAGAAAGAACCAAGGGAGGAGAAAGTCGCCACTTCCCTGATCAACACTATCGGAGTCTTATCTATCCTATGTATGGGCGTCGTCCAGTCAAGTCTAGTCTAGTCTAGTCTAATTGGTTGTCGCAGCACGCCATCTTGGCATCTTATTTCTTCACTTCCTGCAAATTTGCTAGTACTAGTAAATTAGTACTCCCTCCGTTCACCAGTCGTTTTAGAAACTTGCACACTTATTAAGAAAAATAGAAAAAAGATGTATGTATCCCTATTTTTTACTTTTCTATCTAAATAATATTTATTTTTGTGTTGAATAGTAGGGTTAAAAATGAAAAAATATATATCAAAAAGCTAGAATGACAGATATTATTGAACAACAATACCACTCTAAAACGACAGATATTAATTAACGTACGGAGTAGTAATGATTAAAAAAAGCTAAGCGGTAGTAGACAGAGAAGAAAATTGGGGCAGGCAGCAGGAGAGCTATGGGTGGGTTAAATTGATGAAGTTGGACCGCTGTGATGACGCTCGCTTCTGCTGTAGTGTAGACATATTCGCTACAGTTTTTGCAACAACCATTCGTGAGGACAGGACAGAGTCTTTAAGAATCGGGGCGGGGGGCCGGCGCCTTCCTTGTTCTAGGGAAGGACACGTGTACGTACCTAGCTACCATCTGAATAGAAAACAAACAAAGAAAATAGTAGTAGTAGTAGAAGGGTAATAAAAAAAGAATTTGAATCGTCAGACATCTGTCAAAGACTCAGACAAAACCAGAAAGACAAGGCAAGGGAAGGGAAAGTCAGGCTATGAACTACTCTAGAGAGAGTGAAAGAGGGTGTAGTGTTTAGAGAGAAAGACGGTCAGGGAGGCAGCGCGTGGGGCCCACTTATAAAACGGTGAAAAGGTTGAGCGCGTGTGCTTGAAATTATTGTACAAAGAAGGTAGTAATATGAGCTGGGTTGGGTTGGACCAGACTGAGACTGGCTGGGTGGCTGGCTGACGGCAGACGGTGACGTGGGTAGAAGAAGAAGGGCGTGGGGAAAGCAAGAGTCTCTCTATAGTAGTCCTCTCTGAATTCTGGTCAGTCTATCTGTTCTGGTTTTGTACAGTTTCAGGCATCAGGCTGGCGACTACTGAAGTGAATATTTACACGAGGGAGTCAGATTGGGATGGGATTAGGGTAGACTCTTTTGTCAGGTAGTGGGTAGTCCGTCGGGTCGGGTACGGCGTAAACAACAGATGTCAGATTTAGACTGAAGCTTTGAGTAGTAGTATGCTATGCTATGCTATGCTAGTAGCTCACCTCTAACCAAAGTCTTCCATCTTTGCGTCTTTCGCTGAATAGGGATTTTTCTCTTTTTATTTTCTTTATTATACTCATGATAATACTAGAAAAAAAAATTAATGGAAATTTCATGATATACCCGAGGTTTGAGCGAATTTTATGAGATACCCCTGAGGTTTCATTTTCATTACGAGATACCCCTGAGGTTTCATTTTTTTTACGATATACCCCTGAGGTTTCATTTTCATTACGATATACCCCTAAGGTTTCAATTTTATTACGAGATGCCCCTCAGTTCAGATTCTAATATATTATATTTTTCATATCCTCATTTTACCCACACCCCATATGCCCCGTAACATGGATTTATGGTTAAATTTTTTTAAAATTTAAAATATGAACAAAATGCACAGAAAAATTAAAGATCAATTTAAATTTTAATTCAATTTTAAAAACAAAAATAAATTTAAAAAATTAAACTCTTAAAAAGTTTAAAATTAATAGAAATGACCAAACAACAAAAAAATAAATAATCTATTTAAAAACCTTATATTGTTACATAATTTGAAAACTATTATAGCAATTATATTTAAAGAACAAAAAAATAATTTTTATACTTTATTTTTCTAATTTAAAATAATGATTTTTTCTATGTATTATATGAAATTTTTAATATTCTTCATATTATTGTTATACTTTTTACAATATTAATACATATCGTAACTCCTTAACAAGTTATGTTTATTTTTCAAAATAATTTACTTTTCATTTTTTAGTCATTTCTATCTATTATTTTTTTGTTTTATGTTTATTTAATTATATTCATTTTTTAATATTGATTTCAAATTTTATATGAAATTTAATTTATATGAGCATTTTATTTAAGTTTCAAATTCAAACAAAACTTTGACCATATATCCCTTGGATTATTGCGGGGCATATGATTTTGAGCCGCCGCTATAATAGTTTTTAAATTATGTAACAATATAAGTTTTTTAAATAGATTATTTTTTGTTGGTTAGTCATTTCTATTTATTTTAAACCTTTCATGATTCTAATTTTTTAATTTGTTTTTATACTTTATTTATGTTTTTTAAATTGAAATAAAATTTTAATTGATCTTTAATTTTTATGTGCATTTTGTTCATATTTTAAATTTTTTAAAAATTTGACCATAAATCCATGTTGCGGGGCATATGGGGTGAGGGTAAAATGAGGATATGAAAAATATAATATATTAGAATCTGAACTGAGGGGCATCTCGTAATAAAATTGAAACCTCAGGGGTATATCGTAATGAAAATGAAACCTCAGGGGTATATCGTAAAAAAAATGAAACCTCGGGGGTATCTCGTAATGAAAATGAAACCTCAGGGGTATCTCGTAAAATTCGCTCAAACCTCGGGGGTATATCGTGAAATTTCCCAAAAATTAAATTATTCGGAACTCTTTTAAGGATGGGACATAATTAAATTAATCCTACTGTGTTTATCATAATTATTGATAATATCTTGAGGTTACAGTATCTTTGACTATGAGCCCTGAACTATAACTCTATTATCAAAACGTTAACTATGTGCTGACCTATCAACTTATTCACATTAATAATGACATGCTGGACAAAGAACACTACTTAATCAGTATTCTTATTATCCGAAAAACGTCAACCTACCTTAAAAATGCATCTGAATTTAGATGAAGGAGAGTTAAACGATGTTGATTAAGTAGTTTCATTGTCCACTCGCATTAATAATGTAATTAAGCTGATGAGTCAACATGTAAGTAACGATTTGATAACAAGGTTATAGTTCAGGGGCTCATAGTTAGAGATACCGTAACCTCAAGATGGTTACTAATAATTATGATAAACACAAAAGGATTAACTGTATTATGTTTATTACTAAAGGGGGTTCGGATTAATTTACTAAAAAAACACTCAATGGTTATGTATTTTAACGTGTTAAAAAAAATTACTATATTCGGGTAACCTTAACGAAAGCTCCTCACGAGTGGGTGAGCCTTTAACTCTATAGGAATGGATGAACCAAGGTCGTCAAAGGCGCCAACGCTCAGTCTTCATTTGATTTGGTATTTTTGTGACTATTTGATGACATGTATACAGTATATATAGATGATCTTTATATGAGTTCCTTTTAGGGTTCATATGAGTCATGTATTCTCCTCCAATAACATTACTAAATTATTAACACATATAAAACAGTCAGAACAAAATAATTACAAATATGCCAAGATTAACAGAGCCTTATTCAAAGTCGGTGGCTAAATGCTAAATTATGGGTTATATGTAGGGATGTCAATCTTGACCCGAACCTGAAACCTGATCCAAAACCAACCTGTAAAATCCGGGGTTGGGTTCAGATTTTCGACCCAAAAAGATTTTCAAGTCGGGTTCACGTTGGGTTTTTAAAACTCGCTTCGACTTCGGGTTGAATTTTCCAACCTGTAAATCGAACCGAAATAAAATAATACAAAAAATAGTTATGACTAAACTAAACATTTAATCAATAATTTATGATTAAATATAGTTTAAAATAATGAATCAATATTAAAGTATTATTTATTTATTAAATAATAAAAATAAACATATAAACAGGGTGGGCACTGGGTCAACCCGCTTTGAGTTTGGGTTGAAGAATATAACCCGTTTTGGGTCCGGGACAGGTTCGTGTTGACCTAAACTATTTTCAGGTTAGGTTCATGTTGACCTAACTATTTTGGGCCAGGTTTGGGTTGACCTAAACTATTTTTTGGTCAGGATCTGGGTTGAGCTCAACCCGACCCAAAACCCAATTTTGACACCCCCTCTCTCTATAGAAGATGTTATAGATAGTCTAGGATAAGGAATGATTATCCATTGTACTCGAAAGTGACTCTTTGGTGGTCGTTAAACTTATAATTGGGGATGAAGGGAACGATCATCTGTATAAGGCTATTATACAATGCATGGAGTTTTTGCTACGTGATTAGAATGTTCACATCACTCACATATACAAAGAAATACCAGAACAAAGTTGGGTGCGTTTGTGGAACCTAGCAGCGTTTGTCCGCATTTTCCATCAATTTTATTGTCTGTTCCACCATTTCTCCTTTGTTTTATTCTACTTTATTCTAACAGTTTACATACAACTGACATCAGTTTTAGTGTCGGTCCTACAATTTCTTCTCTGCTTTATTTTGACAACCACATCTAACAGCTGACCACAAACGGACCCAAACGAATGCAGCGTTTGAAGCACCGAATAGGGTGACATTTTCTCACTACTCCTGATTTTGCTTTTGAGAGTGCAAATAATGATAGGGTAGGTGGAAGCCAGAGAAGATTTGTAACTATTAACTAGATTTTTATGAGCTTGACATTGGGTTTGTTTAACCCATTTGTCTAAAAAAATGCCAACATTTACAAAGATATAATAGGCCATGATACTCCAATATTCATACATATTCATACCAAACTCTGAGGTGTTGGTTGTTTTTAATATTAGTGATCAAATAAGTATTGCTCCTTTTGGGTTATGGCAAAATCAAAACAAACTAGAAACGATGTCAAGGTGGAATGACCTAAATAATTTCAATGAAGTAGTGTATTCAAGATCTTCAATACAGTGCAAGTTGGGTTTGAATCATGCTGGTTTCTTGGATCTTCATGTCTCTTGTGGGTTAAGAGCGCTAGAGTTTTTGTTGATCCAACTAGTAATTGTTCATCTATTTTTGTACTCATATTTTAGTTAGTACTTGTAACACCCCAACTCATAAACTGACAATAACTCATAAACCTCCAATTACTTTCATTAACACTGTAGCGGAATTTTCTACAACAGTTGGTGTTACCGCCATTAGTCACCCACGTTACTAACTAGGCATACTAAATTCTCCAAGATCTAGCTACGGTCTGATGGACCCGAATATACCGAACATTAGTACTTACAAGCCTTAACCAATTACATAAACAATTACAAGTTCCTTACATCCTATACAACTCATTAACATAGACTACCATACGAGAGTACATGCACAACTCGTAGTTCAAACTTAACCCGTAATACGTCTACCCCATCTTACTCTCAAGCCGGGTCATCTGCTGCTTCTTACCTGTAAAATAATATGGATGCCCCTAGGGGCTTAGCACCGTTGCTGGTACGGTAAACGTGTAACCCCCAAGCTAACGGGGCTACGCACGACTATTTTGTCGTATACATGCGATTGATTATTTATACAACATTAATAAGTAGTACAATAAACACAACGCAATATATGAAGTAACTCATAGCTCAAACACATTGAACGACTTAATAAGCGTTTCTTAAGTAAACGAGTTAGTTTTTAACTCCTTAAATTCAAGAAACATTTAGTTCTCAAATTTCCTCTTATCTCAAACATAACAACCGTTCTTTAATTAGAATTGGTTGTTCCTTAATTCATTGTTTATCTTGTCGAGTCAAAAGTAACCCTAGCCAATGAGCTATCAACCCCATTGGGTTAAATAAACAATATTTCTTAGAATTAGTTGGGATTTAGGTAGATCCAGCCACACCATCTTAATAATACCTCCCACCTCAAACAGAAATCGAGGTGACCGAGTCTATATGTCGACTTTAGGCGACGAGTCCGAAGACAAGTCATATTTGGAAGTCGGGATCTAATAAGGATACCAACCTCCTACTTAACACATGCATGACCAAACCATTCCGGATTCCTCACTCCCCCCAAGTTCCAGTTAGAAAAAGTCTCAAAGACAATGTTTGTTAGTTAAACCTCTTTTGGTTATTAACAAACTAATATTAGAGAGTGTTCCTTGTTCTCACACAATTGTTTACTAAACATTAGTTAGTAAATTCTCAAAGGTAGGTTGTGTTAGTTTCATACAACACATAACACATACAATAAACCGGTTGCATGCTTTATCTTGTTTAGTCGGAACATATAAACAATTAGCACATAAGCCGAGGGACACCTCGTTAGCAAGCAAGCTACTAGAAAACCATACCGTTCACCGTTGGTCGTTCGGTGGTCTACTCTCCTCTGGAGTCCAAATACTCAAATCTCTATAACATTCATCCAATCGGGTGGTTAATTACTTTTAATTAACCTAGCTTAATAAATCACTAATGATTCCCGATTAATAACTACTAACTCATTGTAGTTTAATCTTAATCCCATAATTCATTAACTTCTCATTGTTTCTTAAGCTTGTTTATGTCTCTCATGACCATTATATGTCATTAATTATGTCCTAGCAATCTTATAATATCATTACCAAACAAGTCCCAACCTTAAAACCCTATTTTTCAACATTCTGTAGCTTTTTTTATTGGTCCAGGTTTGTGTCCGAGGATGTAAACCCGGACCAATTCATCGGATGAGTTTCTGCCTAGTTTTAGGACAGGTCCGGGTTTGAGTACCGGAATGTAAACCCGGACCATCCCACAAAATACCTTACTGCCTAGTTTTTGATGTGGTTCGGGTTTATGTTCTTGGTTACAAACCCAGACCAAGGCTAAATGTGTCTAGAGTTGCAGTTTTTTACCTCTTTTCAACCTCAATTCTTACCCAATCTTTTCCTAACCTCTCCACAAGTATTCTAGAATGTTCGAACATCATTTTAGCACTTTAAAAACCTTCTAATACATCCACCAAACTCATACTCAATTCCATGATCATTGTACTAAAATCCTTACTAATTTCCTAACACTTGCAACTTAGTTTCTTAACCTTCCAAGATATAAATTTTGCTTACAATCTTAACTTTCTCAATGGTTTCCTTACAACCATTTTGACCCCACCAATGCATCGTTAGTCATCTTTATCTTCTTTACCCAAGCTACTTAAAGTTCCCAAGGTTACATTGCATATCCATGCACAATTTCCTCTCTTTTACATTTACTACTCATCATTCCCAAACTTGTACATATATATATATATATATGCATCTCTAATCATTCTCTTAACACCTTACATCTTTTCCTCCTCCATCTTGATCACTCTAAGTTCCTCTTAAACATTTTCATCTTCATCATCCAAGTCCTCTCACTACCATCAAGGTTACACACACTAGTTCATACCTAAACCTCTTAAGACATTATACAACATTCTCCTACAAAATTTTGCACAATACAATGCATACCTCATACCTCAATTTTGGTGTGTTTAATCCACCCATTCAACCTCCAACTTCCTCCTAACCAACTCTAAGTCGTTCTAATCCTCAAGAACACTCTAGTTTAGTCATTTCTACCAAAATATTCCTTAATGATTCCTAGTACAACCTAGGTCATAAAACTCACAACTACAACTTAAAACACTTGGTTTCTACTCAAATTTTGCCATAGCTTCTTTAGTATATTATCATGCCCAAACACATAGTTTTTCATCCCTTAACAACTTAATACAATCCAATCCTCAGTGGATGTTCTCAAAACACCAATTACACTCAAATACATTAATTCATATTACAATGCATAAACCTTAAATTGCATAACACTAAGGCTCTTAAACGACATGACTCTTAGGCCCTTAAATGACATAACTAAACACTGAATTTCCAAAATTTAGAGCTTTCATCCTACATTTACACAACATCAATCTCATAGCAATTAGAGATATTCTTAAAACTCACCTTATGACCATTTTACTAACTCATAGTCATTAGCTCCTTAGTCACAAGTTCATAAGCTTGTTCAAATTCTTTTTCCTAGGTTATATAAACCATATAGAAATGTAAGCTCTAGGCTACATTTGGTCACTGCTGGAAAAAAAGAATAAACAACGCCCCTTTAACAACGGTTATATTGTAAATCGTTTTTTTATCATAGGCCGGACATCTTAAAAAACGCTTTGCATAGAAAGCGTTGTTTTGTTATCGTGCCCAAAGTAAAAAACAACGCTTTGTAAATAATTGTTCTTTAAGAGATACGTATAAAAAACGCTTCAGGAAGGAAGCGTTTTTTATGTGTTTGGGCACGATAACATAAAAAACGCTTCACTTAAGAAGCGTTCTTTATGCTATCATAAAGAACGCTTCTTAAGTGAAGCGTTTTTTATGTTACCTAAATTAATAAACACTTTTCACCCTCCCGCCCAGTCTTCTCATCAATCAAATCGTGACTGTTCCCCTACCACTCTCTGTAAACATCGCTCTCTGTAAACACTAAGCTCTCTCTTCTCAATCGAAACCATTCATCCCAGAAATTCATTTCCGCTGCGGCGCCTCTTCTCTTCCTTTCTTCCGATATCTATGCTCGCCATCTTCATCAATATTCTAGCTTCTAATCTCTGCAAAAGGCGTGAAATATATTGTGTGTACTGTTTGGGAATAATTAATTTTGCATGCAAACCGGCCAAACTGTGGCGCGCGCATTTGTTGTTAACCTATGTGTGCTTGCAAACCAAACTTGTTAATCAGGAACATATATTCTTTGTTTGTTTGGGATTAATGGCGTGAAATAAAGTGTACGTGTGTTTGGGAATAATTTTGCATGCAAACCAAACTGTCGCGCGCATATTGTTGTACTATGTGCTGATTTTTACTTGCTGGTTGTACAATAATGGACTTGGGAATTAATGTGTGTATTATGCGTCAAATATAATGCGTTTCGGCATGCATACAAATATAGCCACGTAGTTATATATGGCGAAATTAATTTGGTTAGATGATTATAGGGTGTATTAATTAATGTTATATTATATTATAGTATAACCTAGGGTGCAAATATTAGATGACCATGGGATGTATTAATAGGTTACAAAGACATAGCATTACGGCAGCTTGCCTGACGTCCCCTTCCCCAAATTGCTTTTACCTTAACATCCACCAAAGTTTATCTACGTTTCTACCAATACCAACATCAAACTTTTAAGTTCCTTCACATTCTTCCCAGATTTGTTATCCGGTCAAGCTAGGCATTCCAATTAACCCTCTAATGTTTTGGAAATCTATATGACCACCATTGGCCATATTAGAGACCTCTAGCTACTTACAGCTTCTTAATTTCTCGTATTTATTATTTTAGTATCCCTCTACATTTTTTGGCTAGCGCCTATGCACCTTCGATCGTCATCAACCTGTAATAAAAAAATTGAACTTGGACGGGCCCATAAACTTTATTTTCCTTCATGACCTTCCTTCTCTCCTTTTCCTTTAGTCACCTCTAACTAGTATATATGCGCGTTGTGGAGGCTTCAGTAGATCGAACAATCAGAACTGGACAGCACTGAAACATCACAAAGAAAATCAGATAAAAAAGTCAAGACGAATTTGGCCGATGGAGACAGTTGCTGCCTCTGTTGAAGATGAAAGTACCGACGATCATGATGATTCTTCTACTGATACAAAAGAGACAAAAGAAGAAAAACATGGTACAAAAGAGACAGAGGCATATACAGATGAAAGGATGAATCAGAACTCAGAAACAGAGAGGTTGAAGAAATTGGCTAAAAAGTTAAGTGAGGCTGCCACGAAGTAGAGTTCAGTGGCGATTAACGAATTACTGGCCCACTTCATGACCTTGAATGAAGAAAACGGTTTTCTAGAATAGTTATATGAGGAGGAAAAGAGGAAACTTAGTCGATTATATGGTGGAAAGGGGGACTATATGAAGATAAAGTGGTACCAAATCGCCCGGTTGATGAGTTTCATGTCTTATGGATGGAGATGGAGATGGAGAAGCTAGGCACTTCTCCATCTCTAGTTTCGATTGGATTCGCATCTTCTTTCAGTTTTGAACATCGATAGGTCTGAGAAATCTATAAACGCTAGGACATGAGTGTCTGTAGATTGCATGCAGTCATTTGGAATACTAGCCACATACTGTTGATGTGGGGTGCAACGTATCTTTTAAAAAAAACTAGATGAACGTCCCTTGGCAATTAAAAAAATTGAGAGATTCCCCCTAAGTATGATTCTCCCTGAGTTTGCATGTTAAGCGACTTTAACAAATGATAGCAATAAGTGACAGCTTTTATGCCCAATAAGTGACAACTTTTATGTTATACTGTAACCGTAGTAGAAAACTTTCTACTATGGTTATAGTATAACATAAAAGTTGTCACTTATTGTGCATAGAAACTGTCACTTATTGCTATCATTTGTTTCTTGATAGCAATAAGTGACAGCTTTTATGCACAATAAGTGACAGCTTTTATGTTATACTATAACCATAGTAGAAAGTTTTCTACTACGGTTACAGTATAACATAAAAGTTGTCACTTATTGTGCATAAAAGCTGTCACTTGTTGCTATCATTTGTTAAAGACGCTTAACATGCAAACTCAGGGGGAATCCTACTTAGGGGGAATCTCTCAATCTTTTTAATTGCTAAGAGATCTTCATCTAGTTTATTTTAAAAGGTATGATGCACCCCACATCAACAGTGTGTGGCTAGTATTCCAATCTTGGTTTTAAAATGCGTGATGCGCTCCAATGCGATGAGGTTCCAGAAGCGATGTGTGATGCGTGAAGCGTCAATGCGAGCGCATCTCGTTTGTGATGCGAAGTGTGCTAAATATCACTTGTAATTTTTTGTGGAATACATTTTGTAGATATAAAGTAATATTTTCACATAATTGAATAAAAACATCCATACGCAAGTCTAAGTAATCAAGTGTCAAAGTACCCAATCAAATTGATGTCATTTTAATAAGTGATTTGTTTTAAAATAAAATAAAAATGAAGCCAACCACGTCTTAGCCTCAATAGCGCATCAGGATTGCATCAGAGTGCATCCTCGCATCGGAGTGCATCGAGGCGCATCACGGCCGCATCCCCAATATCACCGCCTTGCGGCCACCGATGCGTTTCATCCCTCGCATCGCCTCCAAAACGCATCAGGCGCGCCTAATGCGCACATTTTAATACCAAGATTCCAATTGACTGCATGCAATTTACTGACATTCATGTCCAAATGTTTGAAGATTCTCAGACTCATTGATGTTCAAAACTTAAAGAAGATGCGAATCCAATCGAAACTGAAGATTGAGAAGTGCCTAGCTTCTCCATCTCCATCCATAAGTCATGAAACTCATCAACCGGGCGATCTGGTACCACTTTATCTTCATATAGTCCCCCATGCCACCATATAATCGACTAAGTTTCCTCTTCTCCTCCTCATACAACTATTATAGAAAACCGTTTTCTTCATTCAAGGTCATGAAGTGGGCCAGTAATTCGTTAATCTCCACTGGACTCTACTTCGTGGCAGCCTCACTTAACTTTTTTGCCAATTTCTTCAGCCTCTCTGTTTCTGAGTTCTCATTCATCCTTTCATCTGTATCTGCCTCTGTCTCTTTTGTATCATGGTTTTCTTCTTCTGTCTCTTTTGTATCAATAAAAGAATCATCATGATCATCGGTACTTCCATCTTTAACAGAGGTAACAACTGTCTTAGCAAATTGGAAATTTCTTCTCAGGTACGTATTATAAGTATTTTGTGTTTGAATTGGTGATTTTAACTATTTGTGCATGTTTGGATAAGTTTAGATGGTATACTTAATTGCTTTTATAATTCTCGTGTGCAGCTTGTTGATTTCTTCTCAATAATTATTCACAAGCCGATCTCAAGTTTGTTAAGGAGCACACATGTGGTGAAAGCACAAAATTGATCAGAAGAAGTCATGAGTCATAGCTATCTTTTCTTTTTTCAAATGGTTTGTACTGTACATGTTATGATCGAACTTGAACCATTTTTAGTAGTTTGGTTAACTAGCTAGTTACAAATGTTGTAGTTGATCGGTACTACACTTAAGCCTATGCGCGCTGGTATAATATTAATGCAAACAAAGTACTGTTGTTGATCTATTAAAATTCACCAGTTTGGTTGATCTGGTATATATAATGCAAACAGGTTGTGAATGGAAATTTGTGATTTAATTTTGTGTTATGCGCAGGGTAATAAATTGTATAAAAATGAAAATATAAAAACAAAAAGGACCATGTAAGAAACGCTTATATGTATAAGCATTTCTTATACTCTCGCGCCAAATGTCATAAAGAACGCTTATCAATATAAGCATTTTTTTATAAAGCTTCATAAAGAACGCTTATATCAGACAAGCGTTTTTTATAGTCAGACATAAAGAACGCTTCAAGATGAAAGCGTTCTTTATGCCTCATAGATTCCTGCCACCTTACACACCTTAAAAAACGCTTTAGCAATAAGCGTTCTTTTAAATTAATGTATAAAAAACGCTTACAGCACGTTCTTTAAGAGGTTCGACCATTTGCGTCGCTGGCATAAAAAACGTTTATAAAACGTTCTAAAAGACAAATAAAAATGTTGTTTATTCTTTTTTTTCCAGTAGTGCGTATCTATCCAAATACCATTCCCTTAAGACATTAAACTACATTAAGGCAAGCAATTTACTTTATGCTTCAAGTGTTTCTCTCTTTCTCTTCCTCTTAGTTTTCTTGATTGAAAATCGGCCATGGAGTTTTGTTCCTTGCTAATATTCTAATCAATGTTCAAATTAAGCTAATGAGTGCTAGGTAACACCCTCATACTCATTGAAATAACTCTTAAATATTAAGAGAGTGCTTAAAGCACTAAATTGGATGATTACCTTAAGAATCTTGGAATGAGTTTGGTAAGGAATCAAGGCGTGGCTTCAACTAAGATCTTAAAGATTGAATCAAGGCTAACACAATGAATAAAATGAGCCATATTGGTAAGGCAATTTCTGCCATATGTAGAAAATCGAAGTAAAGATGATTTTTCAAGCTTTTTCTTACCTTAAACCAAAGAGAGTGTAAACTAGCTCTTGAATATGGATTTTCCTCTTCAAATGGAGCTTCTTCAATGGAGTCCAAACTTCGGGTTTTGGAATTTTGAAAAGAGAGGATGGAAGGCCTTGGTCTAACTAAGACAAATATGTGCTTAGTTTTTGATTTGGAGCTTGGAGTTGCATTTGGCAAGCAAGGGAAGTTGAAGAAGATGAAGTGTTGTAGCATGAACGGTTTTCCTTTGGGAGGATGAAGAAGAAAACGTTGGGGGAAGAAGAAAGAATGAGAGGAGAGAGAAGAGAATAAAGTAGATATTTGTTAGTAAAAAAGCAAGTAGTCTTTTTCTTTCCTTTCCCCCTTCTTTTCTAAGTGTTCTGGCATATGGTGATGACTCACCTCTTCTAAAACCGTGCCCCCTTCATTCCCTTAGATATTTATGGCCTAGTTCGACCATTGACCACTTACGGAAGTCATTTGACTTAGTCTGGGCACTATTTGGGTACTATTCATAATTAGTGCACAAATTTATGAATTTTTTGGTTTCTCATTGATTTAGGCTTCCTAATGTGATACTAAATAGTACACCTGTTGATTAAGGTATAATCTTGGTCATTTAGCCACTCGAAACCCATTTCTAAGACAATTTTTCAAAAATGTGCTTTAAGACTCCTTAAAGCACAATTTGTGTTTGAACTTGTTTTTGAGCTTGGTTTTCTTTGGTAATTGATTTAACATGTCAATTATCATGTTAATAAGGTCTAAGAATGCTCTTTAAGTCCTTATCAAGGTTACACCAAGTCTAGAGCAAGTATTTGCTTAAATTGACTTTATGGTGTTTTCTTATGTTTCCTTTGGTTTAAATTGTCTACCAATGTTTCTAAGACATGCTTTAGCCTTATCCCATCATATCTTGATGTTTAATTAACATATTTAGGTTTGGGGTATTTCAGTACTTTAAGTTTATATTTGGTTTTACACATTTTTGTAGCAATTGGACGGTGAAAGGTAGCAAAGGTGTAGGGGTCTTTGATCATCATATAGTGGGTAGGCCTATAGGAAACCAATGTAGTTAGAGTACGGTTACAAAGAAGGTTATGAGTAATGGTGGCCACGGTTCTGTTCCAAACAAGAGTATTCGGATTCGAACCGGCGGCTTTGGTTCCTAGGGGTTGTATTTAGATTCGGTTAAAAACTGGTTTCGACCAGTTCTCGACCGGTTCTGGTATCGATTCCAGATTTGGTTCTCGGATTTTAGCCCGATTGACCCACTGGGGCAGTCGAAACCATAAATATTTTTTCTCAAACAATAACCACACAAAATGATGTCATTTTATTTCGGTTCTAGCCGGTTCCAAGGTGGTTAAGGTTCCAGTCAATCCTGAATCTCAAAGGGTGTATTTGGATTCACTTTGGAAAGTGTCGACGGTTCCGATTCCTAACCGGTTCTGGTTCTAATCGATTCCGGTTCGGTCCCAAAAATTCCAGTTAGAACCAATTCCGTTGGCCATCATTAGTTGTGAGGGTGCATGGTTCTTTCTGATTGTGAATATTGCACTCAGTTCAAATAGTGGTGTTATGCTTACAAGGGATTTGTATTCCAAATAAATACGGGTGCATTTTGTCAATTTTCTGGTTGAACGATTGTGTTCAATACACGGGTACTTACAAGCTCTAAGTTCTACTTCTTTTGAGCGCTTACCATTCAACAATGCTTAGATATTTTGGGAATAGATGAAGGTGATTGTATTTTGCCGAAGAGTGTTTTTGCTTGGCCTCATACGGTCTTCATTTTTAGTTTCATATCAATGTGTAATGAATCGTTTTGATTTAATTGCTTTAAGTTTTAAGTTTACTTAGAAAGTCCTTAACTAAAACTCGCAAGTCAAGAATAGAATATGAAGAGAAGAAGATTTCGTCTAAGACCAAATATGTCCGTTCACAACTGTTGCTCGTGCCGTCGTTTGGGTCAAGAAAGTATGCTTACTAACTTGAAATTATGATATCTAGGAAAGTCTAGATTCAAAGCTAGTTGAATACCTTGAATATACTGTTAGAGCAATATGTATGTGGTGTATAGGTTATGTTAGTTACATGTATAGTTATTCGCATATGTTATTATCTGTATAGCATGTGTCCCCTCTCTGGTTAGTAATATAAGAGGGTTAGGTTGACTATACTGTACATAACTTTTCACTCTCAGATAATTCTCCTTCCACTGTACTCATAGTCGAGAGAGCTCCCTCTTCTCGCTCTCTCGCCTAAGCCTAATACAAGATCTCTTTTCTTCTACTGTCTTCTTCTTCTTCCTCGACACTCAATTCCTTCTCAGTTTGACATGGTATCAGAGCGGGCAAACTGAGATTGGCTTCCGCGAACAATGGCAGATGACGATGTTTCACAGATCCAGAACGACGAGGAAGAAAATGAAGACGACATCGAGAAGGATGCGACCCAGACAGAAAATCAAGGTCAGACGCTTCTCACTCTTCAAGATCTCAACGATCCCTTGTTCCTGCACCCATCCGACCACACGAATCGCAGTTTTGGGTTAAGATTCAAGGGAAACCCAGGCTTCGACAAATGGAAGAAAGCGGCCATCATAGCCCTAAAAGCAAAGAATAAATATGGGCTTGTTAATGGCCAAATCACCGAGCCGGAGAAATCGTCGGAAAGATACCCTATGTGGGAGCGCAACAACAACATGGTCATGAGTTGGATCTTGAACTCTGTGGGGAGCGACATTGGGGAGAGCATCGTGTACTGTGAAACGGCGCACAAAATGTGGTTGGAACTCTGCAAAAGATTCGAACTAGCAAACGGTCCAGAGATCTACATCATTCAGAAACAAATTGGGCAACTTCGCCAACAAGGAGATACAATCATTTCATACTTCACGAAGCTGAAAAGGTTATGGGATCGACTGGGTGCAAGTCGGAAAGATTTGAAGTGTTCGTGTGGAGCAGCGACAGAGATACGTGCCCGTGAACAACAGGATAAGCTAATGAAATTTCTAGATGGGTTGAGCGACGAATTCAAACAAGCAAAACGTGCCATTCTTCTTATGAATCCACTACCCGACATAGAGCAAGCTTATTCCATCCTAGCGCAAGATGAGACAGGCATGTCCATGGGAGAGATAACCGAAGGCACATCAGAAAATTCGTTGACACTGGCTCAAAAACCCTTTTTCGGAAACCCCAAGAAAACGGCAGCGAAGAAACCTAACAACAAGACACAAAACACCACTGGTAACTCAGGGAAGAAAACTACCCTAAAATGCACCAACTGTGCTAAACTCGGCCACAATCGTTCAGAGTGCTGGTGGATTGTCGGATTTCCGGAAGAGGGAGGCCAGAATCGAACTCAACAACGGGTCGCAGTTTCAACTATAGAACAAGAAAGCAACGAGAAGAGCCCAGTTCAAGTCCAGTCTTCACCTGTTGCAGGTTTTACATCTGAACAAGTGGAGGGATTGATGAAGTATTTCCAACAGAAAGCATCTCTGAACAATGAAGAAGCAACAAACGCCTTTGGAGGTTTTTCCGGTACATTCTTTAAACAATTTGATTCTGATTTGAGAGTTTTAAGTAATATTCAAGAAGATGATATTAACCAATTTTGGATTATGGATTCCGGAGCATCTGAACATGTTACCAGAAACAAAACCTTGATTGTTGACTTAATACATCCTTCTGCAAACAGAAAACTAACTCTCCCTGATGGTAACTCATGTGCTGTTCACTCTTCTGGAAATGTTAAACTATGCAGGGATTTTTGTCTGGAAAACGTATTATATGTGCCAAATTTTGTGTTTAACTTAATCTCAGTTGAAAAATTTGCAAGACAGTTGAACATGTTTGTTGTTTTCTCAAACCAACATTGTTTCCTGCAGGATTCTAGAACCAAACTCAGGGGTATGATTGGATACCAACGTTGTGGAGTTTATTTTCTTGATATTGTAGGATTAAGGAATTTTTTGTCTGAATTGAGACAGTTTTCTTCTGCTAGTACTTTGTGCAAGATTGATGTGGGTGTAAATTCTACCAGTAAAGATCTTTTCCTATGGCACAGTAAACTGGGACATATTCCCCTTAGAAAACTCATTAAAATGAACTTAGGGAGAAATTTTAGCTTCAGCAAATCTGAGATTGTTCCCTGTACCGTATGTTTTAAATCCAAAGCCAAAAGGCTTAGATTTACCAATTCTGAAATAAAAAGTGTTGTCCCTTTTCATATGCTTCACATTGATGTTTGTGGTCCTATGAAGAAAGAAACCCTTGAAGGGCATAGATACTTCTTGACAATTGTCGATGACTTCACAAGGGGAACCTGGGTAAAACTTCTTAGAAACAAATCTGAGGCTCTAAAACTCATAAAGGACTTTATACAGCTTGTGGAGACACAATTTGAACAGAAAGTTAAGGTTATAAGATCTGATAACGCTAAAGAATTAGGCAGCTCCCTTGAGGGTATTGAATTCTTTAAGAAAAAAGGAATCCTTTACCAAAGAACTTGCCCTCACACACCCCAACAAAACGGGGTTGTTGAGAGAAAGCAAGGCCATCTTATGGACATTACTAGATCCTTCCTTTTCCAATCTGGCTTAGGAATAGAATTTTGGGGTTTTGCTCTTGATCATGCCGCGTTTATCATTAATAGGATACCATCTAAGTCCATAAACCACCTCACTCCTTTCGAAAAACTTTACAAATCTCCTCCTGATTATGGTTCTGTGAAGAATTTTGGATGCCTCTGTTTTACCACAAACATCTCTCCTGATAGAACCAAACTTGACCCCAGATCCTCAGCTTGTGTTTACCTAGGAAACAGCAAAAACACCAAAGGGTATTTAACCCTCAACATAGAAACTGATCAGGTAAAGGTGAGCAGAGATGTAACCTTTTTCGAAACTATTTTCCCTTTACAAGACAAGGAGTGGCAAGAAGTGTGGCATGATAGAAATCTCAAAAACAGAATAGACAATATTTCTGACCTTTTTCCACATAATACTGATTTCACTCATGATTTTTCCCCTGATCAGTATACCTCCACACCTCACACAACAAACTCAAACTCTCTGTCTCAACCGGTAACAGAAAATATCCAGTCCACACAAAATCCCTCCACCACTGCTACAAAAGAACATCCCATCACCTCCTCTAATGAACCAGAACAGCAGCAGTCTGAAAATTCTACCACACACGATCACCAAACATTAGATGAGCTGCCTATACAAACCACAGATCCAACTGAGACATCAGATCCAACTTGGATAAGGGATAACACCCAACTTCGCAGGTCAACCCGGGCCCATAGGCCTCCAGCCAGACTACAGGACTATGTCTGTACATACAATAATCATGCAAAACACGATAACAGTCCAAACATCTTCTCAGAAATACTCACCCAAAGACTGCACAATCAATCTTCATATCTCCTCTCTCACAATTCTCTTCTCATTAATAGCCTTACTAACATTCTTCCCAAAAAGGCCATAAAATCCTCCTCTTTCTCTCTCTGTACAACCAGAATCCTAGACAAAGTTCAGTCACTTAAGGAACCTTCTACCTACGAAGAGGCCAGCAAAGACCCTAGATGGACTAAAGCAATGAACCTTGAATTCCAAGCCCTAAAAGACAATGGAACCTGGTCCATAGTTGATCTCCCTCACGGGAAGAAACCCATTACTTGCAAATGGGTCTATAAAACTAAACTTAGGGCCGATGGCAGTCTTGAGAGGTTTAAAGCTCGCCTAGTTGTTAGGGGATTCACTCAAAGGTATGGGTTCGATTACGAAGAAACCTTCTCTCCCGTTGTAAAACTTACAACAGTGAGAGCCTTAGTAATCATGGCCACAAAAAAGGGATGGGCTATTGATCAGCTAGACGTTAATAATGCCTTCCTTCATGGGGATTTGAAGGAAGACGTCTACATGCACATTCCCCAAGGGCTATCTGTCTCTGGTCAAAACAAAGTCTGCAAATTGCACAAATCATTGTATGGCCTTAAACAGGCCTCAAGCAATGGTATGATAAGCTAGCCACCTTTCTTAAAAATCTAGGCTACATTCAATCCAAAAACGATTATTCCTTGTTCACTAAGAAACTGAATAAACAATACACATTCATTGGTGTATATGTCGATGACATAATAATAACAGGAAACAGCAATGAAGAAATCAAAAACTTAAAACAGAAACTTCACAAAGAATTTCAAATCAAAGATTTGGGAAAGCTGTCATATTTTCTTGGAATGGAATTCATTGAAACAGCTGACAGTTTAATCATGACACAGAACAAATATGCTAGACAGATTCTTGCAGATTATGATATGCAGGATTGCAGAACTTCAGTTTCACCGCTTCAGCTAAACCAGAAGTTGGACAAAGACACAGGAGCTTATCTTGAAGATCCAACAAGCTACCGCCGTCTCATAGGGAAGTTAATCTTTCTTACTAATACTCGTCCTGATTTGTCATATAGTATTCAGTTTTTGAGTCAATTCTGTCAGCAACCAACTTCTGAACATATGGGTGCTGCTTATCATGTGTTGTCTTATATTAAGGGTACTCTTGGTTTTGGCCTCTGTTTTAACAAGAATAGCAACTTTGGGTTATCAGCCTTTTGTGATTCTGATTGGGCTTCGTGCCCTATAACACGAAAATCTGTTTCAGGGTATGTCATCCTTTTAGGCGGCTCTCTTCTCAGCTGGAAGTCAAAGAAGCAGGTCTCCGTAGCCCTTTCCTCAGCTGAAGCTGAATACAGAGCCATGCGCCAAGTCACAGCAAAGCTGAGTTGGCTTACACGCCTCTTATCTGAGCTGGAAGTCGACAACATCAATCCCATCCCACTGAAATGCGACAATCTGGCAGCCATTCACATCGCCAAGAATCCCGTCTCACATGAACGGACCAAGCATGTAGAATTGGACTGCCATTACGTGTGTGATCAGATACAAGGAAGATTAATAGAGGTACAGCACATTCCCAGTTCCAGACAGTTAGCAGACGTTCTGACGAAGCCTCTTACAGGAAGGGCATATAGAGATATAATACCCCGACTGGGCATGTCTTCATCACACAACAAGACTTCATTTGTTCACCCAACTGAGTCTTGAGGGGGGTGTTAGAGCAATATGTATGTGGTGTATAGGTTATGTTAGTTACATGTATAGTTATTCGCATATGTTATTATCTGTATAGCATGTGTCCCCTCTCTGGTTAGTAATATAAGAGGGTTAGGTTGACTATACTGTACATAACTTTTCACTCTCAGATAATTCTCCTTCCACTGTACTCATAGTCGAGAGAGCTCCCTCTTCTCGCTCTCTCGCCTAAGCCTAATACAAGATCTCTTTTCTTCTACTGTCTTCTTCTTCCCGACACTCAATTCCTTCTCAGTTTGACATATACTAAGAAGCATGAAATGGAATAGAAAATTTTCCAACAAAAATTAGTTAACAAATGCGCAACCGGGTTCATTAGCTTGTTGATATTGGACCAGATATTCAAACCCTTTGGGTAAATTCATTCGCCAGCTTTACAGACCACCTTATTGTCAATCGAATACCATGAAAACAAAGTCAAGAGTTAATTATTTCAGAAATTAGCTTAACCCATAATGACATGTGGTAAATATTCTAAATAATCTATTAATCTAGAACTTAGGAATGGCATTAGAATCCATTCCACTTCTTATTAAAAGACAAAGAAAGAAAAAGGAGCATAAAAAAACAAATAATTAAACAAGCGTTATCATTTTGTACCACGCAATAACTTTCTATGATATGATAAGATTTTCTCTCTATATTTTATTAATAGTTTGTTTCAATTTGTACCATCTACTATGAGGGAGAGAATGCACACGCACACATCCACTTTGGCACAGTCGCGTAGCCTTTTCTTGTGTTGCTACATTTACAACAGCGGACCACGTAACCATCCTGTGCTGATTGCAGATATCCCCGGGCAAAGTATTACTCATTCGCATTACACACGCGCGTCACTAACACGGTCCACACTACATATTTGGTTTATTTAAAAAAGAAAACTGTACTATAAAAAAAGATTATAGGAAATAAAGTAACACTATTTGATCAAAAAAAGGAAATAAACACTAAGTTTTTATTCTTTTGTCAGCTGAAACATATAGCTGATGTCAGTTATAGAGAGAAAAAAGAGTTGATATAACAATTGACATATGTGACATACAGAGAGAAAACTAACTGATTAAATAAACTCGTTTGATGATGTGACAAAAGAATGGGTCCTAATTAAGAGAATAATTGAGGGTAAAATTCCACTAGGCTCCAACGTATGATTCTATTTTTCTTCAAATGGAATAGAGCTGATCGTAGATAACCTAACTCATATTGTTCGTCTGATCAGACAGTTTTTTAATTAATGATGTTAAACACAACACCAATTGATAAAAGGATTTGATAAAAATAATTAGTTGAAAAAACCAAAACAAACCATTTTATAAACTCACATTTTCAACATTCTTATTTACAATGTATTATAACTGAATTAAAATATACATAAATTTAATGTACAAGCAACACACAAAATAAAATAAGTATATTTTTGGCAACTTTCGGACAATTTTTTTTAACAATTTGTACCTTTTCCCTAGTAGTTGGTGTCTAACAATTAACGGGGAATTAACGGGGGATATTTACCAAGATTGGGTCTTGTTCTCTATCTCATTTGGCACTAGGGGTGAGCATTCGGCTGGTTATTCGGTTATAACTGAGAACCGAAATTATTTCGGTTTTTTAACCAACATTTTTAACCGTTTTAAAAAAAAATCGGTTATTTGGTTGTTCGGGTAGAACCGAAATATTATTCGGTTCGGTTTTCGGTTCCAGGGTTGAGTAATTCGGTTCACCCGAATAACCGAATTACATATATGGAAAATATTGGCTAATTCGGTTCTTTTTTGTAGTTCGGTTCCTTTTTATAATTAGGTTCCTTTTAAAAAATTGGTTATTTTTTACAATTTTGGTTATTTTTTATAATTCGGTTATTTCTTATAATTCGGTTCTAACTGAAAACCGAATTAAATTTTCGGTTTTCGGTTCGGTTCTCAGTTCCAACCTTGAAAAAATTTCGGTTATTCGGTTATTCTGTTCTCGGTTATTTCGGTTCTCATATTGAAATTCGGTTATTCGGGTAGAACCGAAAACCGAACTTTTTTCTAATTCGGTTTTTGGGTAAAACCGAATAACCGAATGCTCACCCCTATTTGGCACATAGGGGAGAAGGATTTTGAAACTGACACTTGTTTTATGCTTGGAGGACCGACTTAGGAGTGGTGAAAGACATTCCCATTACTTGGAGTGTTTGGCATTGGAGTGTCGCTTTTGGAGAATTATGTGTGAGGTAGCAATGATTGGAGTGTTAGTGTGACACATTAGTCTCGGTTTGTATGTAGGTCCTTTAGTTAAGATTTGTTGATGTCTTGTTGAAATTTCTAAATTTCAGCGTTATGGTGTAATTTCTAGTGATGAGTACTCTTTTTCCTTCCTAGGTTTTTTCCCAAGGGTTTGCCTAAAGAGGTTTTAATGAGGTCAAATATATACCACTTTTCTCATTGAATAAAATGGCTTTAAACCCTAATTATAAAAAAACATAATAATTATCATCAAATCGACCAATTCTATTCTTATAATAGTCATCACTAAATATACTTTAATTTGTACTCATATAAATCAACCTAGATACCCATCAATAAATGTACTTAAATTTTTACTCTCCACCTATTCAAAACTCAAATGGTCACGTTTAGAATGAAATTATTTTCATCATATCATTTACTCATTTGTTGGATTTTACTATTAAGATTTATCTATCTGTTTCAAATGTTTTGTAACGTACAGTTATGATAGTAATTATAAATGCGATACTCTCCATTTATATTAGTTAAGTTCATACATATTCCGAATGAACATGTGCAATTTAAATTTTACTTAGAAGCAGATGCTAACTTATAGCTGAAACTAAAAAGACAGTAATTCATTCAAAACAAAATTATCTTACATAAAGTCATAGTATTGTACAAAAAACTAAGAAAAATTACCTTCATGTTGAAACAAATTTCTAAATTATAATTAAAATTTTAAATGTGTTCCTGTATTTTTCAGGTAATACGTACCAGTTCCAGCAAATAAAATTAGTGCAAGTTGGTACTAATCATACTTAATAATGCTCCACTACCACCCAACCAGACGACAAGGATTCACAAAAACATGCCTTTTCTTGTTCTTTTTAGCGGCGATAATTCTATATTCTTATGCTGACATTTTCCTTTGTTGATAAACAATCTTTTATAGGTTATTTTCAGTCTAGCCAGGAGCAGCGCACAGGATTAATAAACCAAATTGTAAGACAAAACGAGCATAAATAAATAAAAAGTACAATAAGAAGACGAGATTCCCCAAATAAAAACGGCGCCGTCCAGACAAGCCATCTCATCTCATTGTTACTTGTTTTTTTTTTTTTTTCTAACTACAGAGATCAGTTAGAATCTAATCACGAAAAAAAAAAGCAGCAATTAAAACAAACAAAATTACAGTCAAATCTCACATCCATAGTGGAGGCGGTTCATTCAGGTCAATACCAAGCCCAGCGCCGCTACTCCTACATCCACCACCACCACCACTAACAAAACCCATTGATTCAGACTTCACCACTGGTGCTTTTCCACGTTCCACACTACCATCAAACCGTACCAAATGATCTCCACTTGTCGACGGAGGATGATAAGGGGCACCACAAGACGGCGGTGGTAGCGGCTGTTGTTGCTGTAAGAACTCCACAAACCCACGGCCAGGTGTGTAATGTATAGGGACTTGAGCCCACCGTGGCTGGTGAGTAAGCGAATTTCCTGATGGAAGGTTTAAGTCGAGGGTAAGGGAGGGAGAGTTCGGTTCACGTGGAGCGGGGTGTAGAGAAGGTGGAGGTTGTAGTGGTGGTGGGGTGTGAGTGAAGTGAGTTGGGATAGGAAGAGGGAAGTTGGTTTTCGCTTTAATACCACGAAGTGAGCGAGCGGCGCCGTCGTAAGCTAAGGCGGCTTCTTCGGGTGTGTCAAAAGTTCCAAGCCAGACTCGAGTTTTTTTCCAAGGGTCTCTGATCTCAGCGGCGTATCTTCCCCATGGTCTCTTACGAACTCCTCTGTAGTGAGCTTCTCTTGTGGTGCTGGTAGTGGAAGACATTTTGAGAAGTGGTTGTGGCGGCGGCGGCGCCGGGATCTGGATGAGGACAGGACAGAAGGATTGTGGGAGAGAAAAGGAAACCGGGAGAGAGAGAGAGAGAAGAGTGGAGTGTGTGTGCGTGCGTGTGAGAGACAGATGGGGAGAGAGAGAGAGAGAGATGTGTTGCGCTGAATGGGGTTTGTATAAAGTAAAGACGACCGGCTTCACGCAGAAAGGACAAGTTCCTCGTTCTGCCTCCTCCCGTAATCGTCGGCTGGCTGGCTGGCATGGACATTAACTATACATTTTTTGTAGTAACTTTTATCTTTTCATCTGTAGTTTTTTGCAGATTCATTCAAGTGAGATTGACTATTTGACTTTATCCCAACTGATTGATAGAAGAATACCACTATCAACAATTCTATTAATTTGACATGACAAATAACAAAAGTATGTTTTATTAATTGCCGTATCTACACTATAATATGTATAACTGCTTATAAAAATGTACCATGTTGCTTTTAGTGGAGCTTTAACAAAAACATGTTAAATCTATTAATCGGTTGTATATATTTTATAATCTTCTTCACTTTATTCATTTTGAGCTCACCGTGTACATATATAACAAGATTATTATCTAAAACGTTAATTAGTAGATACTCAAGTCATAAATTAACATGATCCGAGAAGAGGATCACTGTCGAGTTAAAGACACTAGCGTGGAGGAAAAAAAATGAGATATAAAAGTGTGACTGATACATGGCTTCTCCATAGGATTTATGTCCATGACCATGAGTTAATCTTTATTCGTATATATTAACTTAAAATGCAATCTAAGATAATACAAACATGGGAGAGGATTGGTATATATATTGGTCTGTGGGGGTTGTTATATCAATGCCTATAAAAGTAAAGGGGTGATGGTTGCGTAGTGCCTATGTTGTATGCATGGATCAATATTCGTATATAGACTTTTATAAATCTAAATGATTGTCATACTTTTGTAGAATGGTCTGCTAAAGCAGTCTATGGCGACTAAGAGCTAATATTGACTTATGACTAATGGTGAGCTATTGACAGGCGCAAATGTGACATGCTGATTTATTTAAGTTAGTTGTGAGAGGCTTACGACGAAATACGAAGGGAGTTAACTGCAAGAGACTCATTTCATAAATGTTTTCCTTTAAAACTTATAAGAGAAGTTATTGATTGATTTCTGGCCTTAAGATGACATCATTTGCTTTTTGTGTCTAAATTGAGGTTGCCAAATAGTTTTTGTAAGAGACAAACTATATGTCCAAAGAAACTTTGGCATGAGACTAGCTAGCAAAAGGTTGCCCGAGAAAGTTCTGCATAGACTGACTCAATGTTAACCAAAAAGTCTTGCGTAGACTAGTCCAGTTATTGCTAGGGAGAGTCTTCACTCGAGACAGAATGGTTGCAAGTCGTGCATCAGATCGTTAATTTTTCTTATTGTGTAGTGGGGATTTTCTTCTACTTGTTTTTCCTATGGACTATAGTTGATGAGAGCCAATCAACTTCCATGGCCACAAGAGAGTATCTCATTCATGAGTAAATAGTTTTCAATAGGTAAGATGATTTATTAAATATATTTTTTAGTAAATTATAATCTTCAAGATGATTTAGTTTAATGTCTTGGCCTATTGTAGTTAACCTATCAAAGTGAAACAAATTTCATCCTACTTTTGAAACTATCTATGATCAATAATCCAAAATCTCATGGACCAATCTTGGGAAAACAGATTAAGACAAAATTAAGTTATAAGAAAGAAATTATAAAAAAGAAAAACACATGCTTGAAATTTCTTGAGAAAACCTCCAATCTATTTCTTTGCCCGAACTCATTTTACTTATTAATCCAAATAGAACGACTTCATCTAGCTAAGCGCAATCAAATTCGCCACCCCAACTAACAAAGTCCGAATCCACTTGTTCCCTTATCATCCGGTCCCTCCGGTTCGCGCTCCGGATTTGACAAGACTTCCATTGATGAGAGCGAGGAAGAACCCGACAATAATGGGCAGAAACAGGCGGCGGCAGCTCTAGCGACATTCGGCGGTGGGGACAACGCTCGGATGGATGTTATTCCGTTTGTAATAAATGATGGATTTGTGGACGGGAATTAGCTAGGAGTAGTGGTTAGTTTCAGACAGTGGCGGACCCAAAACAAAGACGGAAAGTTATGGGGTAAGTAAATTATTTTCAAATAACTAATGTGATCACTAAAAGATTCACAGTTTTATAAAATTCTTTTTTTTATCAAGCTTGGTCGGTAGTGGAAGGAGTGGAGAGATACCCTTGAACCAAAGGTTTTGGGTTCGAAACTCAACCACTGCTGTTACTATTAACTGATTGTTTTTACAAAAGTCATGACCCCCATATCCGCCCCTGGTATTAGAAGCAAGTGAAGATCGGTGTAGGTGTTGTTGAGTGTGGCTTTGCATGATTAACGGTCGAGGGTGATGATAGTGACCGAGGCGAGAATAGGTCGTGTGAAATTGTGAATTGCAATGATTTGAGCGAGCAGCGTTGGCAGTGGTGGGTGTTGTGCAAATGGGGGACTGAGGTGTGGATAAAGGTAGTAGGGGTTGTCAGTTGTGATGCTGTGGATGCGTGGTGAAGCCGACAGTGTTTCAATGGCAATTGGCAGGGTGGTTTGTGCGGTATCGAGTTCTGTTTGGGCGAAATGGTGATCAGGAAGGAGAATGGGGCTGGCGGCGGAGGTGATTGTTGTGGTGGTCTGAAGTGTAATGACAGATTATGAGAGAGCAACTGGAAATTGGGAAAACAGAAATGATATGGCTTCCATTGATTGAAAGAATACAATGATTAAACTGTTATTATCAAGGATCTTCAGCTTCAATATGTTAATTAATATCTATTCGTATGTCCTCCTCCCTTTTGAGTGGTATCTCATTGGTCGACTTACTAGGGATCCAAATGTTCTTCATTTGGCACTTTCCAGAGCAAAGTCAGATTTTGAACTCAATAAAGTGGGTCAGGCACACCTAGTATTGTGATATTAAGTCTTACAAATGCAATCCTTCAAATAAAGGAATGAAAGATAAACAGCAGCAAAGAATCAGTACCACTTATAAACAATCTATATATGTACAACATACATCACTAAAATGCCACTTTTCCTCAAAAAACAAAAAACAAAAAGACATCTCACATTTGACTAGGTACAACCATTGCACACTTGGAAAAGATTCTTCAGTGTTTTTTTACTCAAAATGGAGTCTGAATCTCCCCTGGCTTCCAAACTCCTCATGACAATATCAAGATGAGCCCTTGAATGAATCTTGCACATACAGTGGATTCTCTCTGGACAGCATTACACTACTATTTCAACTATGATAACAGAATTGGCCCATTTTCAGAGGCAGTTCGAGGATTACTGTACGTCATCTGCACATCACGAGAGAACTGGGTTCTCTTTTTCGCATAAGGGGCTTCTCTCGCTGCATAGAGAGAAAACAGATCGGCACAAATGTGTGTCACACCAGCAAAACCCAAACGTATGACAACAGTGGAACGAGAGACAAAGGGTCATTTCCTTCATGGCGCAAGAATAGATTTTATTAAAGAAGTGAGTACCCACTGACAGTAAAAACTTAGGGTAGCTTCATCCAACTAGTCTAGGTAGCTTCATCAAATAATCAGCAAAGCCAAGGTTGCTATAACTGAAAACACTTTAGCGAAGAGAAGAGTTTAGCAACAATGGTTACTTACCAGCTATTCTCTGAGCTCTGAGAATATTCTGCCTCCTCTTCCACCAAACCAAAGAGCACACACCTATGAGCATTAGCAAAAACGCTGCAGCAAAAGCAATACCAATCTTGGCACGAATTGAAAGGTGAGGCCCGCAAGCAGAGAGTCCAGGTATACCGCAAATGCCATCATTGTCAGTAAAGCTGAGAACACATAGAAACGCTTCACATTAATTATACGAACACTTATTTTGAGATGTAAAGGCGTTAGGAAAAGTACAACAATGGAAATTAGAAAATATACTTGAAACTAGCTCTGTGCAAAAGTCTTCCTCCAAGCCCAGGCGGTACTCTTCCTGAGAGCTTGTTACTATTGAGATTTCTGCGTCACCACAACTCAAATAAGTTTTCTGCTTCATTTTTCTTTTATGATATCAAAAAGAGAATTTGTTATTCAGATCTTACAGAATACGTAGGGAGTTCAGGTTTCCAAAACTATCTGGGATTGAACCGTTCAAAAAATTGAAAGATAGATCCCTGCAGCAGCAAAAGAGTATCATTGACATTAGCATGGAAGGGTTTTGCAGAACAGCTGTGGACAATACATATATGCAGTTTGCATGAACTTTGAATCTTGAAAGTGATTTTGCTGCAATCTTTTCTGCCACTTAATGCAAATGGCTGCATCTTGTTTGCGTTTACTCAAGGAGTTCCAATACGCTAAAAAACTATCAAGGGAATCTTCAGGACAGCAGAACTGAAAAGCAAGTACTTTCCATAATGCAGGTCATTCAGGATATCAGAGAGAAAAAATGAGAGATCTTCAGATGGTAATCTTAGCTCCTTTCATATTCTTCTACACTGCTGGGACTATTTCAATAAATAACATCAAAATTTTGCTAAAGGAACATATCCTCAGCATCTCTGCAGTTCATCAATACTTCAATGACAAAGTTTCCACATATTTACCACTCTAGAGAATCCTAGAGCTCAAAACAGTCTTCTGCTATGATCAGAAACAAATGAGTTATTAGCAATAGCGGCGTCCTTGTTCAATTCACTCCCCTAAATACTGAGCAATAATGATGAATTATTTAGATCTTGGAAAGGTTTACAAGATTAATCAGACATCTTCTTAATGTACACAATTCAAGTTATATCATATCCAATCGTCCATTCTCATTCTCATTCTCATTCTCATTCTCATTCTCATTCTCATTCTCATTCTCATTCTCATTCTCATTCTCATTCTAGAAAAGGTACTCTATAGTATACCATATCCATATGGAATCTAAACTTCACACAGGATGGCTTTCTTTTTGGTCAAATCCCCACGACTATGCTGGTGCTGGGGAATCCAACAGAAAACCTAGATAAAAAATGACTTAAATAAAGTGGTTAACCGTTAACCACTCCTGACAGCTTTATTGGTGTCAGAACAGAACCGGTTCTGGTCGGGTCTGTGCTGGTCCTAGACACTTGTGGTTGGTTCTTCACTGATCCGGAACAGCCCAGCCCTTTAGAAGTGAATTTCAGACCACCCCAACTGCACAATGAACTGATTCCTGGTGAATAGTCATTAGCCAAGCTTTGACAGAAGCGGTTCCAACAGTCAATGTTCAACCATTCCGAGCAACTAAGTTTGCGTAAAAAAAATTACCCATCATATAAACGGGAAAAATTAGGATGTTGGCTTGTCCAGGGTCGATTCATGTAAGAGAAGGTTTTATTTTTTATGTTTGTTTGAAGCAAAATCATACAAGAGAAGTTATTTAAAAAGTTGCAAACTGGATAATTTTTTGCAAGGTAAATTCTAAACCTGGAATTATGTTACAAACTCGGTGGGGCAATTCCCAGGTTCCCCCAACCTTCTTCCTCTTCCAACACAGTCAACAGTTAGCTGATCGTCCTTTCTCCCAATGTCATTGTACAATCACCACAGTTCTCGGCCCAAAGAAGTAGAAGACACAGAAGAGTATGCAGAAAAAATGGAAGGGAATCTAAAGGTACAAGGAGAGAAGCTGAAAGAAGAGGAACAGGCGTCTATCCTGAATCCTTCAATTCAAATTATATATTAAAGTTACAAGTGTTGTTATAGCTGACAGATTTAACTAGTAAATATGCAGTTATATTTCATGGATGGTAATCAGAAAACTAACTTATGCAACATCGTTGAAAAGGCAGCATTCTGAATAATGCAGTGATGGAACATGCCAAAAGGAACAAGAAAAACAGTGATGTGTAATATCTACTCACAATTTTTCCAAGCCCTTGATTGATCCAAGTGATGCTGGAAGTGCTCCGTGGATGCTGTTTCCGCTCAGGTTTCTGTGAATGCCAGTTTTGACGAAAAAATATATTCAGGACGCCGATTCTTGGGAATGGTGAGAAGTTATTGGCTCCATCCAGCGGGAAGCTGGGATGAACATACATAACCAGAAAGCTCCAAAGCATAGGAGCTAAAACAAGTAAAGCAGTGAGGCCTTTTGGAAAAGCAAAAGATTTATTTCCCCAAAGCAGTTGATGGAGCTATAATTACTAACATGCTTTGTAGATGGCTCAGTCGAGATATGTCCTTTGGCAAGGAGCCACGCAATCCCTGGTTATCAAGGCCACTGAAAAGTATACAGAAATGTCAGCATACAAAAAAAAAAAGATGCGTAGAGAATTTCACCATAGAGAACCAGTGGAAATAAACTGAAATGATACAAAATCAACTCTCTTGCCACTTCAATGTCCAAAGTGTCCACTACATTTACCACTTGAAAGTTAAAGCTTCAAATCGAAGATAGTAGGATAAGCAACCTAAAAATGGAACACGCTCAAAAACCTAAGTAGGCTCTGCCACTTCATTTGCATACTGCATTGAGGTCTGGTAAATACACAAACATGGCAGGAGCTGATAATTCAACTTCAAGGACTACAGAGTTTCAGTATGGAGGTTGAAGGTAGAGAGTGATACGATTCGAGGTGTATCTCCCTCCACAATCCTCCTAGGAGGCCTAATCTATCCACTCAATTCTGCGATACCCACCACCTAACCCTGGCCATCTATTTATACTAGCTAAGTGCAGAAAATACAACACAATTACCCCTAAGCCCCTATCCTAGACAATAAACTCTTCTATATCCCTAATCCTAACATCACTCCTCCCCTAAAACAACCTTGTCCGCAAGGTTGGAAAGAAAAGAAATCTGCCAAAGGAGTTGATATAGTAGCTTCTATGCAGCCGTTTGCAAAGCAGTAGGCACAACCAATTTCTTAACAATGCACGGACCCAGCTTTGTCCTTCTGCCTGCCCATGCTTCGAGGTGATTGTCATCCATCACGTATAGCAGCTTGGCAGAAAACTCCTCTTCCTCGCCCATCTTGTGTTCCCACTTCTCCTTCTGAAACCTCCCCAGTCCCCTGGTCATTTCCCTGGTTGATGGGCTCGTCCATGTGTATAGTTTCCTCTTCATTTGTGTTAACGCCTGGTAAAGGCCCGGTGCCGATGTTGACAACAACATCTTCTGGAGGTATTCTCTCACCTGCTCTGCTGTCGAAATGTGCATCTTGCTCCAGGACTGAGTTTGCTCGTAGATTCCCTTGAATGCCGACTTGCATGTATGAACCAACAGAAACCGATTTCTGCCTAAGCTCGTGTTCAACCTCGGCACTGAGAGAACAATAGCAGCGAGCGTCTTGCTCTTTTCAATCTGTTTTGCGAGCTTTATCTTGCGCACAGACTGCTGGCCTGAAAAGATTGGATCCCAGCGAGCTTGCCGAAAAGATTTGGCCAGCCGAGAAGCTCTTGCAGAACAAATGGAAGATTTGGGGGAGAAGTTAGGGTTAGGGATTTTGATTTCCAGGTACTTAAATTGACTCCGCTTCTCTCCCAACTTCTTCCTAATCTGTTTCTCCTCCTTCTCCTCCGTCGAACAGATTTTCCTTGCCTCAATCTCCTTTCAGACTCTCTAACTTCCGCTGATTGAGTTCCTGCCTCCTGTTGAACTGTACGATCTAATTCTCTCCCCTTCCTCTTCGCCCTTTTTCCGCTAGCCTTCCTTCTTACCAATTTCTTTTTCATCTTCTTCAACCTATTGATCTTCCTTTGCCTCATCCTTTTTTTAGTCTCCATTAATCCTGATGTGCCAATGAATTGCGATTGTTGTCGCCGCTTCTGGATTCTTCTTCTCTTCTTCCCTTTACCAGTTCTCTTCCTTTCTCTGACTTCTAGTCTCGGAGATATCACTTCCTCTACGGTGATTTCTTCCTCCACGCCTTCAATCTTCGCTTCCCCATCTTGCTTAATCGAAGGGCCAGAAACCAATTCTAGTTTGAAGGAGTCTTTCGTTGGGAAAGACTTGAACCTTGCTAACAAGAATCCTTGAAAATCACTCCAAGAAAGGGTCCCGAATAGCATCCACAGCCATTGAAACCACTCAAACGCCACCCCTTCCATGCAAAACCCAGCCGCCATGAACCGATCATCACCTTCAATGCCGTTGGCGATGAAATATAGTTGCACTCTTCTCAACCAACCTTGCGGGTCAACACCCTCAAAAAACTGGAGGTTCAAAAGCGTCACTCAAGAACTCCATCTTTAACCCTTTTTAATCTCACCGTTTCTGTCCCTCCAACACTTCTAGGCCCCGGAAGAGCTCTGATACCAATTGATACGATTCGAGGTGTATCTCCCTCCACAATCCTCCTAGGAGGCCTAATCTATCCACTCAATTCTGCGATACCCACCACCTAACCCTGGCCATCTATTTATACTAGCTAAGTGCAGAAAATACAACACAATTACCCCTAAGCCCCTATCCTAGACAATAAACTCTTCTATATCCCTAATCCTAACAGAGAGCAGCTGAGACATTCTAATACTATGAAAGTAGAGACAGCAAAACAGCCTCCTTTATGAAATAATTTATTTAATTAAGGCTGCACCTATAACTTCAAGAGCACCAACCTGGACTTTTTGTGATATAAAGTTATCCTTGATGAAAAACAGGGATAAAAATGTCACATTCTCGGAAACAGTTTATAAATGTGATAAAGGCAGCAACTCAGATATGTCATAGCAATTTTCCAAGGTTCATCATGAAAAAATCTAGCAGATAAAACCTAGTGTAGGACACAATGAAGAGAAGGGTTTTCTACTTACATCCCATCAATGAACCATTGGTTCATTGCCCTATCATAACGGCAATCAGCTCCGTTCCATGGATGTTGTTGTGGAACACAAGGATCACCGTTCCATCCAAGTCGATGAGGTAGCTCCAGTGCACTTTCTAGTGAATGCAAAGCATGGACTGCAAAAATAAAATAGTGCATAATTCACACACTGATCATCTTATAGTATCAACATTCAACAGACCACCAAGAACTAGCACGACTGGGAAGAAAAAAGGTTAGAAATTGAAATATTGGCAAGTTAGTAAATCCAAGCAAATGATATAGGGGTATATATAGCTTGCAAGTGCTGTTAAACCTATTAGTTACTAAGGATAGACATTTGTTCCTTGTTCTACTAACCTTCTATAAGACTACAGTAATATAGTGCAAAAAATAGACAGGATCCAAACTGTAAAACTATACAGCACTTGCAAGCGACAGAGTATGATGCTAAATGACTAGCATTAATACTAAATGAGAAGATCGATCCTCATACCTTCCTCTGGTAGGGTTTTAGCCTCAGCAGGAAGAACCTGAAGAACCTCAATAGCACTGATTATGGCATGGCTTCCTTTTCTTGGATGCACTGTTACTGTTAATGTTCGACCATTAACAGGAACAGTAGCATTTAACACTAGAGCGGTGTTTACACCTCCAGTCATGCTAAAAATGTCCACAGATTTGAATGCAAATTTTCCATTTAACAAGATGTCAAATATCCTTTTCCCAGCACTGTTAACTGAAGAATCAATCTCAGCAAAGTGCAGCCAGACAGAGTAGATGTGCTTCGGTTCCACATCCATTGTATATGCTAAATCCAGCTCAGCATCAGTACTAACTACAGCTGTCTTATAAATTGCTTCCGGATAAAAGTTCGGAGCAAGTGAAGCCTTCTTAATAGGACTTTCTATCGAGATTTCCTGATCAGAACTTTGGCCCAATGTCTGAAGTGGGTTCCAGTAACGATCCCCACCCCATGGATCTGCACTCAAATCCTCGCCAAATTTTGGTTTTCTCGCTCCACAGTTCAGTCTCTTAATTGTTCTTAAAATTGTGCCTGAACCAAACTTCGGTCCAAAATGGTATGCTTGATCATCAACTTGAAGGATTTCAATTGCAAGAACTGCTGGATCACCATGTCCGGTACTGTGAAAGCAAAGAGAAGCTGTGCCATCAGTGATGAAGACTAGAGCTTCAGTAAACACCTGCTCATTATCTTGGGTGCTCCAACCGGGGTTTAAGGTGACAACCAGAGTCCCTTGGATGGAAATATCAAAGAGAGGCTCACTATCAAAATTGGGGTCAGCAACCAAGCCAAAATATATTCTAACTAAGTAATGGCCTGTCCGAACTCGATTGATGATGTAGCAATTCTCTGGACCCTCGGATAAAGGAAAATATCGAAGAGTTGAAAGTGGAGGAGTGAGGAAACTAGGACGTGTTGCGTTGGCAGGGACTCCACCAGTATAGTGAAAGTCCTTGTGCCAAAACGTATTAGTTGGAGCCGTATGGACATTCTTTCGAGCTCCACAGCTCACGCGAAAAGCATATGGTGCTGAAACTCAAGAAAATACTTCAATACAATTCGTGAAATAGTAAACAAGAGGGATTGCAACGAAAAAGGATTATTCATTTTCGCATGCCCCATCCCAATACCAACCCAAACGACAGACAGATACTTTGCACTGCAAGTCTAAAAGACAATCAGTAATTTCAAGCCATTTGGACCAACTACATGAAGCTACGCAAAATTTTCTATTCATGGTTAGAGACTAAAACAATCCAATGACTGATGCTGAATAATTTAGCTTATCAAGGCACATAGCTGTTGTAAATCATGGTGAGCCAAATTCATAAGCAAACTAAACAGGGAATCGTACCTGCTCCAAGTAAGTTAATGTACAGCCATGAACTTTCAATATAAAAATCATGACGGGTATCTACGCAATTTGTTTCTTCTTCCTTCTAGTGATACTAACTTGGCTGGGATACGCTAAGGAGATCATTTCGTCAATTAACAGTTAGATGTCTTTCAAAATCACTTAATTCGTACCCTAAAAACTCATAATTCGTACCCTTCAAAAGCAAACACTTAATTGTTAATACAGCCATAGTTAATATAAAAAATCCCAAGCATAATTCAGCTCAGTGCCGCTCCGGCAGAGAGATTAAGACATAAATCTATTTGAGACAGATAGATCAAGAGGAAGCAAAGCAATGTAACAGAAGCTTTTTAATTAAATGACAAATTCTGTTTAGCAAAGAAGCAGCTTAGAATAATAACTAGAAGCATGCACTTAACATATACATTACCATGCTGAACTTCAACCAACAAAAGAATCATTAGATAAATAGATGGAGAGTTACGTGATCGAGACGCGGAAAGAATGAGCACCGAAGAGAACCAGATGACCAACAGAAGGAGACGAAGCCGATAACCAAGCATAGTGGGCTTTCCCGACTCGAGCTCTTCCTCACCACTCTCTCTTTCTCTATCTGAAATACATATTCACATCCAACTAACTTGCCTGGAGCTTCATTTACCGCAACTGCTTGGTTGCTGCTAGCTTTTCTGCTGGGGACCGACGGAGGATACGAAAGACGGAAGTTGAGGAGAGAGGGACAGGGGAGTGAAGGTGGTAATTATTGGAGGCTTGAAACTGCAGACGGATGTGGATGGTGGAGCTCAAGATTTGTTTTTTTTTTTTAGGAACTTATGGAAATCAGAATTTCAGAATTAAACAGGATGCACATCCTTTACGCAATAAATTCGATAATAGTTCACCCGTGATGAGAGAGATGCTTGTCTCATTCTTTTGTAATAATGGAGCGCGGGCAACTACCAGGCTTTGATGGGTAAATAGGGAAATTTCACGAAATGTGATTATATTTTTGGCTAATTCATGAAATATCATTAAAAAAGAAAGTCATGAAATATTATAATATTTTTTGAAAAGTTTATGAAATGTCACTATAGATAGAAAAAAGACAAAAATACCCCTATAAGTTAACAAAATACTTTTAAAGTTCACAATATACCCTTAAATTTTAAAAATTAATAAAAATATCAAAATATGATAAAAATATAAAAAATTGTTAAAAAAAATTAATTTTTTTAAAAAATTACTAAATATTAAAAAAATAAATATTACATTTTTAAAAAATTTATTCAATACTATAAAAAGAATATTAAGTTCTAAACAAATAATTTATACCAATTTTTCTACCAATTTAGTACCATAATGTTTATTATACATTTTAAAATTATTATTTGTAATCAATTTAGATTATTTATTTCTTAAAATAAATAATTTTTTTATATTGATGATAAAATTTAAAAACTAAAATTCCAAACATAATAATTTTTTTATATTCTTAGTCACTCTATTTCCAATAAATTATTATATTTAGAAATTTATCAGCAATACAAAAAAAAATTATTTCCTCTAAAGAAATAAATAATCTAAATTGATAGAAAATAATAATTAAAAAATGTGATAAAAATTATGGTACTTATTTGGTATAAATTATGGTACTATATTGGTTGAAAAATTGGTATAAATTATTTGTTTAGAACTCAATAGTCTTTTTATGGTATTGAATAAATTTTAAAAAATAAAATATTTATTTTTTTCTAATATTTAATGATATTTTCATTTTTTAATTATATAATTTTTTTATTTTTTATTTAATATTTTAATACATTTTTATAAACTTTTTTTCATTTTCATAAATTTTTTTGAATTTTTATAAATTTTTTTGAATTTTATATATTTTGATATTTTTGTTAATTTTTAACACTTAGGGCATATTGTGAACTTTAAAAGTACTTTGTTAAATAGTAGGGGTATTTTTGTCTTTTTTCCATCTATAGTGGTATTTCATGGACTTTTCAAAAAATATAGTGGCATTTCGTGACTTTCTTTTTTTAGTGGCATTTCATAAATTAGCCAAAAATATAGTGGCATTTCATGAAATTTCCCTAATAAATATTCAGAATTTTTTGTTTAGGAGGGGGTAAATATTCGGAACTTTTGTTTAAGGGGATAAATATTATCAACTGGCTTTTTGATAGGGGTAAATATTCGGAACTACTATATATGGTTTGATTTTCATTTCAAAATAAAATTAAAAATATTGATCTTAGTTTCAAGTTACATTTATGTACTACTAAACAATTAAATGGGGACTTATTTTTTAAAATGTCTATAAATACACCTCAATCTCTTCTACACATTTCAAATTTTCAAAAACTCTCTATCTCTCTAGAATCCTTCAACTTCTCTATGGAATTGAGAGCTGGAGCCGAAGCCAGAGCTCGAGTGTCAGTGCCAGAGACGATCGTCAACAACTCGGATTTACTTTTCCAGGTATTTGTTTCTTACTTAATTTACATTTTTTTAGTTGATTTATATTCAGAATAGAACAAAATAAAAAAAACAGTCAAAAAACTAGTTGGCCAACGCCCATGGAAAGCGGGTGTCGACGCGGGGCACAGGAATGCGAGCATTAATAAGTGAGAAATGTATATATAATTGAGGATTTAATTTACCTACTATTTACATTTATTTAGGTTAGATTTCTCACTTATCATACGTTTTTCCTAAGATTTATGTTTAGTTGAGAATTGATGTTATCTTATGCGTCAAATGTAGGAAAGTCTTGGAAAAGCATCCTTCATCACTCAAGGATAAACAAAGTCCAAACGAAGGATTTATGCCCCAAAGAAGATATGTCGAGACATACATTCGGATGTGCATGCCTGGACAACTCCCAAGAGCAACAGAGACTAATGTTCGACTCTCTGTCCAGACGTATGCCAAGAGCCGGAAGAACAGATTGTACATGCGCCCGGACCTGCGTCCGGCTCAGCATGTTTGGACACATCTCGCGCAGACAAACTATAAAGGGGTCTGGACATACATATCCATAAAATAGGCCCGGACGAGACATAAAGTGCAGAATCAGAAATTCATAATGTTGTGTATAAGAAAATAGAACTTTTCTTTTGTTATGTTGAGGTGGCCAAGGCTAATCACGGAAGAGTATATATTTACGATTGACATATCAGAATGGAGGTACCCATTACACACCATTATCGTCGTACAGACGCACCACATTGACAATCGTACTGAAACACAACATCACACAAACTTCATTGGTTCCACACCACATTTCTACGAAGGGATCGACGCAAAGACGGAAAATGAAGTGGGGATCTAAAGTGAAGCTTTGCAACTGAACTTTTCTCTTTCTTTCTCTCATAGTTGTCCAGTGTCTGTCTTTATTGGCGTTTATGTTTTAGGACAGATTTATGAGTGAGTAGTCAGTCAAGCTTCCTGGGTTAGGAATGCGAACCTGATCCGTTGAATTCTATGTTAAACACTCCACTACTTTTCTTAAATGTGAAAGATAATTCCAGTTTTATCAAACTTTAATTATTTGGCCAATTGTTATACCCAAAGTTTTGACCCCTTGGAAAAGGGTATCTTAAGACACAAGCGCTTCAAAGGGTTGTTTGGTCAAAAGTCATGGAATCCTGGGTTGATTAGCACATTTCGGGACATTGGTGACAGCTAGGTCATCACGAGGGGTGTTTTCATTACTTTCAGGGCTCCTAAGCCATCTTGTAGACTTTCTCTCTCCTCCGAAAACAACTTAAATTAACTCAGAATGCTTTGAATTAACACATGATAATAGGATGACATTTTGAGCATAATGGATTTGAAAATTTGAATTTTAGACTTTCCAATAATTTTCTAGTAATTTCTGACCAAATCTGACGAGAAACTGAATTTAAAAATATTCCATTATCCAAAAATTCTAATTTGTCTTTTGAAAAATCAGAAATATCTCCCTTTACGTGTGCTTAAAATGTCATAGTCAGGTTCACTCCGGAATTCACCTAACCAAATCCCAGTAAACTTTAGTCTTTTACCGAGTTTACTCTATCTTTAGTGTTGTCTATATAAGGGATCTCTTCTCTTCATTAAATCAGAACCTTAAGAACCCTAAACAATCTGAATACCCAGCCGTCTTAAAGCTCTCACCTTTTTTAACTCCTAAGCACCGAAATCTTACAAAAAATTCACCGAATTCACTACATAAACACGTTTTCCAACTTCCATTGCTACCACAATCATTAAATAGCCACAAAACCACCATCAAAATGTGAAAAACACCACCAATCACCAGTAGTCAGAAGCTCGGGTCGAATTCAATCCGGAACCAACATCAACGAGGCTTCTAAAGAATCCCGACGTGAAGGATCCCATCAATTCCAAAGGTCAAACAGGTTAGAATTATATTTTTCTAACTCAACTCGACTTAATTAACTTTCAGTTAAAATTTGTGTTCAAACCGACCTTTCCCGGCTTCTGAGTTGCGATTTGTTTCCATTTTTGCTTAATCACTTGTTCGTTAGGTTTCGCATTGAATCTGACTTCAAATTGAATTCTTTCAATCACTAACGTACTTAGAGTCTTTCAGGCTACACGTTCATAAATTTTGAACCAAAAACACCGCCGGAAAACACCGAAATACCACCATTTGGTGGTAGTCCGTCCCTACGGACCGCCCGTCCAGGGTCCCGGACAGCCTGTCCGTGGCCACAGACGCCCTCGGACGGTGGCGGGATGATTTTAATGTTTAAAACTTAGGTTTTTTACAACATGTCCGGGCCCACGATGTTCTATCCGGGGCCCCGGACATTTAAAAATTTCATTTTTTTGCAATTTCGACATACAGTTAGCTTAATTAGGGTCCGTGGGTTCAGACATTAGATCCGTGGCCATAAACAGAAGTATAATTTGACCTAATTCGGCCTTGGAAACCCTAATTTGGTTAATTTCAATTTCAACTTTAATTTTCAGTTAAAAAATGTCAAAAAATACAAAAAAAAATAGAAACTCGTGCACTAAAGTTAAACCGACTTCGTAAAAAGCCGTAAACAACATAAGTAGAGGAAAAACGACTTAGAAGGGTAGTGAAAGTAATTTGAATCCGGAAAAGTTGAATACCGATCCCCCGAACCCGAACTCTACCTTTCCTAATTTACCGTAGGTTAAAATTAGGTGGCAACTCGTAATGGGTTTCGGTGAGCTAGTTTAGGTTTTAATAATCAATGTTTTTATGACATAGTTATTAACCTTAGGTTATAAGTGGACCTAGAACCTGATCAGATCTGAATCGACATAGGATAGTGATTCGAAAACCGAGGCTCACAGAATGGCGACTTCACTGGGGACTTACCTCTTAAAATTAAGGTAAAAAGGGCTTAACTGAAATTGTTTGCTTACGACTTTTATTATGTTGTGTGTTTACTTTCGTGCGCACTTTAAATTTATGAACCTATACATCATGTGAGAGCGAGGGTTCACACAAACCAATTCTACCTGGGCCCGCATTAGGCGGCCCCTATCTAAGACTTACACCTCCTCAGGTGATGTAAATTAGTGGGGGGAAAAGAGGAAAATCTCGTCTAACCACATCCCCTTAATACCTAGGCTTCGGCTCCTAGCACCTCTCTGACAGTATCCTTATCGAGCCCAACGTTTGGTCAGTCAAAGGCCCGGCCGTAGACACACACCTCGCGGTGATGTGAAAAAAGAAGGGAAACCCAAAGAGAATAGCGCGCAAGCCCTATTCCTTTGCGATGACCTGGCCACAAGCCCCAAGCACCTTTCCAAATCGATTCTTACCCAGGTTGATTAAAGCGTCTAGTGAGGACATGTTGAACTTGTGTGAAAGCCTTGTTTGCTTGATCGACCCACTACCAGCCCTAGAAATTGATAGGAGCTTCCTTTACATCCAATTCAGCCCAAACTGAAATTTACAACTTTATTATTTCCGACCCAAAGGCCCTGCTTGAATTAGATAAATGAGAAATTTGTTTGGGCTTTGGCCTAAAATCCTAGATTTAGGTGATTTCTCTCTCGGCCCAATTTGAATTATCCATTTACTTCTAGGCCCATAAAAAAGAAATCCACCCGAACTTGTAGTAATCCACAAGACTTGAAAACCAATCAAGCCTTCCTATCAAAAACTTTTTCGGCCCAAGCTCGTTCATATAATCTCTTTTGGCCCATGTACCTTACTTCTAGGTTAAGGGTATTTATGAAATACCCCTAACCTTTAAAATATAATTAAATGATCTATTAATGATCTAAGATGATTATTAAACATCTAAATATTATTGGGGAACAATTTAAAAGAGCTCAACAAGGCAAAACACGCCTTAAGATCGGTAAAGCCAAAAATGTGCTTTAAGACACCATGAAGGTTGTATGACCCCAAGCAGGATCCAAAGTGGATTCCTAAGTATTATAATGAAGCAAGGAACACAATAAAACCATTCTCAAAGAGAACTAAGCTCAGGAACATCCTGTGACACAAAAATGTGCGCTAAAACTCCTTAAAGCACGTTTTTGTGAGATTGCCTTTTAAATTGATTTTTAATGGGCTTAAAAATTATAATTATCCTTAAATATGATATTTTATCATATTATATCATATTAGGAATTTAATTCCAGAAATTTACGAATTTTTACAAATTTAATATTAAAATATTAATAAAACCCTAAAGTGGGGCCCGCATGAGTCAACATTGACCAAGCATGGTCAATGGTCAATTAATTGACTCATTTGGACCATGGAGGCCGGCTGCAATAAGAGAGGAGGGAGCATAAGTCATTGATTGACAAATAATGCTACCTAATACATGACTTTTTCAAAATTAAGTTACTTTTTCATTATTACCAATCATTCCCTCCTTCCTCCTTCCTTCCTTGTCCGATCTTCACCATCCCAGCCGAGTTCTCCCTTCCTCTCAAGCTCTCCAAGTGTGTTCTTGAGCATGGAAGGCAAGCCTAACTCCTAAGCTCCTAATGTAAGTGTTTTAATGTCATTTTTAGCTCTTTTTCTTCATCTCTTCACCACCAACACCTAAATTTCGTGGCTCATCAATTCCTATGGCTTATTCTCAGTGTTCTAAGGTTAGAACAAGAGCTAAACTCGGTTGAGACCAGTAGAGGGACCAAGGTTGTTCAAATCTACATTTTAAGGTAAAAATGTGCTTTAAGCTCATAACTTTTGATTCCCTTCGAGTTTGGCTGTGAAACTTTGGTCATAGCCTCATCTTCTTCTCCTTTTCATGTGGAATCTGTTGGTTAGCCATTTGGAGCAAGGGTGACCGAGATCCAAGAGAAATACTCTCTTTTAAGGCATTTTTCCAAGGTAAAACCTAATAACAAGGTAGTATTTCGAGATCTAACTATTTCCTATGTCAATATGGTGGATCTAACACCTTGTGGTGTGTTTGGTTCAGGTCGAAAATACCTAGAACTTCCCTTGCATTTTTAAGGTGATTTTTGCCTTAAATCTTACATTAATTATTCCTTATGGTTAAGCTCAAGCTTGGAGTGTAACCATATCTTGTTTTTGTGTATTAAACATGTCTAAATCAAGTGGTGAATTTTCCTACAAGTGACCGAGCCTATACAAGGATAAATCAAGGTATAAACACCTTAAACTTATGATTTTTGTAATTTTTAAGCATATATATATATATATGGCCGAGAGTGAATGTATATATAGGTCATATTGACCTAAAAATGGAAAAAAATGGCTAAGATAAATTAAGCTAGTCATTTAAGGGATTTAATTAACATAATGGTCAAATTATGACATTATGTGGAAAAATAATTAAACCTAAGTGAGGCCGAATATATATGTGATATTTTGAGACATTTATTGTGTAATTTATTTTGCAAGTTCAAGGTTGTAATAAGGCCATGTCATTAGGCCATTTTAATTTAAGTTTATAAGCTTATTTAGTTTTATTTATGCTTATAATTAAAGTTGGGGCCAATTCGTAATTATTAAGGAATTAGAAAGCCGTGGGTAAATTAAGAGCAGTTTAGGGTTTTTAAATGAATTTAATAAGAAGTATAACATTTTATAAAGTTTTGGGTAAAAATTGTAAAAATAGAAAAGTATGGGGTGTTGTTGGTAATTACCGAAAGTTTGGGTCCCAATTGGTATTAGTAGTCAAAGTTGACTATGTAGGAGACCTTGACCAAGTTTGGAGAATTTAAGGAATTAAAATACTACCTTATATTAAGATAGTAATTAAATTGTAAAAGATTTATAAGTCTTGGGGTGGTATTGTGATTTCCGAAAACTAGGGGTACTAAATGGAGCTTAGTACAAACCTTAGATTATTAGGGATTTTTAGAAGTTGATTTGGGTAAATTTGGAGTTTATATGAATTATCTAGGTATATTATAAGATATTTCATAACATTGTTACACATGGGTAACATATGTGGTAAAACCGAGATTTAGAGGAAGTATAAGGTTAATAATGATATTTATAACCTTTTGGTATGGTTTGGTAATTTTTGGGATTATATATAAGGTTTTATGAAGATATATGTATAATATATAGTTTTGGTGATATTAGAAACTATATGTTTAAAAATGGGGTAAATTGGTGAATATAGAAAGTTAAGTGGTGGAAATTAAATTTAAATAGACCATGGGGTCTGCTCGGCATTTTGGAGAAATTATAACTATGGGTTATAATTATATTAAGGTTTAAGGATTATAATATAAGGTATACATTATAAGTGTAACAATGGAATATATTTTTGGGATTGATTTGTAAGTTATGGAAGTTGGTGGGAATTAATTAAAAACCGAGAGTTTAAGTGCTGTTTGGATTTTATAACAAAATATAACTATAGGTTATAATTGTTTTAATGACTTAAATGTCATAATATATGTTATATAACTATAATATAACATTATATAAATTATGTGGTGGATTTTGTAAATATTTGGGAATTATAGGTGCTGTTCGGAAATATTACTATTTTGGAATGAAGTTTATAATATGGTTTTTATGTTATAAGAGCTATAACATTTATAATATAAGAGGTATTCATCAAAAAGAATGAATATATATTATAATGACTTACCATATAATAAATAGCCCTATAATGCATATACATAAATAAATATATGTCATAGTGTGGAAAATATAATATAGTTCAATAACTATGTGTTACCACAATTAAAATGATATGAGATGAAGGGAAAAGAATTATAAACATTGGATATGGAATTCTAATGTTAAGAGTGTACATGAAATAATAAGGATTTATATAATTCAAAGTATTTGTACATATGAATTATACAACATTACACTTGGAAAAACTAACCTTAGAAAAATAAATACTAAGGTGAGATGTATAGTGCATGACGAAGAATCATACATGCAATAAAGAAACAAACTATACGATCTACAAATATACGTTTAAGTTACATGCGATAACAAAGTCCAACAATAAGTATGTTAATATACGAGATAAGACTACGCATGTAATGTAACACTTTTCCAATCTCGAGTTAAACCGAAAGCCCGACCAACATTGACAGTTAATAACGGGGGGTTAACCGGGAGTTATTAGTGACGGTACGGGGTACCGTAGAATTTTGTGTTGTTATACAGTATGCTAATCAGTAGCATTATGTATTGTATAGACTGTTAGAGACGACACACGGAGCATAGGATCTTGCTGATTCATACTCCACCGTAATACACCAGGGTGAACGGTATGTTATTTATGTGGCTTGATTGTCTCTGAGGATTCCCTCAGTTCAGACATTGTGTGAAAATCTGTGATAAGATTGAATGTCTGCTTGTGTGAATTAATATGCTTGAGTTGTGTATTAATGCTGCTTTACTATTACTGTCATGCGATAACAGTACCGTTCGTATATATGAACATATTATAAAACGAACTAGCGGCAGTGATGCTATCTTGTATGTGTAACATAAGGAACGTAAGTAAACGTTGTAGCATCAGGATAATAAGATATATATTATCTGAGACTTATATACGGAGCATTGGCCTCTTTAACGCCGCTCTCGTATCTAACACTGGATCCCGAGTCGACATACTCAGGATTGGACTAACGACCTTAGTCTATTGTGTTAAAGGAAGTAATAAAACGATGCGATGGTATAGATAAGTTATCAAGAGGATGTGGCTCTTGCTGTGAAATGTGATCCATTAACGATACTAGGATACCGTGTGGTAACCGTAAGTATCAGGATAAATTTCCAACGAACTACAGATTGTTCGTAGGACGGAGACTCTACCGCTGGAGTGGCTACTGCCGTGGGTGACCCGCCAAAGAGATGGGTAACTTAGAGACACGTCGTTCTAATGAGACGTTGTCATTAGACATGACCGAACAATTACGAACGATTATAATAACTCGTACATTAGGCGAACATTATGTGGGCGTGCATGCCAAAGACGAGAGTTCATACTCGTTTATAATTCTCGTTGTTTCGCCTTGTTGTTCACTGGTTATGCTGTGTGGTTATGTGTGGTATGTTGGTGGTGTTGATTGAATAAGTCGTTGTACTCATAAGTGTGTGTTGTGAATTGGATTAATTAAATAAACTGTACTTATATCTGTGTGTGAACTGGATGAGTCGAGTCACTGTGCTCGTGTGTGGATTTTGTGGATTGTTCGTCGAACGGGTCGACGTACTCAACTATGAACTTTCAGGTGTTGTTGGAGTGGAGTCTACGTACTCATATAAGCGTTATAACGCTTTCAGTGGTCTATTACGATGCGATGTGTGGAGCCGGGGGCTTATTTGTTATTTGAGATTACTGCAAAATATAATGTTGCTTTACAGTTTTAATATTAAACTATTTGCATGAAAATGGTTTGCATGCTCTCGACCAAATAACTGAATGGTCCGAGGGTGCATGACAGTCAGGTAATAACATACTCAGCAGGGGCTGATTCCATACCACAAACTACCATTTTTGCAGGTATGCAACTTCCGGTGTCGGCAAAGAGAGTGACGCGCTGGGTAGTATGATTACAGTTATTCGAACATGCACTGTTGCATTTTGATACGAACCTAGAAACGTGTATAGGTTTTGGATACTTAGAAAGCTCACTGTGAATGTATTACATTTTGGTTTGGGAAGTTTAGATCTATCTCTTGTTGTCACTGCGAGAAAATGTTTCGTATGTAAGAATATATCAGGAAGCACGTTATTACTCGTATGGGCGAGTGAGAACGGTGACACCAGTAGTTGAGTTGTTGAGATTACCGCTGCGATTATATTGTTAAGTAAGATGATTAGGAGCCGATCAGAGTAGGGGTGTTACAAAAGTGGTATCAGAGCGGAGTACCGCTCTGATGACAAGAGATAGTAGGATTTATACAGTGAGCATAGGTTATGGGGATATGGGAAACGTTGTGAGGATACGTGACTTTGCGGGGTTGATGCAATGATTAAGACTTGCACACCATAGCCGTAGAGGCACTTCAATATTAAAAGACCGAGACTGCGGTATTAGACCGAGTTGAGGTTTAACCCGTCCTCTTGACTTATGTCAGGAAGAGGTCTGGGTAACAGTACTAAGGAAGAACACGGGGCAGCGGATGGTGGTGAAGGTTCAGCAACCCCAAGTAATGCGAGGACGGTATGAACCGCTCGCACTTGATGGGAGAACATCCCGGGGAATTTGCAATGGTACCCCACCCGCCGCAGCCCGTACCCTGGGTACTATCTAGTGAGACAATGAAATGAGAAACACCACGGAGATAACTCTCCTGATCGGAAAGACTCGATGTGGATGCTATGAGAATTATGTTAAATATAGAGAATAAGACTTTAAGTTATGATGAGCTGTGGCATAATGCCTACCATATGAGTATTAAATGAATATTAAAACAAGGTTGAGGAGATAATTTCCATAGGACTAATGGGGTTCGCTTGCTATAAGCAAAACAACCCTGTCCTATATCCAAGAAAGCACGGGTCAGTGCGCTTGGGGGAAAAGGAGTGGAAACGACGAGTAATGATTAGTTTAAAAGATATGTGACAGATGGAAGGAATTACCTTTTTAAGTCTCATCCAAACCGGGTAACTCTAAAACCATGCAACACTGAAGGTTCAAGATGGCCCGACGTGCATGAGGAGAAATCTTAAGAACTGTAGGAACAAGAACTCGTTAAATTGCTATCATGCAACGCCTCGTGAGGAAAGTAAGACCTTACTACCATGACAAGCTTGTGGGAACGAGTGCGGGAGTGAGACTGTATAAATTTGAATAAGAACTTCTGACATGAACAGGAACCCGACTAGGGAATAGCACTGCACTGACACACCGTACCGGTGGTGCAGGCTGCATGGCGCACTTGCCATTGCAAGTGCCACACTAACCAAAGTACCAAATTTCAACCTACCTTACGCACTTGCTACAGCAAGTGCAGCGACAGTAAACTATTTCTAAAGGACCGAGTGGTCCAAGTGGTTACCAATAAACACTAAATTTTATGTGAGTCCGTAATGCAATAAAGTAAGACATAGCCTTCTGAAGGGCAGAGGTACGAAACCCTCGGGTTGGAGGTCGATTAAACCTCGGGAAGACCTAGCCGGTCTGACCATTAAACCTGAAAATAATACACCATTCCGTAGAAAATTAAAAGGAGAATAAATGAGAATAACAATAATTAATGCCTACAAGCCTAACCCCAGTGCCGGTATGGACATGAAACGTCAATCATTACCGGTGGGGAGTGACGGGTCTTTAGGACCAGCGTGACCATGTTTAGAAGGTGCACGACACTCGTGGTTAAACCATTACCACTGAATATTGCCAGAGGGCAAGAGGTGAGTTATACGAGTCAGAACTTTTCAAAAATATAATTATAAGGCAGAGGTGATCGTGCAATAAAAAGGGCCGAGGTTATGCCCGCACTACACACACCGGAGGTGTTGTTGATCCGTTATACTGCTAGACTCCCGTATGGAGGGCAGTGGATATAACAAAAAAAAGTGAAAATTGTTCGATGACGGGAGATACCGTTACCTCAAAGAGGATGGAGGAGATATGAGTTGAATAAGAGTAAGAACTACACAATGAAGAGGAATGATTAGCGGAAACCACTAAATTGTGGGTATCCAATTGTAACCTCAGAGAAAGTATTAGAACCAACTAGGAATAAATTAAATAACAAGATTAACAGTCATTTAACTATCAGAATAAGTATTGAGTCTGAATACCGTATGGCATAGGCCTACGGAGGGATACCTTAGTACCACCAAAGTGACCCAAAACTAGGGGAAAAAGGGTGATGAATCACAAGTACTGATTAATATCAGACTAACGGGACGACCATAAGACAGGGGAAACATGAAGTGTCAACCTTTATCATGGAGTCCGGAAACACCATAAGGTGTAACCCAATAGATTGGGTGGAATTCGAATACTGGAAACTCATATCTGAAGGCGTTGACAGCCTAAGAGTGAACGGGAGAGATAATAAGTAGTTACTGATCCCCACTCACAGATACCAGATGACGAGCGTGTGGAAATCAGAAGTAGGGCGATAAGTCGCAAACACCTATCTTAGAGAAATTGAAGGAAAGATACATTAATACAAGAACCCATAGAACCTAATATTAGGGCCATTCTGACATTAAAGGTTAAGAATTGGCAACATAGTTACTCAAACATAAATTACCGAGACTAAGAGTACGATAATCACCGGGTACGAACGCTACGAGTGCACTAAACGAGACATGGGACGACCACACTCCTAGGAGCTTGTGGGCCTGACAGACTATATTAAGTTAGTTGGGTAAGTAGTAATGTATCAGTATGGTACCCCATGCATGTAAACGAGTAGTGTAGGACCCAGGAGGTAATCCACTCTGTGTCTAAGTCAGCGAATGGAACCCTGACTAGGTAAACCATGTAATGACGAGAGAGATCTCAGTCAAACTAGCAAGGTTAGGAAAATCAAGGATAGCTTGATAATAAAGTGACATAAGGTCGCAACTCCACAGTGGAGGAGTTAAACATAAGTTTTGGGGATTTTAGTAAACAAGGAAACTAAGGCCAATTTAATGGTAATGGCAAGTTGAACTCATGAATGAAAAGAGGAATTGAGGTATCTAAGGAAGTTATATTAGAGAAACCTGTGTGATATTAGATGCTACCCAAAAAGGGGGGACACAGAGAGAATTATACCACGCGCTGAGGGCGCCGCGATGATGTCGCATTAAATAATAATAACCACATGCTCAAGTCATAAACGTTAGTATGTTAGTACCAATTAGGTTGAACAGAAAATGAATACCAAGCTAAAACCCACAGTCGTACTGTATGTTTACAACAGACGAAGGGCGAAAGCGAGCGTTATGAGAGATACTCTAAACTAGAGATTAGATACTCCATGCAAACCGCAATAGCGGATAACCGTCTAATCGACTGGTACATGGTGCGCAACAAACGACCATTAGAATAACTGTTAACCCAGTTATGTTAGTATGAATTAGAACATGAAAGACCAGATAAACTAATGGATTCCCCTAATCGAGTAAAGGGATGAACCATACGTGTGGGTACTAAAATACCAAAACACTAGGGATTCGAGTTCACACCAACAAAAGAGGACCTATAAGGTACCTACGGAATGAACTCATTCCTGAGGGAAAAACTTTGAGTCTTGAGGCGCCAGTTAGTTGCGCATAGCAGACTCGTTTTGACATTTAAAGGAAATTACTACAAACACTAGGTGCTAGAGCATAGCTCGACAACCCTTAAACCGAAGGTTAGTTCGGTAGGGTGACATGAACCCTTGGGAGTATACCATGAACATGTATAGGAAACAGAAAGAATAAATAAATAGCTAATTGAAATAATAAAAGTGTGTAACAAACAATACCACACAGTGAATAACTTACTCCATTCCCATAATTATGGAAGACCGTGTAGAAAACACCGTCACGTGGAGTCGAAACCGACATAAAACTACTACCTAAAAGAGGTAAACTAACCATAAAGTAGTTGGGCATACTGCTTGCGGAGCGAGTGGGCCCATATATTGCATAGGTTTGACATGCCTAGCAGGTTTGGGGAAAACAAATGATGTGTTTACATCTCCCGATCAAACCGTATATAAATAGACATACACCTAACCGAGATAGGCTGTATAGCCAGATGGACTAAAGCCGACCCTAGAAAAAAAAGGGGTAATGAAATATGTAACACATTAGTGCACGAATAGATCCACAGGAATGGAACATCTTGAACTTATTACTTCAAGATGATATATATTCGTAGATTACGTGGGCGTAATCCTTTTAAGGGGGGTAGAACGCCTTAAACATACCGTACGTTGGAGTACGTAGCGCATGGTACACATGCTGCAAACACTATTATTGTACGTAGAGTACAAGTGTCATGATTGTGTTATATTACTTGAAGTAATACTGTGATGTATTATGTGTATGAACATAAATATATTTTAATTCGCATTAGTTATGGCGAATAGGAAAGGGAGTACAGATAGATTGTTCTTACCCTATTTCCGACTATTTACGCAAACATTGCGAACAATAGTCACATCACACCTAACTTGTTAGCTCTGATGTGAGAATTCAAGTAGAACTTTCTGTAGCCCTGATGAGAGATTTCGGATAGAAGGAGTAGCAAGCTCCGTATTATGTGATTTGTGACTCGGTATAAAACCGACTGTTTGAATGCGATGAGTGGATCGGCATGAGACCGATGTGTAATCTAGTAGAAGAGAATACTCTAGGTGTTGTATGAATAATAATAAGTCAAGAGAACTTGGTACACGGTTAGGATACATGATCTTATATGCCAACGACTAGATTAATTACACTAGTTGACTTGTGTATCTATAGAACGCAAGGTGGCAAGTAACAAGAGGAAACAAGATTAGAAATGAATAAACAATTAATTGATTGAAATGGACGTGGGAAGTTGAACTTGATCCTGGTCCGATCAAGGGAAACCGAACACAAATTGAGGTGAGAGATAGTTCAACACTGACACTGACCACGTCGGGGTTGAATGATTCTCGAAACTTCCTACAAGTGGACACAGATATGAATGGAAATTGGAATTTAGGCGTCACTCGAAGAGCCGTGGACCGTGGAGTCCTTCGCCATTAGACCGGTGTGTCTGCGAGTGACATCACCCAGAGAGCCGTGGACCGCAGAGCCCTTTGTCATTAGACCGGCGTGTCTGTGGGTGACTAAGGAAATAAGGTGACTGCCCGAGGAGCCGTGGACCGCAGTGTCCTTCGTTATGATCAAACCGGTGTGTCCGCGGGTAGTAGACGTTGGTTGGGGGGGATCGCCAAGTCCTGGTCTTTAAGACTGCTTCCCTGTGAGTTGTCAACGTTAACTATATGTGCACACATACATGTGGAATGATGTGTGGGTATCCTCGCGAGATACTAACATATAGATAGGGATGCGTGGAGTATTCCTTGCAAACACCTTTGAGTACTTTATGAGATTTGCACCTTGTCTAGTGCTGTGTATTATGAGATTTGCACCTTGTCTAGTGCTGTGTATTACGAGATTTGCACCTTGTCTAGTGCTGTGTATTATGAGTTTTGCACCTTGTCTGGTGCTGTGTACTATGAGTTTACACCTGTTGAATATGTACATAGTACCGCTGAGTACTTTTGGTTGATAAGTTGGATGTGCACCTCGTTTAGTGTTGTGATATGAATGAGTTTATACCATGAGTTGGCTATTTGATATATACTGTATGTATAGACTAGGTCTGAACCTAGTGGGAGTTACTCCCTAGCAATGGACTGTTTGGTTACTTAGTGGAACTTGATTCCTTAGGTGAACTGTAGAGGATTAAGGACTTCGGGACGAAGCCTTTTTAAGGGGGGTAGACTGAAATACCCCTAACCTTTAAAATATAATTAAATCTATTAATGATCTAAGATGATTAAAACATCTAAATATTATTGGGGAACAATTTAAAAGAGCTCAACAAGGCAAAACACGCCTTAAGATCGGTAAAGCCAAAAATGTGCTTTAAGACACCATGAAGGTTGTATGACCCCAAGCAGGATCCAAAGTGGATTCCTAAGTATTATAATGAAGCAAGGAACACAATAAAACCATTCTCAAAGAGAACTAAGCTCAGGAACATCCTGTGACACAAAAATGTGCGCTAAAACTCCTTAAAGCACGTTTTTGTGAGATTGCCTTTTAAATTGATTTTTAATGGGCTTAAAAATTATAATTATCCTTAAATATGATATTTTATCATTATATCATATTAGGAATTTAATTCCAGAAATTTACGAATTTTTACAAATTTAATATTAAAATATTAATAAAACCCTAAAGTGGGGCCCGCATGAGTCAACATTGACCAAGCATGGTCAATGGTCAATTAATTGACTCATTTGGACCATGGAGGCCGGCTGCAATAAGAGAGGAGGGAGCATAAGTCATTGATTGACAAATAATGCTACCTAATACATGACTTTTTCAAAATTAAGTTACTTTTTCATTACCAATCATTCCCTCCTTCCTCCTTCCTTCCTTGTCCGATCTTCACCATCCCAGCCGAGTTCTCCCTTCCTCTCAAGCTCTCCAAGTGTGTTCTTGAGCATGGAAGGCAAGCCTAACTCCTAAGCTCCTAATGTAAGTGTTTTAATGTCATTTTTAGCTCTTTTTCTTCATCTCTTCACCACCAACACCTAAATTTCGTGGCTCATCAATTCCTATGGCTTATTCTCAGTGTTCTAAGGTTAGAACAAGAGCTAAACTCGGTTGAGACCAGTAGAGGGACCAAGGTTGTTCAAATCTACATTTTAAGGTAAAAATGTGCTTTAAGCTCATAACTTTTGATTCCCTTCGAGTTTGGCTGTGAAACTTTGGTCATAGCCTCATCTTCTTCTCCTTTCATGTGGAATCTGTTGGTTAGCCATTTGGAGCAAGGGTGACCGAGATCCAAGAGAAATACTCTCTTTTAAGGCATTTTTCCAAGGTAAAACCTAATAACAAGGTAGTATTTCGAGATCTAACTATTTCCTATGTCAATATGGTGGATCTAACACCTTGTGGTGTGTTTGGTTCAGGTCGAAAATACCTAGAACTTCCCTTGCATTTTTAAGGTGATTTTTGCCTTAAATCTTACATTAATTATTCCTTATGGTTAAGCTCAAGCTTGGAGTGTAACCATATCTTGTTTTTGTGTATTAAACATGTCTAAATCAAGTGGTGAATTTTCCTACAAGTGACCGAGCCTATACAAGGATAAATCAAGGTATAAACACCTTAAACTTATGATTTTTGTAATTTTTAAGCATATATATATATATGGCCGAGAGTGAATGTATATATATAGGTCATATTGACCTAAAAATGGAAAAAAATGGCTAAGATAAATTAAGCTAGTCATTTAAGGGATTTAATTAACATAATGGTCAAATTATGACATTATGTGGAAAAATAATTAAACCTAAGTGAGGCCGAATATATATGTGATATTTTGAGACATTTATTGTGTAATTTATTTTGCAAGTTCAAGGTTGTAATAAGGCCATGTCATTAGGCCATTTTAATTTAAGTTTATAAGCTTATTTAGTTTTATTTATGCTTATAATTAAAGTTGGGGCCAATTCGTAATTATTAAGGAATTAGAAAGCCGTGGGTAAATTAAGAGCAGTTTAGGGTTTTTAAATGAATTTAATAAGAAGTATAACATTTTATAAAGTTTTGGGTAAAAATTGTAAAAATAGAAAAGTATGGGGTGTTGTTGGTAATTACCGAAAGTTTGGGTCCCAATTGGTATTAGTAGTCAAAGTTGACTATGTAGGAGACCTTGACCAAGTTTGGAGAATTTAAGGAATTAAAATACTACCTTATATTAAGATAGTAATTAAATTGTAAAAGATTTATAAGTCTTGGGGTGGTATTGTGATTTCCGAAAACTAGGGGTACTAAATGGAGCTTAGTACAAACCTTAGATTATTAGGGATTTTTAGAAGTTGATTTGGGTAAATTTGGAGTTTATATGAATTATCTAGGTATTATAAGATATTTCATAACATTGTTACACATGGGTAACATATGTGGTAAAACCGAGATTTAGAGGAAGTATAAGGTTAATAATGATATTTATAACCTTTTGGTATGGTTTGGTAATTTTTGGGATTTATATAAGGTTTTATGAAGATATATGTATAATATATAGTTTTGGTGATATTAGAAACTATATGTTTAAAAATGGGGTAAATTGGTGAATATAGAAAGTTAAGTGGTGGAAATTAAATTTAAATAGACCATGGGGTCTGCTCGGCATTTTGGAGAAATTATAACTATGGGTTATAATTATATTAAGGTTTAAGGATTATAATATAAGGTATACATTATAAGTGTAACAATGGAATAATTTTTGGGATTGATTTGTAAGTTATGGAAGTTGGTGGGAATTAATTAAAAACCGAGAGTTTAAGTGCTGTTTGGATTTTATAACAAAATATAACTATAGGTTATAATTGTTTTAATGACTTAAATGTCATAATATATGTTATATAACTATAATATAACATTATATAAATTATGTGGTGGATTTTGTAAATATTTGGGAATTATAGGTGCTGTTCGGAAATATTACTATTTTGGAATGAAGTTTATAATATGGTTTTTATGTTATAAGAGCTATAACATTTATAATATAAGAGGTATTCATCAAAAAGAATGAATATATTATAATGACTTACCATATAATAAATAGCCCTATAATGCATATACATAATAAATATATGTCATAGTGTGGAAAATATAATATAGTTCAATAACTATGTGTTACCACAATTAAAATGATATGAGATGAAGGGAAAAGAATTATAAACATTGGATATGGAATTCTAATGTTAAGAGTGTACATGAAATAATAAGGATTTATATAATTCAAAGTATTTGTACATATGAATTATACAACATTACACTTGGAAAAACTAACCTTAGAAAAATAAATACTAAGGTGAGATGTATAGTGCATGACGAAGAATCATACATGCAATAAAGAAACAAACTATACGATCTACAAATATACGTTTAAGTTACATGCGATAACAAAGTCCAACAATAAGTATGTTAATATACGAGATAAGACTACGCATGTAATGTAACACTTTTCCAATCTCGAGTTAAACCGAAAGCCCGACCAACATTGACAGTTAATAACGGGGGGTTAACCGGGAGTTATTAGTGACGGTACGGGGTACCGTAGAATTTTGTGTTGTTATACAGTATGCTAATCAGTAGCATTATGTATTGTATAGACTGTTAGAGACGACACACGGAGCATAGGATCTTGCTGATTCATACTCCACCGTAATACACCAGGGTGAACGGTATGTTATTTATGTGGCTTGATTGTCTCTGAGGATTCCCTCAGTTCAGACATTGTGTGAAAATCTGTGATAAGATTGAATGTCTGCTTGTGTGAATTAATATGCTTGAGTTGTGTATTAATGCTGCTTTATTACTGTCATGCGATAACAGTACCGTTCGTATATATGAACATATTATAAAACGAACTAGCGGCAGTGATGCTATCTTGTATGTGTAACATAAGGAACGTAAGTAAACGTTGTAGCATCAGGATAATAAGATATATATTATCTGAGACTTATATACGGAGCATTGGCCTCTTTAACGCCGCTCTCGTATCTAACACTGGATCCCGAGTCGACATACTCAGGATTGGACTAACGACCTTAGTCTAGTGTTAAAGGAAGTAATAAAACGATGCGATGGTATAGATAAGTTATCAAGAGGATGTGGCTCTTGCTGTGAAATGTGATCCATTAACGATACTAGGATACCGTGTGGTAACCGTAAGTATCAGGATAAATTTCCAACGAACTACAGATTGTTCGTAGGACGGAGACTCTACCGCTGGAGTGGCTACTGCCGTGGGTGACCCGCCAAAGAGATGGGTAACTTAGAGACACGTCGTTCTAATGAGACGTTGTCATTAGACATGACCGAACAATTACGAACGATTATAATAACTCGTACATTAGGCGAACATTATGTGGGCGTGCATGCCAAAGACGAGAGTTCATACTCGTTTATAATTCTCGTTGTTTCGCCTTGTTGTTCACTGGTTATGCTGTGTGGTTATGTGTGGTATGTTGGTGGTGTTGATTGAATAAGTCGTTGTACTCATAAGTGTGTGTTGTGAATTGGATTAATTAAATAAACTGTACTTATATCTGTGTGTGAACTGGATGAGTCGAGTCACTGTGCTCGTGTGTGGATTTTGTGGATTGTTCGTCGAAGGGTCGACGTACTCAACTATGAACTTTCAGGTGTTGTTGGAGTGGAGTCTACGTACTCATATAAGCGTTATAACGCTTTCAGTGGTCTATTACGATGCGATGTGTGGAGCCGGGGGCTTATTTGTTATTTGAGTTTACTGCAAAATATAATGTTGCTTTACAGTTTTAATATTAAACTATTTGCATGAAAATGGTTTGCATGCTCTCGACCAAATAACTGAATGGTCCGAGGGTGCATGACAGTCAGGTAATAACATACTCAGCAGGGGCTGATTCCATACCACAAACTACCATTTTTGCAGGTATGCAACTTCCGGTGTCGGCAAAGAGAGTGACGCGCTGGGTAGTATGATTACAGTTATTTGAACATGCACTGTTGCATTTTGATACGAACCTAGAAACGTGTATAGGTTTTGGATACTTAGAAAGCTCACTGTGAATGTATTACATTTTGGTTTGGGAAGTTTAGATCTATCTCTTGTTGTCACTGCGAGAAAATGTTTCGTATGTAAGAATATATCAGGAAGCACGTTATTACTCGTATGGGCGAGTGAGAACGGTGACACCAGTAGTTGAGTTGTTGAGATTACCGCTGCGATTATATTGTTAAGTAAGATGATTAGGAGCCGATCAGAGTAGGGGTGTTACATTAGGCCCACACATCCATTGGAGGTTTAGAAATCATTTCGGCTCATGTGTCTCATTTCTAGCCCAAACACATTCTAGCCCAAGTGCCACATTTTCAACACATTCTGGCCCAAGCGCCATATTTATAAAAAAAATCCAGGACCGAATGTCTATACATAATCCTTAGAGCATTCCAGCTCACTTGCTTTCAATTATAACACATTTCAGCCCTAAAGTGCCACCTTATCAATACATCCCAGATCAAGGGCCCATTCACAATCCAGAATCTTGGCTTGTTTCCTTCTGTTTGCTAATGATTGACACTTCAGAAATAGGTAAGCCCAAACCGATCCCAAGCATGACAGAAGAGAGAAACCCAATCAGAGTGGAAGCCCAATTGGAAGTTTTGGACCAAAAATATATGACCAATATCGAAGATTGAGAAATAAAGTTAATTTCCTTGAGGTTGACCATCAGAAGAATGTTACGGGAAAGATTTTCAACCTCGTGAATGAGCACAACTACATTGAAATTAACTATATATAGGAGAAGCTTCCCGGACAGCCAACTAACTGCAGAATTCAAGAAGCTTCTGAAGAGGATCAAGCGCATGGAGAAGCTAGCAAGCCAAATGGCCTCGATTACTTTTATATGGCGACATACCCCGAAGTTAATCTCCCTCCAAAGTTGAAGCGGCCAACACTTGCTATGTACAAGGGATCCTCAGACCCGCAGATTCATTTAGCAATGTTTGATAGAGAGATGTCCATCCTCAGGCTGAATGACATGCAGATTAAGGTTGCTAGCTCCTTAGAATAGTGCGGTGAATATTTAGGTTGCTGACTCCTCAAAATAATCCGGTGAAGATTTAAGTTGTCGACTCCCCATAATAGTCCAGTGAAGATTTAGGTAACCGACTCCTCATAATAGTCCAGTGAAGATTTAGGTTACTAACTCCTCATAATAATCTGGTGAAGATTTAGGTTGCTAACTCCTCATAATAGCCCAATGAAGATTTAGGTTGTCGACGCCTCATAATAGTCTGGTGAATATTTAGGCTGCCGACTCCTCAGAATAGTCCGATGAAGATTTAGGTTACTGACTCCTCATAATAGTCCGGTGAAGATTTAGGTTGTGGACTCCTCAAAATAACCTGGTGAAGATTTAGGTTGTCGACTCCCCATAGTAGTCCAGTGAAGATTTAGGTAGCCGACTCCTCATAATAGTCTGGTGAAGATTTAGGTTACTGAATCCTCAAATAGTCCGGTGAATATTTAGGTTGTCGACTCCTCATAATAGTCCGGTAAAGATTTAGGTTGCCGACTCCTCAAAATAGTCCGGTGAAGATTTAGGTACCGACTCCTCATAGTAGTCTGGAGAAGATTTAGGTGGCCGGCTCCTCAAAACAGTTCGGTGAAGATTTTGGTTGCTCACTTCTTGGAATAGTTCGATTAAGTTGACAAGGAAAAGACGATAATACCCCTATATCTATGTCAAATTTTCAATGAGTAACAATTAGAGGGCAAGGGAAATAAAACCCCATAAGAAACTATAAGATATCCTAACACCCCAGTTGAAGGCAATGACAATAAAACCCCTTGGAGTCCAACCAAGCGCATTAGAATGGCTCTTGATCTCCACAAGCAGTTCGAGTTAGACGGATCTCGGTCTTCATAAGCAATCCGAGTTAGAATGGGTTTTGGTCTTCACAAGTAATCCGAGTTAGATGGGTCTTGGTCTCCACAAGCAATTCGAGTTAAACGGATCTTAGTCTCCATAAGCAATCTGAGTTAGAATGGGTCTCAGTTTCCACAAGCAATCTGAGTTAGATGGGTCTCGGTCTCCATAAGCATTATGAGTTAGATGGGTCTCGATCTCCATAAGCAATCCGAGTTAGAGCGCGTCTCGGTCTCCATAAGCAATCCGAGTTAGACGGGTTTTGGTCCTCATAAGCACCCTTTCATCACTTTTAGTTCTATCTTTAAGGTGGTCAATGCCTTGTAGCTCAACAATTTGCAGTTTTCTTTAAGGTGGTCAGCGCCTCATAGTGCAACAATTTCCAAAATCAGTTTGAGGTAGTTGGTGCCTTAAAATAGCCCGGCAGATTCATAATTATCTTTAAGGTAGCGCCTCCAAATATCTTGACAATTTTAGAATTATCTTTAAGGTAGTCAGCACCTTCAAATAGCCCAACTGTTTCAGAGTTATCTCAAAGGTTGCCATCACCTTATAATATCTCGGCACGATTAAGTCGATTTCAGTATAAGGAGTACAACATTCGTGTATAGCTCATCACACTCTCAAGGCAAGAGACAAAAACTTCAAAGTCCAGTGAAATGTTGGATGTCACTCAAGCATTAACTAGTCTTTTCATCTACATTATAAAGTCTAGTTGACGGGGGGCAATATGTTATACCCAAAATTTTGACCCTAGGAAACGGTCCTAACTCATATGGACAAGGTCAAGGGTAAAATGGCATACGGTCGAGAATTTTCTAAGTGTAAAAAGTAGGGATTTTTTGGAACTTTCTATTTTACTATGGTGGTTCATCACTTCAAAGTGAATTCAAACATCATATTTATCACCAAAGGTATTTTTCCTAATTTTAAGATGATTTTTATTCTAGAAATATCACTTTTAATTCCTATTATAAGCTAATTTCCTTCATAAATACCCAAAACTTCCAAAACTAGAAAGAAAGACTTCCACTTAATAAAAATAGAATTTGTACTTGTTATAACATATCTACTTATAGTCATAAACTTAGTAAAATTTATTTGGAGCCAAAACCCAAAATTTTGAAGGGAAAATTTAAGCTCTTTTGGAGTTTTTTTATTTCCTGGAAAAATATCCAAAAAATATTCGAAATCATTTAAAACCTTAACACATCATAGAGGATCATATTTGGGAGTGAATCCCGTTGGAATTTCGTAGTTAAATTTTCAATATTTATTATGAGCTTTTGATGGTGCTAAAATGTAAATTTTTTATAAAATCACTTGTTTATCCAAATGACACGATTCCAACTTTCAAAATTCATAAAAAAAACCTTTTATCTACAATTAAAATTTTAGATTCAGATTGGCCCTAGAAGTCAAGGTACCAATCATGGTAAACTAAGATTCCTTACTGAGATTCTCTTTTATCTATTTCCTTTGACCCTTGCTTATATAAGGAGTACTCCCAAACTACCTAAAAATCATTAGAAGTCAGAAGAAACTCTATCCAAGTGCCTCCCATGAATGTCCAATTGCTAGCCTCGAAAATCTACCGAAATCTCACCAAAATCACCCGAAAAACACATTATTTGCTCTCTATCAAAGTTCAAATCACAAATCTACCAATCTAAACCACATTAAAGCATGAAGAGCAATTCATAGGAGGTTCCACTAGAAGCTGAAGATCGTTGCTCAATCAGACGCCAACCGACAAACTAATCTAAGAATCCCAATGAACGTGGGGTTCTCTCGGAGTGCTCGGAGTAGGTAAGTAACCTTAAATTCTTAAACCTACAACCTTCTCATACCCCTCCCGTCAATCTTCTACAAAAGTTTGATCTTAGAGTGTAAGTTTTATGAGTTTCTTTGCTTTATGACCAAAATTTTATTTGTCAACTTTCCCAATTAAATTGACATCAAACTGAAATCTTTGTTATGCTAATCGACTTAGAATCATCTAGGGAAATCACCCTTGAAATTTGAGTAAAAAGTCCTTCTAGATCATTGTAAAATTGTTGTCCGGGTATGGTCCTCACCCACGGATGGCGGCATTTGTTAATTTATGACTACTTTATTTGTTTTTTAAGGTTTTTTCAGGCAAGGTCTAGGGTCTCGGACGATAGAAATTGTGTATCTTTTGTTGACCACGACAAATTTTTGACATAATTCGACTTTAGAAACCCTAGTTTAGCTTAGATAGTTGTCCCATTAAATTTCAATAAAAAGTGTTGAAAAATACAAAAGTTGTCTCACTTAGTAAAACAACAATAGTTTAAAGTCTTCATATGACATGAGTAGAGGAAAAATAGCTTCGAAGAGTAATGAAACTGAAATACCCCGTAATTAAAAACAGTAATTAATTAGGCTAATTATATTTTTAAAGGCTTAATTACACTTAAATAAATATGAGGGAACAAATCCCGAAGAAAACGGACCTTTAAAATGGGTTAAAAGCATAAACGAACCTTAAAGCGCGTTTTTCGAGGAAACCGGGAAAACGCGACTTTAAGCAAGTCAAATAGACTCGTAACAGTTTTGGTCAACCAAATAGTCACTAATAAATATTAGTGAAGCTTTAGAACCAATAAAATTAATTAAACGAGAAAATTCCGGAAAACGGGTTCCGGTTAGTAAAAAACTGTAACAACCGGGAAGTTGTGGGGTGAGAATGCAAATAAACAAACTTAGTGTGTCCACTTTGCAAATAAAAATTTAAAAATCTGTGTGTGTGTGCATATGTGGGCCGGCCAGCTCCCCCCTTCCTCACTCACTTAATGTCTCTTATTTGCTAAAGGACAAAGAAATAAGTAAAAGCAAAAATAAATTCTCTCTCCTATCCCCACTCCTCTCTCTCACGTTTTTTTCCCTCCTCTCTATTCTCTCTATTCTCTCTTCTTCCTCCTTGGGCGATGGCAATGGAGAAGTGAAGCCCCCTCTCAACTCTTCACTTCTCTCCTCTCTTTGAGTACTCAAACCTTCTCCAAATCCGATAAAAATTACACCATTGGAATCCCCTTGCAAAGGAGAACATTTTCCTCCTTTCAAAAATCCAAAAGCTCAAGTTTTGTTTTTATGGGTATTCTCCATTTGAAGATTCAAGTCCACCATTAGAAGCACCTTCACCTCCTTATCATCTTGAGGTAAAAAGAAATTCGAAAATCCATCATTTATAGCCCTTGTTTGCATTATAAGAATTTCCATGTTTTGAACTCTTGGTTCTTCTTGCTCCAGCCGATTTTGGCTTCTTATTTGGGCTAGGAATCTTGTCCTCTTGCTAGTCAAGAACTCCATTCATCCATTGGAAGGTAATAGCTTTTCTTAAACCCTAAAACTATGCTTTAAGCTTTAGGTTGATTAAGGGTAGAATTTGAATGGTGTTGTGTATTTGGTATGGGCTGTAGCACTTTGTGTGTGTGAATCTCATTGGGACCGAGAACAAAGGAGAAGAAAGGAAGAGGAGGAAAAAGGAAGAAAGAAAACTAGAAACATAAGGTAATTATCTTTACCTTAAGCTAGCTTTGTATGTAGTAATGTAACAGTTTTTGGAGTAGTAAAATGAGTAGTGAATTGAGTAATGAGTAGTGAGTATATTGTAGTATAATGAGTAATGAAGTTGTAACAGTTTTGAAGTTTTTAAATGATGTTTAAAAGCTTGGGAAAACCATGGGTAGTATGTGTATGTGTGCAGGAATTTTATTGTTGTTGTAGTGGTGTTGAATGGTGTGTATAGTGTATTGAATAAACAGGTATGTGAATGGGCAAATTTGTGAGCTGAAATGGTGTGTGAGCAAGTAAGAATTATAGGGGAGACTATGTCGAATTTTATCTAGGAATTTGAGGACTTAGATACATTTGGAACAGATTTTGGAGAGTTTAAAAAGAGTGTTTAGTATCTTGTAACAGATTTGAATATGAGTTTGTAAATGGGATGGAACTAGGTTGTGAGTAATGTATTTTGGATGCTAGGAGTAGCATTAGTTGAGGAAGTAATGGAGGTTAGAAGTTGAGTGAAAAATCTGTAGCATAATAGAGGAAACAAAAATCTGTAGCATAAGTGAAATGGAAGCTAGCATAAGTGTTGTGGAGAAGTGAGGAAAAATGTGTAAGTGAATGTAAGGATTGAGTAGTAAGTTTGGTGGATGAACCAAGGTGATTTAGTGGGTTTAATTAGTGCTAAATCATGTGGGGAAGTATTGGTAAAGATTGGGGAAGCAATGGGTAAAGAAAAACCCAAAAACAGATTTTAAAACTGAAGTACTGGGCCGGACCGACCTTAGGACCGAACTTGCAAGGTCGGTCGAGCCCAGATTTACAAAGACGGGAAACCTTCTGGAATCGACCGACCTTGCGACCGGACTTGCAAGTTCGGTCAGACCAGAAATTTCTCCCGTCAGAAACCTTCTGGAATGGACCGAACTTGTGACCGGACTTGCAAGTTCGGTCGGCCAGAAAAAATTCCCGTAATGCAAGCTACTGGAATGGACCGACCTTGCGACCGGACTTGCAAGGTCGGTCGGGCTAAAATTTTCAAGGACGAAACTTACTGGAATGGACCGACCTTGGGACCGGACTTGCAAGGTCGGTCGAGCCTGGAATTTTGCCGATAAGTAACTTACTGACTTGGACCGAACTTGCGACCGGACTTGCAAGTTCGGTCGAGCCAAAACAAAAAAAAACAAAAAAAAATGTTTTATTATATGATTATAGTTATCATATGTATATATATATATATATATATATATAAAAACAAAAAAAAAGTTTTATTATATGATTATAGTTATCATATGTATATATATATATATATATATGCCTATACAAATATAAGCATATATATGTAGTAATACACCATTAATGAAGTAATAATGGTAAGAAAGTAAGTGAATGAGTAAGGAAACAAGTTTGAGAAGTAGTAAAGAAAATAATGGTTTTATAACCAAGTAAGAAAGTAGTGAAGTAGTAACTATACATTGAAAGTATCAATGAAGGAATAAGATAGATCAATAATAGACCATTGATCATACTACTTCATGTATGTATAGGAATCAAATAGTTGACCGTCAAAGGACCCGGTAGTACGAAAACGACAGTGTACGGTATGATTTCTTCATGCCCTGTATCCTAACTTGGTTACTCCGATTTGTGTGCTTATGTGATCACCAATAAGATAAATGCACGAATCGGACTTATATTGCACTTAACTGTGTTTGAACTATTTGTTCTTGTTGTATCCTCTTGAACATTTAGTTTGTATAATTCATGAAATGCATGAATGAGAATGAAGTGTATGTGTAAGTATGAGTACTTGTGTATTGTATTGATGTATGGAAAGAAAGTATGGACTTCTACTAATTCCTAACAATCTAACTCCTAACATGAGTAATGAGTATAACGGAATGAGTAGAAGCCCGATATAGTTTCGGTCACGCGTGAGGATAAGGAAACACAAGAGGTTGGATCCGAATCCTGGCTATAATCTTTTCCTTGGACCAATTCCCTTGAATGGGTAGCATCCTGGATTAGTGGGCCACCCTAAAGCCCGGTGGTGGGATGTAGTAATCCCTGCCCGGAGGTCATACCGACTTAACTGGAAGTAAAGTATGTAAGAAGTAAGTATTGTATGTGTATTGGCCTTGACTATTGTAAGTCATTGACCCGGAGTAAAAGAGTATTGAACACCCGATTAACCCGGGTGTGTAATGAGGCTAACAAGACCTTTGTATGTATTGGAGAATTGTATCTCCGTAATGCGGTGAGTATGGGTAAGTATGAACGGTTGACTTGAAATGTCTTCCTTGTATGTATTGTATGTATGTATGCTTGTGAAATGAATGTATTGAATTGTATTGTATAAAGCATGTATGTATGTATGAATGAAACGAACCGCATGTACTCGACCAATTAGTTGGCGTACCCTCGCTAGCACGCGGGGTATGCGGTTATCATATGCAGCGTAAGCTGACCCCCTAAGGGGAATGTTTTTATTCCACAGGTACCCGCGAGGCGTGATGGTAGAGTAAGAACTGGGTGTCATTCTTTTTGGTAGTTAGTAGGATTGAAACGGTGTACTGAGTTGTACACGGCTAAGGCCTTTTGTGTAGCCGGTGTACCATGTGGTACACCTTTTTGGATATTGAATTCTTAATTGGATAGTAAGGAGAGGATGTATAAACTCTTCATTTTTGGGAAGTAGTCTTGGAATGTAATTCGTATAACTTGGATACTCGGTAATCAAATGTAAGTTAAGTATTTGGTATTGTAAAGTAAGTAGTATGTATTTGGTTATTCTAATCGTCAGACCGATACGGTAAGTAGTAGTAGCCTTGTTAACCCTGGATGGTTAACGGCGTTGTATCACCCGCCGGGAGTAAGTAAGTATTCCGCTGCGAGTAAGGTAATTATGGGAAAGATTAGAGGATAATGGAAGTATTAGCGGTTGGGGTGTTACAAAAAGTGGTATCAGAGCGAAGTCTCGCTCTGATGATTAGAATCTTAAATTTAGTGATTACCGAGTTAGGATTTCAACCGTCATAAGACGGATACTTAGAAACCTAACTAGGAACTACCGTTGATAACAACGGATACCCTTGACGTCTGCAAAGACGATACCATTGTTTGAATCAAGACCATGAGGTCATAGTATCACGACATCTAATGTAATCCACACTTGTTCAGATGTCAGGAAGAGGTCCGGGTCGTCCCAGAGGAGGGACTAATGACGGTCCAAGCGCGCAGACGATAGCTGAAATCGTCGCCGCCACGGTAGCACAGATGCTACCGGATGTAATCACCGCTGTACAACAAACACAACAAAACCAGTAGCAGCAGCCCGACCCACCTCATCCCCGGGAAACGAATTGGGTAAAAGCAGTCGCCGACCTTTGACCTCCATGCTTTAGAGGCGAGAGCGACCCCGCCAAGCTCGAGGCTTATCTCTCTGAGATGGAGACGGCCTTCGAGACACTTGAGACTCCCGCTGGAGTTCGAGTGAGGATAGATGCGTACTACCTCAAAGACGCGGCTATGGACTGGTGGAAGCTCATTAAGGCCGAGCATGTAGCTGATCTCGCATTCGGTTGGGAAGCGTTCACCTCTCTCCTCCGATCTAAGTACTATCCCGAGCATGTCAAGACCAAGAAAAGGCTTGAGCTCGATGCACTGAAAATGACCGAGAAGATGACGGTTGATGAATATTACCGCACCTTCACCTCTCTTCTCAGACTTCTACCCGACCTTGGGTATACCGGCCAAGTCTTGGTCGACCGCTTCTACGGCGGATTGGGCCATCGACTCCGGTATGGCATGGGCTTCACACGGTTTACCTCCCTTCAGGTAAACATCGTTGAACCCTTAAAAGCCATGAGTAATGTGAATTAGTATTCCCGTATGTAAGTATGACCTAATGCCTAAGTAATTTAGGAGTGTTACCACGCTGCATCTCGAGTTGAGATCACCTGCCAGCTAAGAGATGAGGAGCAAGCGCTGAAGCGCAAGGTGAGCGGCAAGGGTAACACCTCTGATGACCAAAACCAATCCAAACCTTGGAAGAAGAAGAAAGGGAAGTACTCCCATCAGAAAAACACCTCAGGAGACGGCGGTGCCCATACTGAGAACAAGGCAGCTGAGCCATTGCAGCTTGGCTACACCGCACCAGTGGCAGCGAAGCCACTGAAGTCTCAGCCCTACAGGGGTAAGAACCCGAAACCGAATTAGTACACTTGTGAACTAGTATGTATATGGAGTATTGTAAGTATACCGAACCTTGCTAACTTGGAAGCTATAGGTTCTGGATTTGGCCAAGGCAAGAACCAATCTGATGGCCGCAGCTACATATGCCGTAACTGCAACAAGGATCATCCCGGCACAGATTGCCAAGGAAGGGAGATCCGCTGCTACACTTGCCAGAAGCCGGGGCACCGTGCTAATGCATGCCCAGAGAACTCTAAGCACAAGAGCAACTATCAGGGCTACAAGCAGCGTGAGGGCAAGGAAGCTGCATCTGGCGATGCTCATGCCCAGCATACCTCACAGGGACAGGGATCCCGAGGTCCGCAGAAGGGCGCACCGCAAAGGCAGCCGGCCTTACACATCATTGACCGTGATGGGACCGGGACTAAGTCCGGCCCATGGTAACTACCGTAACCTTTAATCCTTGAAGAGCATGACTAAGTATTAAAGTAATTGTATGAATGTGAGTATGAATGCGTAAGTACTTGAAGTATGAAATTGAGTATGAGTAAGTAACATGGAAGTATGTATTGAGCATGAAATGAATTAGTAAGCCTAGAACTTACACTAGATGTAAATTTACCACCTTAGGGAAATTCCTCATCTGTTACCCAATACCTTCAAACTCACCTCATGAAGAGACCGACATCGTCACTCACCACTTCAACAACGAACAGTGTCAGGTCATCCGCCCAGGTATGATCTTATTAAAAGGATACCTGACACCCGAAGCACAAGTTTCAATCATCCGACGATGCAACGAGTTAGGAATGGGTCCAGGAGGATTTTATACACCCGAATTCCCCGGTGGAGCTACAATGAAGCTGAAAATGATGTGCTTGGGAAAGGATTGGAACCCTTATACCAAGACATACCAAACAACACGTTCAGGAGACGGAGCCACACCTCCAGCAATACCCCCAGAATTCCAAACGCTTGTCACACAAGCTGTAGAAATCGCACAACAGTATGAAGATGAACCAATACCTGCACTTGAAGCAGACCTCTGTATTGTCAACTTCTATGAGAAAGAAGGACGACTTGGCTTACACCAAGACAAGGACGAGACAATGGAATCTCTTGAACTTGGAGTGTCCATAGTGTCTTGGTCCATTGGTGATGACGCCGTATTTTTGTATAGCGAGCAGAAGCGTGTGGACCTCGCAGGAAAATTGGTATTGAGATCAGGAGATGTTCTAATCATGGGTGGAAAATCAAGGTTGCTGTATCACGGGATCCAGAAGATCAAGTTGAATACGACACCACCGGCGATAATCAATGCCACACACATGAAACCAGGACGCACTAGTAGAAAAATGGCCATTTTCGGCCCCCCATTTTCGGAGGTTTTTACATTTTCGCCGAAAATGTGTGTCGGGTCAGGCTATTTTCGGCGGTTCCTATAAACAACCGCCGAAAATAGCCAACTAAAATGACAATTTTCGGCGGTTGTTTATAGGAACCGCCGAAAATATCCAAATGGAAGCATGATTTTCGGCGGTTCCTATATACAACCGCCGAAAATGGTCATTTTAGTTGGCTATTTTCGGCGGTTGTATATAGGAACCGCCGAAAATCACTCTTATTTCTAATACCCTAGCCCCGACTCGACATTATCAACGCTCTGCTAAACCTCTCTTCTTCCTCGACCTCTCTGCTCCAGTTCGCCCACAAATCGCCCCGTTCTTCTTCCTCGGTCGCCGCCGCACCACCAGGCTCTACCGCCACCGTCGCCGCCTAGTCGCGCCGCTACCCCCGTCTGCTGCTGCCAAAATCCAACGCGAATTAAGAGATTTGGTTAGTTTTTTTTTTCGATTCAAAACTTGTAAAATTTTGTCGAATTGGGTCCTAATTTGTTGTTTATATGTAATTGTTGATTGATATATGTATTCTGGAGTGTAATTGCTTGATAGGTTTGTTTGGAAATACAATATTGGGCAATTTTAGAAAATATACTATATGCTCGCAAGGTGTTCGATGAATTGCTCTGTCCATTTTCTGTTTATATGTTGTTAAAAATATTATTGTTAAGGAATTTAGTTAGTTTTTCTGTTTTAGTAGTATTCATATTGTGGAATGGATAATTATGATTGCACTGAATTAGTTGGATGGGTAATTTATGAAAGTATCTAGATGATTTAATTAGTTAATTAAATTTCTAGTTAGTAAATTTAGCTAGTTAGTTAAACTCACTTAGTTAATTTATTTCATATTTTAATAATTATATTATAGGTAAATGTAAATTAGTGAAACAAGTTGTAAATATTAACAATGATAAATTAGAAGCCAAATGTAAGTAAATAAATTAATTTGTTGTAAATATATATTATTTATATGTTGTTAAAAATATTATTGTTAAGGAATTTAGTTAGTTTTTCTGTTTTAGTAGTATATCATATTGTGGAATGGATAATTATGATTGCACTGAATTAGTTTATTAAATGTGAAGTTGGATGGGTAATTTATGAAAGGATTTAATTAGTTAATTAAATTTCTAGTTAGTAAATTTAGCTAGTTAGTTAAACTCACTTAGTTAATTTATTTCATATTTTATAAAAATTATATTATAGGTAAATGTAAATTAGTGAAACTATTTTATAATAATTATATTATAGGTAAACTCACTTGGTGAATTGACGTATCAATTGTACTGTGTTTTCTTCATTTAGATACTACACAAGATTGGCAGTAGTAGTCGCGTTAGCTCTCATCGTCTTCACTCGCCACCCGCTTCCGCTTGATCCTCGTCCTTCCAAATACCGGTTAGTTTTTTTTTCAACCTAAATCAATTTCAATTTATCATGCATAATTGTTTGTATAATTTGTTGATTACAATATAATAGTTAGTTGCAGGAATATATGTATATATAACACGATAGAATAACCACAAAATAATGTATATGCCAGCAAGGTGTTCTGTAAATTGTTTGTGTAGTTAGTTTTTATATTTAGTAGCTAGTTAGTTGAGTAGGTATACATATATAAATATAACAAAATAAAATAACCAACTATATATTTTATATATATATATATATAATCAAGTAGTATATATTATAGATTTGTATACACATATATATAATATGCATATAACACAACCAAGTAGTATATATAAAATAGCGTATTATATATTTATATAGACTCGCCGTGTACGAACAATATCGATATATATCCTTTTCCGAAGATAGGTTAGTTATTGTTATTTTTATATTTAATATTTTAAATGTTAGTTAAGTTATTATACATTATAACACTTTTTTCTAAATATTTTTTAAATTTTGACTGGTTGTTTGTAGAATGGACCGTGAATGGATGTACGGTCTGCGAGGGAATTATTTTGAATCGAAAGTGGAAAATGAATTTTGTAAAGCAGCTCTCTATCATCAGAAAAGGATGAACGACACTCACATTCCCTGTCCATGTGCACAATGCGAACTTCGCAACAAATTCCCTAACCTACATGCTATCAGATTTCATCTATCACGACGTGGATTTATGCCAAACTATAAGATATGGTTTTTGCATGGCGAGTCTTTAGAAGCTAGTAGCAGGGTGCATACTTCCACCCAGCAGAACAGTGAAACAAGAAAGGTTACCGATGATACCACATTTCCTAATAATGAGTGTGATCAGAGTGACACTGAAATCAACGATGATAGTGAAAAGATTGAACAACTGAACTCTATGCTGCAAGATGTTGAGGATAATTTCACAGACAAGCCCGATGAATATCAAAGATTAGTTGACGCATCACGGTCCCCTTGTTCCCTGGATGCACCAAATTTTCAATTGACATCGTGCTACACTTGTTCAATATGAAAGCAAGATTCGGCTGGAGTGATAAGTGTTTACGGCAATACTAGAACTATTCCACGACATGCTTCCGATGATAACAATCTTCCTACATCCACTTATGATGCGATGTGTCCTATGGGTGTAGTACGAAAGATACACGCATGTCCAACAGTTGTGTATTATATAGAGGAGAGAATAAACATTTGAATCAGTGTCCAAAATGTCATTTGTCACGCTATAAACATAAGGACGGCCAATCATCCATTCTAAGAAAAAAAGTCCTCCAGCAAAAGTCATTTGGTATTTACCCTAATACCAAGGTTCAAACGTCTGTTTGCAAAGTTCAGAGATGCCCAAAATTTAAGATGCACGCAGAAGGAAGGAAAAATGATGATAAGCTGAGACATCCAGCTGATTCACCACAGTGGAGGACTATCGATAGAAGATTTGAAGATTTTGCCAGTGATAATCGAAATTTGAGACTCGGGCTATGTACAGATGGGATGAATCCCTACGCACTCTAAGTAGTCAACACAGCACTTGGCCTGTTGTTTGGTGATTTACAATCTTCCTCGTGGTTGTGTATGAAGCAAAAATACATTATGTTATCATTGTTGATTTCTGGTCCTAAACAACCCGGACTAATATCGATGTATATCTTGCACCGCTGATTGACGATTTGAAATTGCTATGGAATCAGGGACAATGGTTTATGACAGTTACGCCAGACAAAACTTCACACTTCGTGCCATGTTGTTTTGCACAGTGATGACTTTCCAGCGTACGGGAATTTATCTGGATACACGGTGAAAGGCACATTTGCTTGCCCAATATGTGAGGACGACACTTGTTCTGATCGTCTAAAGTTTTCTGGCAAAAACGTGTACATGTGTCATCGTAGATTGTTGCCAGCAGCACACCCGTACCGTAAAAAAAGGAAGTTATTCAACGGAAAACTGAAACACGTGTTGCTCGTATACCTTTGAGTTCTCAAGAGATCTATGAAAAGGTGAAAGACATTGAGAATGTTTTCGGTGTTCCGTCCAAATCTACCCAAAAAAACATCTGGAAAAAATGTTCAATATTTTGGGAACTTCCATATTGGAGACATTTATCTGTTAGGCATTGTCTTGATTTTATGCATATTGTCAAAAATGTTGGTGAGGCTGTTGTTGGGACTTTGCTTAACATACCTGGGAAAACAAAAGACGGAATAAAGGTTCGAAGAGACATGGAAGCTATGGGCATACGTGAGGAGTTGCATCCTCAAGAAAGAGGCAAACGAACATATTTACCTCCAGCATGTTACACTTTGTCTAAGAATGAGAAGATCAGCTTCTGCAAATGTCTTCATTCCCTTAAGGTTCCTACGGGTTATTCATCAACTGGAAAAGTCTTGTGTCAATGAAGGACTTGAAATTGGTCGGGTTGAAATCTCATGATTATCACGTTCTGATGTTGCATCTCCTTCCTGTTGTCATTCGGGTATATTGCCGAAGGATGTCCGAAATGCAATTACAAGACTATGTTTCTTTTTGAATGCAGTGTGCAATAAAGTCGTGGATGCTGATACACTTGACAGTCTGCAACGTGATGTTGTTGTTACGATCTGTCAACTTGAAATGTATTTTCCACCCTCTTTTTTTGACATCATGGTTCACTTAGTTGTTCACATTGTTAGGGAAATCAAATTATGTGGTCCAATATATTTGAGGTACATGTATCCGTTTGAGAGATACATGGGAATTTTGAAGGGAAGGATGAAGAATAGATATCGACCTGAAGGAAGTATTATAGAAGGGACAATAACCGAAGAAGTGACAGAATTTTGTACTGAATACTTAAAGGGTGCAGTTGCTATTGGAGTACCACAACCTAGACACAGGGAGGGACAGAAGGTCAAGGTGTTACTGGGAAAAAAATTGTGGCAATTGATTCATCCTCAATGGAGTTAGCACATTTGTTCGTTTTACATCACCTTGAGATTATTGAGCCATTTTTTGAGAAACACATGACTACACTAAGAGGTCAATATCCTGGGAGGAATATTGTTTGGCTGACAAAAGAGCAAAACAAGACCTTTTGTTCATGGTTTAGAGACCATGTTATGAAACTTGCATCACTAGCGCCTGATAATGTAGGTGAAGAGCTCCGTTGGTTAGCTTTGGGACCTGGTTCCACTGCTGTATCTTACGAGGGGTATGACATCAATGGGTTCACCTATTGGACAAAACGACAAGATGATAGATGTTTAAACCAGAATAGCGGGGTGAAAGTAGAAGCAGCAACAACTCTGTACACCCGAGCTTCAGCGATTTCAACCTCGAGGTTGTATTATGGATGTATTGAAGATATTTGGGAACTTGATTATCAGTTTCAAAAGTTTGTTATTTTCAAATGCAAGTGGGTGGATTACAGACACGGTTATCGGGTTCAGGATGGGTTTAATTTGGTTGATTTATCAAGTCTTGGTCCTACACACGATCCGTTCATATTTCCCAAGGACTGTGAACAAGTATTTTACATAGAAGATCCCATCGATTCTAGATGGTCAGTAGTTTTACCAGGGAAAAGATTTGTGATCACAAATGTTGATCAAGATGTTGATGACGATGAATTATTATTTGATGAGACACCACCCTTTTCTAACAGTGTTCCTGCCACCAACATTGTCGATATTCCAGACGATGTAGTGTATACTAGGTCTGATCATGATGAGGGTCTATGGGTCGAAAAACCATAAATGATGTGTTTGTTTGTTAGGTTTAAATATTAATTTTTTATGATATCTGATTATGTATTTTTTATATTATTTGTTTTGTTGTTATTAATATCATATTGTTTATCTGTGCAGACAGTCAAATGGATGATATGGACGATCCGGTCGGTGAGATTCTGTTGATGCAGCCCGACCGAGGAAGAGGCAAACACGTGGAGGGAAGGGCCGCAATCAAGGGCCCGGACTGATGAGGGGGGTAGTGGCACCGCCGAGATTATAGTGTCTGATGTGCCAGCTGCAGACACACAAGCTGGACCTTCTGAGTCGCAGATCCCAGAGAGCAGGACCGTAAAACCTCGAGGTCCTACAAAAGCTCTGAAGTCAAAAAAGATTGAGTCGAAGCCGCTGCAGTTTAATGAGTATCTACAACCGACTGGGGAATGGGCTGGAGACTTCACTACTGAGCTGGGCATCATAGTGCGAGAGTATTGTGATATCACTCTCTCCTGGCCTCAGGTTGACGAAGGATTGAAGAAGCAGATGTTTGAGATCGTACAGGTAAATAAACAATAGTTGCAGTATTTATTGATACGATTTATAAGTATGCATAACTAACATCCTTTTCATTTATGATGATATGCAGAAACGATATCGAATACCTGCAGAAACCGAGTACTACACCATGGTAAAATCGATGATGCGCAAAAAATTTTCAGATCATAAGCATGATCTGGTCAAATGGTTCATCACCAAGAAGCTTAAGCGGCCTGACGGCGACACACGCCAGCCTTGGGAGATCTACACAGCAATAACCCAAGAGAAGTGGCAGCAGTTTTATGACAAGAAGATGGAGACGAAGGTACATACTAACTATTAAATAATTAAGTATTGTATATACATACAAATAGGTTTACATATGTATATGTTTTTAATCATCATCGTGTACTTTTGTTTACTTGATAATAGGAGTATCGTGAGGCCCAGTCAGCGAATGCGAAGAAGAATGAATATCGTCACTTGCTGGGTGCTAAAGGGGTTAACAGAAGAGTTCCTGAGTGGGTGGCAGAAGGGGAGTTGCCATCGGATGTGAGCACTCTAGATGAGCACCAGAAACGGGGTACATTTTGGAAGCTTTCACGCACTAAGAAAGACCCAAAAACTGGAGAGCGTCTGTATCCCTTCGAGAAAACGAAGGAAATTGTTGATAAGATGGTAAGTACTTTTGTTTAATCCTTATTATTTTTTCAAATTCAATATTTCAATCCTATAATTATTATAAATCCTATATGCATTTACTTCTAAAGGCTGAAATGAACGAGCAAGCAACCCAAGGGACTTGGGCTCCTGATCGACATGATGACCAGCTGTCTCGGGCGCTAGGAAAGAAAGATCATCCAGGCCGAGCAGTGGGGTTAGGGGGGGTTAACATAGGGATAAGAAAAGTATTTGGAAACCCCGGGTCGAGGAAAGGAAGTAGTAGTCAGGAGAGGATGATCCCGTATGATGAGCATTTACGTGTCCTCAGTACTTCAAAGATCAGTTGAGGGATGAGATCCTTGCTGAAGTGCGTCAGGGGACTGGTGCACCCCAGCCATATGCTCCTGCTTCTGATCCTTCTTATGGATATGCTCCTGCTTCTGATCCTGCTTCTGATCCTGCTGGACTGCACACAAGCACAGAGTCTAATGATCCGTATCCTTACGCATCTGTACAGGTAAATTTTTATATCTTTAACTGTTTTATTACTTGTCATATCGTTTATTACTTATTTATCAGTTCAATCATCTACTAATCTGATTAAATTGTAGGATCCAATAAACTGCAACCTCTTGCTCCCGTACAACAATCAAAATATACCAGTTGCAGAAGGAAGAGTGTACACATCACGCTCGAATGACGTGGTCCATGGCATGCCATTACAGCCGTATCACGGGAGAGTGTCTGTGGACGAACCGATTACACGTGTCCTGATTTAGCACTCCCTGTACCTACGGAGGAGTACAGCACGGTTCGGTCCGCAAAGGGTGCATTTCTTCAATGGCCTGTTCGCCTGATTCAGAAGTGTATGAAGGTACGCCCAATACTACCTTTAATATAGTTATTGTAGTAAATTATAAGTGTGTGGATGTTCAGTTCATGATTAGTAATGTATGTCGATTGCAAATAGGCATTAAAGGAGAAATCAAAGTCTCCTGAAAAAAAGAAGTCAAAGATTACATCTTCTGGATACAGAGCATCCACCAATGTCGTTACCAAACAAAACTTGGTGGATGATTCAATATATGCACGCTTGGGGCCAAACATGAAAGTGTTGCATGATGTGATCCGTGACTTCCCAGCTGATAAAGATTCTATCCTTCTTAGCTTTGAACCTGACATTCTTCACTATGAAGAAGTTTTAGAAGTCGACTTGTGGACAAACGACTTGCAGGACATCCTGAAATCTGACTGGGTGCCTATCACTGTTGTCCACTCATTCATTCTGTAAGTATTAGTCTTTTTTGGTAATTAAGTTATAAAGTGATGCCCTGAAACAATGTTAATTACTATATCTTTTAATTAATGAATAGGTTTTTGCATGAGAAAATGCAAACTTTTTCACTTACCAAGTATGGATTTCTATGTCCTGAGAGAACGTCATACACTGCTGTGAGTCTGATGTACAAGGTAGTAAGCTCTACTTACAGCGTGCGATTGCTAACAGCATCAATGCGAGAAAGAAATATCTCCTGATGCCCTACCATCAAAGGTAATAACTTGTGTTTATCATTTTAATTCCATTAAGCATGATCTACTTGTTGATTTTGACATTATACAGACATGTTAGTGTTTTGGTATTACATAGTGGTCACTGGGTCCTGTGGAGGGTGATTTTTCGGTATGAGGGGGGTCTATCTAAATATGGTTCTTGACTAAGAATTCTAGATCCTAGAAAATGCCATTTTGTGGAGGGTGAAAACCCGTTATTCTGGCATCCCTCAAATACCTACTAAATCGTCCGTCTTTCCCAGAAAGCATAAAGGGGAGTGCAAGTGTGCACTACACCCGCTCTCGATGGGCTCCACGCGGACTTATGCCTCTATAAGGCGGAGTTGACTAGAGTCGCCACCTAGTTTGACCTAAAGAACTAGGAAAGGATGAGAAGGGGGGTTCTGAGAACCGTTAGTTGACTCTGATGTTGTTCCCTATGGATAGGACTTATCTGGTCATTTACAGAGATTCTATATTGTGGGTTCGTACTGGGTTACACCCCTTAGAAGTGGCAACGACCACGACTTCGGATTGGTGCCCGAGGAAACCTCGGTCTCCAATTGTCGGGATTGCCCTCTTTCAAAACCTTACTAGAGAGATTCAATTTAAAGCCAAAGGATAAGATTGAGTGTGGACTGGAGAACAGATGATTTCGAAGAGTTTGGAGAAATAGGCTGGTCTTGAGATATTGATTGATGAAGTTGGTTTGAATGTTGAGGGATTTGAGGTTGTTTCGACTTCCACAGGGTTAAAAGGATACTGGAAGTTTTGAGGAGCAAAAAGGTATTTTGGTCATTTTGTAGAGCTTAGGGGTATTTTGGTCATTTGGTGGAGATGAGGGGTATTTTGGTCACTTTGTAGAGCTAAGGGGTATTTTGGTCATTTTGTAGAGTTGAGGGGTATTTTAGTCATTTTGTAGAGTTTAGGGGTATTTTGGTCATTTGGTAGTTGTTGAGGGGTATTTTGGTCATTTTATGAAGTTTAGGTGTTCGGATTTTGAAGATATCCAGTTTTTGATGACTAAGGGAGTTCGGGGGCATTCAGGAATTGGAGTTCTTTTGTGACTTGGAGTTGATTCAAGGAAGAATTAAGGAGTGTTTATTTGTAATGAAGCTCTAATGAAAGGATTGGATTGATTTATTCAGAATTGTCTCTCTTAAAATTTTAAAACCAAAATTCGTTTTTGTTATAAAAGGGCGGATAATCCCAAGGGATTACCCTATGTACCCCCTCGGACACGACACTTAATTAATGGTAAGTGCCGAGGCTCGATAGATGGGGCAATGAATTTATGTCGAAAATGGGGTTCAGAGAGAAACACCATGAATGAGATGTTCTCGGTCAAACCCTAATAACGTCTCTAACTCCCGGGTTATAAAACGTTAAAACCGAAAACATTGAAATTGAGTGGAAGGGAGTTAGACGATTCTAAAATCCCGGCTGCAACTAGGAAGGTCGTTACCTCCCAAGCACCCCGCCTTGTAAAAATCTAGGCTGCAATCAGGGGAGGTTTGTCACCCTAATGCCCCGCCTAAAGAGATCCAGACTGCGACAAGGGAGGTTATGACCCCAGCGCCCCGCCTCGGATTTTTATTTTAGGAAGGAAGGCAAGTGATGTTTTAACCATGGAGGAAATGTTTTGAAAGGGGTTAGACATTACTTGCCCCCTGAAAATAGTTTATATATTTTTTAGTTGAAAAAAACTAAGTTCAAAAAGGACTTTTGAAGTTGCTCGGAATTCTCTGTAAAGAAACGCTGATTTTGAGAAATGTCTTAAGAGAAAACTTTCTGTATATGTGAGAAGAACTTTCTGCGTTTGAGAAGAGTTTTCTGTGATGTGAGAAGAGTTTTTCCTTTAAAATTCCACAAAATGGTTTCTTTGAGAAACTTGAATAAAATGATGGTTTGAAATTCTTTTTTAGGTTTTTTTGGATTTTTGAAAAAGGATTTACAAGTTGAGTTTGAATTGGATTGGGTTAGAATTGAACCTGGGTTTGACATTGAGTTGGTTTGAATTTTGGATTTGATTGGGTTTGGGCCAAAATTGGAGAATGGGCCAGGTTGGATTGATCGAGTCGAATTGGGCCAGGCCGGATTGGGCCTAATGTTGGGCATCTGGGTGAAGTGGGCCTTGATTGGGCTTGTGGGTCAAGTTGGGCCTTGATTGGGCTTTGGGTGGTGGCTTCTTGGGCTAATGGCCGGATCGGATCGGACTAATGGGCCACTTGGGCTTTTGGGCTTCGGGTTTTGGGGCCTTGGATTTGGGCTTCGGGTTTTGGGCCTTGGATTTGGGCTTCGGGTTGAATTGAGATTTGGAATTGGACCGATTTTATTGGGCTTTTGCATTGAGATTTTGAAGTTGATTGATTTTTTTTATTATATAACAATAATAAGGTGTGGTTTGGGTTTAGGGATCACCCTTTGCTAGGTGGGACCATGGCTCACCATTGGCAAGGGTTCACCCTCTACCCTAAGGGTTGGTCCTAAGGTCTAATAACTAGGGCTTAGATATAAGAAAAAGTAAAGTTAAACAACAAACTGAAATGAAATATACATGAAATATTATATACATAATGAAACAATAAATCAAATAAACATGGGCTGACAAAATCAGAATCAAGAAAGTTGACCCAAAAGGGTGGACCCGAGAAGAACAACATGGAGCCCGAGAGTCCATTATTTCCGCCCGCATGTAAAATCCAAAGTCCACAAGACCAACCGCCAAACGGGACCGAGTCCAGTCCCACACCTTGATGATTTTCAAACTGAAACTGAGCAGTGAAATTTCCAGGTGAAACCTAGACATTTGCAAGCCAAACCCAGCACATACACCAAGCTCAACCCACGCGCAGACCCCAAAACCAAGCTTCCAAGAGAATGTACCTCAGTCATACGGGAAAGAAAAAAGTAGTGAGGAAGCAATGAACTAGTGATGTAATTAGCAGGAGAAATTTCATATCACATAATCTTCTTAACGCAGAAGAGATACCAAACTGGAATACCAAGGCCAATGAGAGCATCTGAAATGGTCGATGATAAGTAGTTAACAGATCCAAATCTAGAGGTTGAGCAGTAATCAACAGACCAGCTTATAGTCGTGGGTTACTCATAATCAGGAAAGGGAGAACGATTCTGATAACAAGCCAAAGAATAGAGCCTAAACAGAATGCGAAAACAAACGCTAACCAAGTCGTCACTGGACTCCTTCGGAGCATAATCTCCAATCCGAATTGGCATTCTAACAGAAAATCAAACACATCCACGAGAGTTTGGCAGTCCCCTAAACCGAATAAGAGTAGAACTCAATGTACCCAGCAATAATTCATTTCTAATTCATTCAAGCAGATTCATTCGTATGCCCGCAAAATAGCCATCAAAATCGAACAAACCAACGAGATATAGCCATGGAACTACTTGCACAAGATCAGCCAACGCAATACGTTCAATCAGACAAAAATCAGGAGATTAAACCAACAGAAGGTTAACTATGACCTTCAGTGTACAACACAGGTAGCCAGAATCAAGGACAAACCCTGTCAATATGCAAAGATTCGCGTAATTCTTCCAGGATCCAACTATGAATCAATCGAACCTCTCAGATGAAACTGAGCTAACGTACTTGGAACACAATCGATTTCAGAATGAGGAGATTCTCACAATAACCCAGCGAACCGAAAGAATGATAGTAACATCAGAGAGCCACTCAGTTGAAAAGATCTAGAAATTCACAGAAGAAAATTAAGAGAGGAAAGAAAACATTTTACAACCGTAGCACGATATGAGAATGAAGGGGACGCCAGAGCACGATGTTCCACGTTCGTCAGCAAGGTCTCGAGGCGTCAGTGAAGGCAACGGCGCTGGATTTCCGATTCCAGTTAACGATTCTCGACCCCTTCTTCAATTGCGTGAAGAGGATGAGAAGTGTAGAGCGGGTGTGCTTCGTTCCTCGATCGTCGGTTGGGATTTGTAAGAGTCGCTGTGAGTGAACAGACTGAAGGTGGCGATTGGCATATTTTCGATGGAGGTCTGAGAGAATGGCGTTGGCTACACGGTTTGAGCACACTCGACATCACGCCTTCTGCGAGCTTGGTCGGAATCAGAAACGCAAGCCTAGTCAAGCGCTGCTTTGAATCTTTACAAAGTAAAAACCGGATTCACACTTTTCTTTCTCGGTTTGGGAGGAAAGACGAGGACATTGTTCGTTCCGGGTTTTCGATTTTCAGAGGAGAAAATCCCCCCCCCCCGGAGAAGTGGGTGAATGGAGGTGGGAGATGAAGAAGGCGGCCAAACGGGAAGGCATTGAGGGTAGCATTGTCGACCAGTTGAGGATGAAGGTGGCGGGACGGTGGTTCGAGAGATCAGAAAATAGAAGTAAATCGAAGAAGAAGGTCAGGGAAGGAGAAGATGGTGGCCGTTTTCTGGTGCGAGAAGCCCGGAAGTGTGTGTCGTGGTTCTCCGATGAAGAAGAGAATGGAGGCGGGTGTGAGCAAACCAAACGGGAGGAAGGAGGCGCCGAGCCTCTGAAGACGATGAAGAGAGGAGAGGTTTTTTTATCGTGGTGGTGGTTCGACTCGGAAGATGAAGGGAGGAGGAATTTGCTTCGAGTACCGAGGGAGCATGCAGAGAATGTTGGGGGAGGGTCATCGGCTTCTTCAAAAACAAAAAAGACCCGTGCCGTAGTGTTCTCATGGGGAAGAACGAGGAGTATGGGGTCTGTCTTGTTCTTGGGTGTTTATATGTTCGATGAGGAAGAAGACCAGTCTCGTTCTTCATTCTTCATTTTGTTTTTGAGGAGGAAAACAATCGACAGTATTTTTTGTGGGCTAATTAGTAAAATTGGACCGGTCAAGACATGGGCCATGTTTGGACCCAACACAAAACGGAAATTAAAACAAGTTTTTGCCCCTACCCGAGTTCGAACTCGGGACACCTAGACACTCCTTCCTGCTCCTTAACCAACTGAGCTGTGACGAGATTTGGTATTGTAACCGCAACTAATAAAATGAAAGCTTCGCTGCAAGCTGAAACAAGATAAAACGCTCCAAGCTCCTTGCCAAGAATTGAACCCGAGACCAGTTGGTTGCATGACGAGTACTTCAACCAGTTACGCTATGTCGGATTTCAGTATGTTAATGCGAGAAATAATACAAGAGCCCTAATTTCAACTGGATAACTCCTCTAAAAATGCTACGAGTTTAAAAGAAAGTATACAAGGAAAAAAAAGAAGACTAATTTAATGGCATGAAATTATGGAATGATAAGTAAATAAAACAATATGAATGGGTTTAAAACTGGATTATTGTTTGAAAATTCATTTTTTGGAAAATCGTGTTTTTATGAAATGCTTTGAAAAAGGTTATAAAATGACGGTTTCGTTATGGCACGCACGCTAAAATGTTTTTTTGAAAAAGAAAGGCGACGACCCCTCTTATTTCGTTTCTTATTTCGGAATTTGCTTGATGGGGTGAGAATTTTTGGTGTCTACAGATGGCTCCCCTTGATTCAATTTTACAAGTTCTTGCAGAATTGGATCAAGGTTGAGTGGGCACCAAAAATTCTCACTATGGTATTGTGGTGCATTGGGATGTGACCGTGAGTGTATGAAGGCGATTGAAAGTACGAGGACTTATGACGAGCCTCAGTTAGACCTCTTGACATCTAACCCTAGGACTTATGACGAGCCTAGGATACTAACAACCCGATTTGGTTTAAGGTGCACGAGGGCTTAGGAGTGCCTCAACTGGACCTCTTGATATCCAGTCCTAGGGCTTATGACGAGCCTACAATGCGATTGAGAGTACGAGGACTTAGGAGTGCCTCAACTAGACCTCTTGATATCTAGCTATAGGACTTATGCCGAGCCTATAATACCAACAACCCGATTTGATTTAAGGTGCACGAGGGCTTAGGAGTGCCTCAACTGGACCTCTTGATATCCAGTCCTAGGGCTTATGATGGGCCTAGAATGCGATTGAAAGTACGAGGACTTAGGAGTGCCTCAACTAGACCTCTTGATATCTAGCTATAGGACTTATGCCGAGCCTATAATACCAACAACCCGGTTTGATTTAAGGTGCACGAGGGCTTAGGAGTGCCTCAACTGGACCTCTTGATATCCAGTCCTAGGGCTTATGATGGGCCTAGAATGCGATTGAAAGTACGAGGACTTAGGAGTGCCTCAACTAGACCTCTTGATATCTAGCTATAGGACTTATGCCGAGCCTATAATACCAACAACCCGGTTTGATTTAAGGTGCACGAGGGCTTAGGAGTGCCTCAACTGGACCTCTTGATATCCGGTCCTAGGGCTTATGATGGGCCTAGAATGCGAATGAAAGTACGAGGACTTAGGAGTGCCTCAACTAGACCTCTTGACATCTAGCTATAGGACTTATGATGAGCCTATAATACTTTGATGGAGCTGTACGAAACTCGCTGTGGCGAAAGCTTGATCTGAAGTTGTTTGTGGTGGAATATTGATTTGAGGATGGCTTTGATTGTGGATTGATCCGGGATTGGATGCGTTTTGGTCTTTTTTATGAGGGATGTGATAGTCGAATGTTTTTTTTTTTGATGTGGCCCTTGACTTTGTCAGTGTGGGACCTTTGTTTCGGTTTTGTTTTTGGTGGTCTTGGCCCGATGTGCACCATGGTTTCGAGATTTGGTATGACTCTTGGCTCCAGAGTTCGAGATGGCTCCGGTATGGCTCCTGAGTTTTTTTTGTTTTGGTTTTGTTTTTGGTGGTCTTGGCCCGATGTGCACTATGGTTTCGGGATTTGGTATGACTCTTGGCTCCAGAGTTCGAGATGGCTCCGGTATGGCTCTCGAGTGTTTGGTTTTTGTGATTTTGTGATTGGTTTCTGAATGGATGGTTTTTTGTGAATGAGCGACTTTGGGAACTCGATGGTTTTGATATGACCGAATAGCTTTGATATGATCAAATGGCCTAGGTATGATCGAATGGCCCCATTGCGGTCGGGTGGCTCCAGTGCGGTCAGATGGCTCCGGTTTTATACGTGACTCCCTTGTGAGCAACGACTCTGAGATGATTGATGGGTTTGGCTTCGATGTGATCCGAGGGCTCCGGTATGATCGGATGACTCCATTGCGGTTGGGTGGCTCCGGTATAGCTCCTAGGTTTTTTTTTATCTCTTTTGACCAAAAGTTACGCTTCAGCAACTGCAACTGAAGTCCACCTTCAGCGAGACTAGTCATAGTTCTTACCGGTTGGATGTTGGAGATGAAGTGATTATGATGCATGCAAATACTAAATGCCAGAAGAGATGCAAAATGCATATGCAATTTTTGGAGAAAAGGTATGGCCCTATCTCTATTAATATGAGGTTTACAAATATAAGACATCTTCAGTTTGATCTCGAGTGATTGTTGAGCCAGAATGCGTGAATCACTTTCCTCTCACGGAGGGATACGGGTCAATCTTTCATGAGTATGGCCGTGTGTGCAAATGGTGTGATGATGCTCTCGACGCTCGGAGCAGTATTTTCCTAAGAATTTCTTTTCGAGGTTCCGGACTTTCCGACCCTTACAAATTCCTCACCTGCAACGGGGTAGGCTGTTTATGTGTGGTGCTTTAATCAAAGATTCGCTCGCACTCTGAAGACCTTGTGCAGTAAGGTCACACTCATTCGCTCATGGTCCCTTTGGTATGACGGGACATGTTGACAACAAGCACGAAACTTATGATTCATGTTTTAGATCCGATACTTTCAGTTAGCGCTCACCAACTAACGAGTCGGAGGTCTTTTATTGGGTTATAACGGGGCTGAAGGGTATGATGTATGTCGCATGGGACAGGAGGATCAATTTGGAAGTTGTGGAGTTTTTGTGCAATAGAGGATATGTTTCACCTTCGCCATGGGTGGAATGATTAGACGGGTTTTGACAACTTTTTATTGGTTTCTTCGGGACATCATTGGTCTTTTCGATTTGGATTTCTCCTTCTTGCCTCTTCTGGTGTGCAATTTGAACTTTCTTCTCATTTTGTTTTTTGAAATTGCATTTGGCTCATCAACTTTCTCAAGCGTTCTCTGCTTTGTATTTTGGCTTTCAGCTTTGGAGTTGCATTGACTCATCGATCTTCTTGAACATTTTCGGTGTTCTTTTTTGGTGTTTGGCTTTGGAGTTGCATTGACTCACTGATTTCTTCGAGCATTTCATTTGTTGTTTTTGTGAAGATGGTGGGGGAGAGACCATGACTCTGGCTCTTTCGAGATCCTCTATTGCAAGGGTGAGTAAATATGTGTATGTGAGTTGGCATGTTGTGGAGTTCACAGAAAAAGGTTTATCGTGAAAGGCTCAGCGGGGCTCACTAAGGGATTATGTACAGGGCAGTCAAAGCTTTTTGGTTTTGTGGAGATTTTTATTCCTAAGTGCCTCGTCATTCTCATTAGTCAATGATTGTTTTCTTACTATTCTCAGATCTTTGCATGAATCATAGCTCATATCTTGTTTTTCAACGCTGATCTCTCTATGTATTGTGCCTCTCCATGTGCTGAAGGAATGCACATGTCGCTCATGGTTTTACCTCCATGGACTCGCTCTATCTGCCCTCATCGCTCGGTGGATTGCCCAATATCCTCATTCAGAATTCAAGGGAAAATACCGCTCTTCGCACACTACTCACTTGGTCTGTGGTGCTGATTTTAATTAGACCCTTGTGTTCATTGATGGGTCAAGAGTTAAGTGGTTCACGTACTATGTTCAATCAATCTCTCACGATTTTCCCAAAGATGTCATTTCGATATGGGGTATGCAAATGCAATTATCTACCATGCGATGTATTGTGGTAATATGGAACTACTACATATAGGATGCATGAAATGCAGAGAATGGTGAATGAAAGTGGTTTATTGAATGTTTTTTTTGATGCAATGCATGAATGGTAAGGTTATGACTAGTCTCGCTTGAGTCGAATTCAGCTCACAGTTCATGAAGCTCATCCCATTACTGTTGCCCTTGAAGGTGGTCTATTTGCTGGGCTTGCTGTCGGGGAAGTAATTCTCAAGTGAGGTCGGGTTGGTGATTGGCTCCTGGATTTTGAACTTTTAGGGAGTGGCAACTCCCGCATGGTGACCTCACGACTTGGAAACGACTGCACTTCTTCTTTTTTTTTCTCTTTTCTCTCATTCTGGTCACTGGTGCCTATGGTGATTCTGGAATTGGAAAAGGCTCAAACTCACCGGTGTTCTTCACTATCCCATTGAAGGTTAGTTTGGAGGTTGAGATATTGGGATGAATGGGGTGCGTGATGCTCGTGAGTGTGGACGAGATTCATGTAAGGCTGATGATTTGAAATGACTGTAAGTGCATGTGACCTTTTTGTCATGAATGCAATGCGTTTTTTTTTTGTCCGATTGCATTTGTTGGCGTTGTTTACTTAGGGATGCCTCCTGTAGACCGTGAATTTTCACCCCATAAAGCAAAGTTGATGAATGATGTATAGATGTGAGGGGTCGTCCCTTATTCGTTTTTTTTATTATACGTGCATGCCAAAAGAAACCAATTTTTAGAAAACAATTTTGAAAACGCGTGTTTTCAAAGTGGTGGATTTTCTCAATATGAATTTTGACACTCGGTCATTCGCAAATAAAATAGGGAGTGGGGAACCCTATACACATTGATCTAAATAAATTCAAAGGGAATGTGCAACCTATACACAAAGTCTATTCAGAAATTGACAAGAGAGAAAAGAATGCTAGGGAAAACCTATACATCAATTCTAAAAGTCATTAAATGGGGAAGTTTTGAGCTAAACTTCTTTTCAACTCTTCTGGTCCGTCCTCGGGCTTCTGATCGACTGCTTGCGCTCATCTTCAGACTCTTGCCTGGCTGCTTGCTCGTCATCGGGCTCTTGATCAGCTGCTCGCTCGTCTTTGGGCTCTTGACCGGCTGCTCGCTCGTCTTCGGGCGCTTGTAGTGAAGCGGTACTATGATCAAACAAAACGGGTTGGTGTTCCTCTGATTCTTTACATTCTTGGACTCGACGTTTGTTTGGATGTGGTCGGTCTTCATGTGTTTCGATTTGTTTCACGAGTTTGTGTTCTTCTGATTTCCGACATTCCTGAACGCGAATGGTTGTTGCTAGTCTTCATGTTGCTCGGCTAGCTCCACGGGTTGGTGTGCCTCTGATTTGGCTCGATCCGCGTAGTTGATCTCCATGCAGCCTCGTTTGCTCCGTCGTGGGGAATGAGGGATATTTTTGAGAAAGGAAAGGTGAATGATTGAGCACAAAATCATTGTGAAAATCCACCACTTTTGTGAAAACACGAAATGACTAGTACGCTCCACGGTAATGGCCGCTGCCCTTGAAGGTGGGATGAACTTCAAAAAATAGCGGGTCACAACATGGGGACTAAATCATTTATTTTGAAATACGTTTGTGAAAAACAACTTGAAAAGTGTTTTCAAAACAATTTCGAAAGAATGTTGGTGAAGAATGTTGTTTGAAATTCATTTGTAGAAAGTAGGTTTTTTCGAAATCAATTTTTTGAAAATTGTTTCGGAAATAGCATTTTAGTGAAATAAACCTTTTAAAGGAGAATTGACAAATTTTGAAAACCCCGTTTATGAGTAAATATTTTGTGGAACTTTAAATTAAACGAGCTCGTAAAACAGCTTTTAGGGACATGCAAACGAGAATTCCGAACATTTTAAAACGGATTGGTCTGAAAAAGTGGTTTGCACACATGTATAACATAAAGTAAATCGTGGCTATATTTGATGTGGAGCTGTAAGTGTTAATGTTGGGATAATCACTTTCCAGGTCAATTATGTCTCCGTCTCACCGGGGGAACCGTCGTCCCTTCACTGTCATCTCTCGGGGTTTTTCTCTGCTATGCCCCTTGCGAGGCACGTTATCAAGAAAGTCCGGAGTGCTTAAGTTCGAAAGGTCAGGATACCCGAAGTGATAAGGAAACATACGCCACGGCCAGTGATGATCCGACAACGCCCCACTTTTTAGGAAACTCGGGGAAGTACTGCATGGGAACGGGTCTCTCGTCATCTGTGCGGTCAGGTGTGTCTAAAGTCCAAATTATTCACTGACTACGTTGTGCCATGTATGGGTATCCGGTAAATACGGGATCCTCTATGGACGTGTAGCGTGACATTGGGCTTTAGAGACACCCGTGGTGCAGAGGAACAATGGAGAACTGAGCCCATGCAATTTTCAGGGTAAGGTAGAAGGGTGGTCAGACAGGCGGCATACAAGGGGGGTGACTACCCGTAAAACCCGTCTTAGACACCGGATCAGGCAGCTGGACACTGAAGGCTCATGGTTCACTATATGCTGGCTTAGACTCGGATAATGGAGGGTAATTTTGGATCATGAGCCTGCAGGGCGTAGGTCGATGACCATCTTGCCCCGTGGGTTTAAGCCATTCGGATGAATGACCCAGCTCATGGGAAATCAACCGTGGACCGGTCGGGATTCCGTGACTCGTGGATAAATTAGGTGACACAGAGGAATGCATGTCCTAAACTACCCTCCCATGCACCCCAAAATCACAACATAAACATAAAAGCGATGAAGTCAGTATCACCCTATTTGCTAAGAGTTTTATCTTGATGGTGATTCCAAATTGGTTGTTTATTAACCTAAAGGGAAGTTAGCTTCATTCAATCCTAAGTGTCTCTTTCTAATCGTGAGCTAATTATTAACCCAATTGTTGTAATGTTTGTTGAGGATCTAATAAGTCCTATCTGTCCTCATCAGATACACACTCTAAGTGTGGAGGAGAATAGTCCTAAAGGCTTTGAAAAGAATTTCTTAAAGGTTTTGAAAAAAGCGGGGGAAATCCTGACAATCTTGTATGGAGTTCAGTCTTCCTTGAGTTTGAGAAAAAGATTACTCAAGTTCTCCCCAGCAGAGTCGCCATTCTGTGGAGGGTGATTTTTCGGTATGAGGGGGGTCTATCTAAATATGGTTCTTGACTAAGAATTCTAGATCCTAGAAAATGCCATTTTGTGGAGGGTGAAAACCCGTTATTCTGGCATCCCTCAAATACCTACTAAATCATCCGTCTTTCCCAGAAAGCATAAAGGGGAGTGCAAGTGTGCACTACACCCGCTCTCGATGGGCTCCACGCGGACTTATGCCTCTATAAGGCGGAGTTGACTAGAGTCGCCACCTAGTTTGACCTAAAGAACTAGGAAAGGATGAGAAGGGGGGTTCTGAGAACCGTTAGTTGACTCTGATGTTGTTCCCTATGGATAGGACTTATCTGGTCATTTGTAGAGATTCTATATTGTGGGTTCGTACTGGGTTACACCCCTTAGAAGTGGCAACGACCACGACTTCGGATTGGTGCCCGAGGAAACCTCGGTCTCCAATTGTCGGGATTGCCCTCTTTCAAACCTTACTAGAGAGATTCAATTTAAAGCCAAAGGATAAGATTGAGTGTGGACTGGAGAACAGATGATTTCGAAGAGTTTGGAGAAATAGGCTGGTCTTGAGATATTGATTGATGAAGTTGGTTTGAATGTTGAGGGATTTGAGGTTGTTTCGACTTCCACAGGGTTAAAAGGATACTGGAAGTTTTGAGGAGCAAAAGGTATTTGGTCATTTTATAGAGCTTAGGGGTATTTTGGTCATTTGGTGGAGATGAGGGGTATTTTGGTCACTTTGTAGAGCTAAGGGTATTTGGTCATTTGTAGAGGAGGGGTATTTTAGTCATTTTGTAGAGTTTAGGGGTATTTTGGTCATTTGGTAGTTGTTGAGGGGTATTTTGGTCATTTTATGAAGTTTAGGTGTTCGGATTTTGAAGATATCCAGTTTTTGATGACTAAGGGAGTTCGGGGGCATTCAGGAATTGGAGTTCTTTTGTGACTTGGAGTTGATTCAGGGAAGAATTAAGGAGTGTTTATTTGTAATGAAGCTCTAATGAAAGGATTGGATTGATTTATTCAGAATTGTCTCTCTTAAAATTTTAAAACCAAAATTCGTTTTTGTTATAAAAGGGCGGATAATCCCAAGGGATTACCCTATGTACCCCCTCGGACACGACACTTAATTAATGGTAAGTGCCGAGGCTCGAAAGATGGGGCAATGAATTTATGTCGAAAATGGGGTTCAGAGAGAAACACCATGAATGAGATGTTCTCGGTCAAACCCTAATAACGTCTCTAACTCCCGGGTTTTAAAACGTTAAAACCGAAAACATTGAAATTGAGTGGAAGGGAGTTAGACGATTCTAAAATCCCGACTGCAACTAGGAAGGCCGTTACCTCCCAAGCACCCCGCCTTGTAAAAATCTAGGCTGCAATCAGGGGAGGTTTGTCACCCTAATGCCCCGCCTAAAGAGATCCAGACTGCGACAAGGGAGGTTATGACCCCAGCGCCCCGCCTCGGATTTTTATTTTAGGAAGGAAGGCAAGTGATGTTTTAACCATGGAGGAAATGTTTTGAAAGGAGTTAGACATTGCTTGCCCCCTGAAATAGTTTATATATTTTTTTAGTTGAAAAAAACTAAGTTCAAAAAGGATTTTTGAAGTTGCTCGGAATTCTCTGTAAAGAAACGCTGATTTTGAGAAATGTCTTAAGAGAAAACTTTCTGTATATGTGAGAAGAACTTTCTACGTTCGAGAAGAGTTTTCTGTGATGTGAGAAGAGTTTTTCCTTTTAAAATTCCACAAAATGGTTTCTTTGAGAAACTTGAATAAAATGATGATTTGAAATTCTTTTTAGGTTTTTTTGGATTTGTGAAAAAGGATTTACAAGTTGAGTTTGAATTTGATTGGGTTAGAATTGAACCTGGGTTTGACATTGAGTTGATTTGAATTTTGGATTTGATTGGGTTTGGGCCAAAATTGGAGAATGGGCCGGGTTGGATTGATCGAGTCGAATTGGGCCAGGTCGGATTGGGCCTAATGTTGGGCATCTGGGTGAAGTGGGCCTTGATTGGGCTTGTGGGTCAAGTTGGGCCTTGGTTGGGCTTTGGGTGGTGGGCTTCTTGGGCTAATGGGCCGGATCGGACTAATGGGCCACTTGGGCTTTTGGGCTTCGGGTTTTGGGGCCTTGGATTTGGGCTTCGGGTTTTGGGCCTTGGATTTGGGCTTCGGGTTGAATTGAGATTTGGAATTGGACCGATTTTATTGGGCTTTTGCATTGAGATTTTGAAGTTGATTGATTTTTTTTATTATATAACAATAATAAGGTGTGGTTTGGGTTTAGGGATCACCCTTTGCTAGGTGGGACCATGGCTCACCATTGGCAAGGGTTCACCCTCTACCCTAAGGGTTGGTCCTAAGGTCTAATAACTAGGGCTTAGATATAAGAAAAAGTAAAGTTAAACAACAAACTGAAATGAAATATACATGAAATATTATATACATAATGAAACAATAAATCAAATAAACATGGGCTGACAAAATCAGAATCAAGAAAGTTGACCCAAAAGGGTGGACCCGAGAAGAACAACATGGAGCCCGAGAGTCCATTATTTCCGCCCGCATGTAAAATCCAAAGTCCACAAGACCAACCGCCAAACGAGACCGAGTCCAGTCCCACACCTTGATGATTTTCAAACTGAAACTGAGCAGTGAAATTTCCAGGTGAAACCTAGACATTTGCAAGCCAAACCCAGCACATACACCAAGCTCAACCCACGCGCAGACTCCAAAACCAAGCTTCCAAGAGAATGTACCTCAGTCATACGGGAAAGAAAAAAATAGTGAGGAAGCAATGAACTAGTGATGTAATTAGCAGGAGAAATTTCATATCACATAATCTTCTTAACGCAGAAGAGATACCAAACTGGAATACCAAGGCCAATGAGAGCATCTGAAATGGTCGATGATAAGTAGTTAACAGATCCAAATCTAGAGGCTGAGCAGTAATCAACAGACCAGCTTATAGTCGTGGGTTACTCATAATCAGAAAGGGAGAACGATTCTGATAACAAGCCAAAGAATAGAGCCTAAACAGAATGCGAAAACAAACGCTAACCAAGTCGTCACTGGACTCCTTCGGAGCATAATCTCCAATCCGAATTGGCATTCTAACAGAAAATCAAACACATCCACGAGAGTTTGGCAGTCCCCTAAACCGAATAAGAGTAGAACTCAATGTACCCAGCAATAATTCATTTCTAATTCATTCAAGCAGATTCATTCGTATGCCCGCAAAATAGCCATCAAAATCAAAACAACAACGAGATATAGCCATGGAACTACTTGCACAAGATCAGCCAACGCAATACGTTCAATCAGACAAAAATCAGGAGATTAAACCAACGGAAGGTTAACTATGACCTTCAGTGTACAACACAGGTAGCCAGAATCAAGGACAAACCCTGTCAATATGCAAAGATTCGCGTAATTCTTCCAGGATCCAACTATGAATCAATCGAACCTCTCAGATGAAACTGAGCTAACGTACTTGGAACACAATCGATTTCAGAATGAGGAGATTCTCACAATAACCCAGCGAACCGAAAGAATGATAGTAACATCAGAGAGCCACTCAGTTGAAAAGATCTAGAAATTCACAGAAGAAAATTAAGAGAGGGAAGAAAACATTTTACAACCGTAGCACGATATGAGAATGAAGGGGACGCTAGAGCACGATGTTCCACGTTCGTCAGCAAGGTCTCGAGGCGTCAGTGAAGGCAACGGCGCTGGATTTCCGATTCCAGTTAACGATTCTCGACCCCTTCTTCAATTGCGTGAAGAGGATGAGAAGTGTAGAGCGGGTGTGCTTCGTTCCTCGATCGTCGGTTGGGATTTGTAAGAGTCGCTGTGAGTGAACAGACTGAAGGTGGCGATTGGCATATTTTCGATGGAGGTCTGAGAGAATGGCGTTGGCTACACGCTTTGAGCACACTCGACATCACGCCTTCTGCGAGCTTGGTCGGAATCAGAAACGCAAGCCTAGTCAAGCGCTGCTTTGAATCTTTACAAAGTAAAAACCGGATTCACACTTTTCTTTCTCGGTTTGGGAGGAAAGACGAGGACATTGTTCGTTCCGGGTTTTCGATTTTCAGAGGAGAAAATCCCCCCCCCCCCGGAGAAGTGGGTGAATGGAGGTGGGAGATGAAGAAGGCGGCCAAACGGGAAGGCATTGAGGGTAGCATTGTCGACCAGTTGAGGATGAAGGTGGCGGGACGGTGGTTCGAGAGATCAGAAAATAGAAGTAAATCGAAGAAGAAGGTCAGGGAAGGAGAAGATGGTGGCCGTTTTCTGGTGCGAGAAGCCCGGAAGTGTGTGTCGTGGTTCTCCGATGAAGAAGAGAATGGAGGCGGGTGTGAGCAAAACCAAACGGGAGGAAGGAGGCGCCGAGCCTCTGAAGACGATGAAGAGAGGAGGAGGTTTTTTTATCGTGGTGGTGGTTCGACTCGGAAGATGAAGGGAGGAGGAATTTGCTTCGAGTACCGAGGGAGCATGCAGAGAATGTTGGGGGAGGGTCATCGGCTTCTTCAAAAACAAAAAAGACCCGTGCCGTAGTGTTCTCATGGGGAAGAACGAGGAGTATGGGGTCTGTCTTGTTCTTGGGTGTTTATATGTTCGATGAGGAAGAAGACCAGTCTCGTTCTTCATTCTTCATTTTGTTTTTGAGGAGGAAAACAATCGACAGTATTTTTTGTGGGCTAATTAGTAAAATTGGACCGGTCAAGACATGGGCCATGTTTGGACCCAACACAAAACGGAAATTAAAACAAGTTTTTGCCCCTACCCGAGTTCGAACTCGGGACACCTAGACACTCCTTCCTGCTCCTAACCAACTGAGCTGTGACGAGATTTGGTATTGTAACCGCAACTAATAAAATGAAAGCTTCGCTGCAAGCTGAAACAAGATAAAACGCTCCAAGCTCCTTGCCAAGAATTGAACCCGAGACCAGTTGGTTGCATGACGAGTACTTCAACCAGTTACGCTATGTCGGATTTCAGTATGTTAATGCGAGAAATAATACAAGAGCCCTAATTTCAACTGGATAACTCCTCTAAAAATGCTACGAGTTTAAAAGAAAGTATACAAGGAAAAAAAAGAAGACTAATTTAATGGCATGAAATTATGGAATGATAAGTAAATAAAACAATATGAATGGGTTTAAAACCGGATTATTGTTTGAAAATTCATTTTTTGGAAAATCGTGTTTTTATGAAATGCTTTGAAAAAGGTTATAAAATGACGGTTTCGTTATGGCACGCACGCTAAAATGTTTTTTGAAAAAGAAAGGCGACGACCCCTCTTATTTCGTTTCTTATTTCGGAATTTGCTTGATGGGGTGATAATTTTTGGTGTCTACAGGTCCTACTGGTGTTGTGTTTGGATCGTGCACGTATACTATATCTTGATCCGCTTCGGCATACAGTGCCGAATAATATCAAGATAAAGCCACACCTTAACACGTAAGTACATTATAAACCACTTCTTTATGCATTTCAATTCTTTTAATTTAATTTTGTTGTGCATGGATATCCTAATTTTATTAATATACATTTATGACATTTAATGTGCAGTATATATCAAAGTGTTATGATTTCACATCTTGGTATAAGGATAAAAGGTGATGTCCCCTGGACTGCAGTGAAGGTACATGCATCACTTGTTTTTCATTGATAGAACAAATGTCTTATGTAATTAATCCTTTTCTTTTCTCTGTTTAAGTGTCCACGTCAACCCGGGGGTTCGGAGTGTGGGTATTATGTCATGAGATATATGCATGACATAATCACCCTTTTTGGTGATATCCAGGATCTCTTAGAAACGTATGTTGAAGTCATATATATATTTTTTAATTTTAATGTATTTGTTTAATGATTAACTCATTTTGTATTGTTTTGTTTTTCAAAAGGTTTTCTAATGTTGGCGAATACGAGAGACAAACGATCAACGCTATGTTGGAGGATTGGGCGGAGTTTGTCTATATGAATTTAGTTTGATTTTCACTTTGTTTTTTCGATCTAATTGTTATTTAGAACGTTAATGTTTAGAAATTTATGGCTAGGTAGATTGTGAAAGATGACCGGTTTGAGTACAATGAATATCTTGGTAGTTGTATATCTATATGGTCATTTGTGACCTTTGAAATGGTTTGTATATGGTCATTTGTGACCATTTGAAATGTGTTGTTGGTCATTTGACCATTTCATCATTATTTGATTTTTTGACAATTCTCTTACAAAGAGTGATTGACATCCTCTACAATATGGCGTAGAGAGATGTTTGGATATATCTGGATGTTGTATCTGTATATTTTACAGGTTTGTTGACATATGTGGGATTGTAAACTAAAACGAAAAAAACCAAAAAAAAATATAGACATTTTCGGCGGTTCCTAGTAAGAACCGCCGAAAATAAGTAAAAATTGGCAATTTTCGGGCGGTTCTCAGCTTAAAACCACCGAAAATTGCCAATTTTTTACTTATTTTCGGCGGTTCTTACTAGCAACCGCCGAAAATGTCTGTTTTTTTACCTCATTTTGAGCTGGGACAGCCGTTATTTTCGGCGGTTTTGGCGTTTGGAACCGCCGAAAAAGGTTGTTTTTTCGGCGGTTATAAAACCGCCGAAACTTTGGAAGGGCTTTTTTCGGCGGTGTAATATTCGGCGGTTTAAAACCGCCGAAAAAGGGCCAAAAGAACCGCCGAAAATGACCCTTTTTCTACTAGTGACGCCTGAACCTTACCTTTAGGAAGTATTAATCTTGTAGTATCATGTAATCCAGTAGTAACATGTATTAGAGACACAGCATGTATGATGGTTGGTTATTCAATAAAAGCAGTGTTGGTTATTAAATTCCACTTGCGTTCCACCATCAATACTTATAATCTTATGAATCAATAGGTTGTGGACTCGGTACCGAAGGTAACCTGAGTATCCTCACCGAAGAACAAGCCGGCAGAAGCGACACCATTCTAACGGGAACATTCCCAGTAAACGGCATCGAAGCCTCAGTATTATTCGACTCCGGCGCCTCTCACACCTTTGTATCGCCATCATTCGCTACGAGGTTGGGGCTAGACGCAGATGAGCTACCAAATTTCTTGGTTACTCTCCAGTCGAAGGAGCGAGTAAAATGCACTAAGTATTACCACACCGCCACCATTCAAATCAAAGGTGAAGCGTTTCCCATTTCCTTCATTGAATTCAACGGATTGGGATTCGACTTGATAATTGGAATGAACTGGTTGGAGCGGCACAAAGGACGAATCCTATGCGCCGAGCACCGATTGCTGCTCAAGAGTCCATCTGGGGTCACTATTTCATACCGCCAGAGACCAAGGGAGCCTTCAACTACAGTCATCTCCGCTATGGCAATGTATCGGGAGCTCAGAAAGGGACATGAAGTGTATTTATGCCATGTGCAAGATCTGGAAAGAGATCCAGAATTCAGTGATGATGTAGCAGTAGTCTCAGAATTCCCTGATGTATTCCCGAAGGAGCTACCTGGTATGCCACCACAGAGAGCAGTAGAGTTCGAAATCGACCTCATACCTGGTACTGGTCCCATTGCTAGGGCACCATACCGCATGACACCTGCAGAAATGACAGAGCTAAAAGGGCAATTACGTGACCTTCTCGACAAAGGGTTTATACGCCCGAGCATGTCACCCTGGGGAGCACCGGTCCTCTTTGTTAAGAAGAAGGACGGTAGTCTCCGCCTCTGCATCGACTACCGCGAATTGAATGCAGTCACTGTAAAGAACAAATATCCATTGCCACGCATCGACGACCTGTTCGATCAGTTGAAGGGAGCATCTGTCTTTTCTAAGATTGATCTCCGATCCGGATATCACCAAATCGCTATCAAAGAGCAAGATATTGAGAAAACAGCATTCCGAACAAGATATGGCCACTACGAATTCACAGTGATGCCATTCGGTTTGTCTAACGCACCAGCCAAATTCATGGACCTAATGAATCGGTTATTCAGTGATCAGCTGGACACTTCAGTAGTAGTATTCATCGACGACATCCTTGTGTATTCGAAGTCAGCAGAAGATCACGAAAACCACTTGAGAAGAGTACTTGAGACACTGCCCGAGAACCAGCTGTATGCGAAGTTCTCCAAATGCGAGTTTTGGCTAGATCAGATATCATTCCTCGGTCATGTCATCTCGAGCGCGGGTATTTCAGTAGATCCATCCAAAATCGAAGCAGTGCGATCATGGCCTAGACCTAAGACTGTTACCGACATCCGGAGCTTTTCTTGGTTTAGCCGGTTATTACCGGAGGTTTGTAAAGGACTTCTCAAAAGTCGCTAAGCCCATGACGTCATTGATGAAGAAAGATGCACCGTTTGTATGGACAAGCGAGTGCGAGGTATCCTTCCAGAAACTAAAAGACTCATTGACCTCAGTGCCAATTCTCACACTTCCAGAGGGCACAGAGGGATTTGAGGTGTATTGTGATGCATCGGGCAAGGGCATGGGATGCGTACTCATGTAGCATGGCAAGGTAGTAGCATACGCCTCCCGCCAGCTGAAAAAGCATGAGAAGAATTACCCGACACATGATCTAGAGTTAGGAGCCATTGTCTTCGCCTTGAAGATATGGTGATACTATCTCTATGGGGTAAGCATCACCATCTACTCCGACCACAAAAGTTTGCAGTATGTATTTACCCAGAAAGAATTGAACCTAAGACAGAGGAGGTGGATGGAGTTCCTATCAGACTACGGCATCAACCTCCAGTATAATGAAGGGAAGGCAAACGTTGTAGCCGACGCCCTGAGTCGTCGAGCACACTCGCCCCATTCGCTACTCGCTTCTTCTAGCTTGGTTGACGAGGTGCGAGACGCTCAGTTGAGCGACCCTTACTTCACAGAGATCAGACAGAAAATCACAGATGGTACCTTCGAGAGCCGAAAGTACGACTTCAAATTGCATGAAGATGGTCTGATCCGATTGAATGACAGATTATGCGTCCCCCGAAGCAATGCTGAGCTAAGGGATTGCATTCTGCGAGAGTCACATTGTTCGACACTGCATGTCCATCCGGGAGCCTCTAAAATGTACAAAGACATGAAGAGATACTTCTGGTGGTCAGGAATGAAATCAGACGTGACTGAGTATGTTCTAAAGTGTCTCACATGCCAGAAGGTGAAGTTCGAGCACCGAAGACCGGGAGGAATGGTGCAATCCATGCCCATTCCGGAATGGAAATTCCATGATCTCCAGGATTTTGTTGTTGGACTCCCCCGCTAGGGAGGACTCAACATGATCGGGTAGTAGTCGATCGTCTCACCAAGGTTGCCCGATTCATACGATGAAGGACCCCTGGAAGGTGGCGAAGCTCGCGGAGCTATTCGACAAGGAGATCATCCGACACCACGGAGTCCCGAAAACCATTGTATCCAATCCGACACCAGATTTTCTTTCGAGATACTTGAGGGCGGACACGGGAAGCGCTTGGTACTGAGCTGAAGCTTAGCACCGCATTCCATCCATAGACCGACGGTCAGACAGAAAGGACCATCCAGACACTAGAGGATATGCTAGGGCATGTGCCTTAGACTTTCAAGGGAGCTGGATTGAGAAGCTTCATCTTATACAAGTTTCGTATAACAATAGCTACCATGCTCGATTAAGATGTCGCCTTTCCAAGCCTTGTAGGTAGACCTTGCAGTACCCCATTGTGTGGGATGAGTCAAGCGAGCGGTCATCATAGGACCGAGTATTTAGAGCAAGTGCAAGCTGAGGTACCGCAAATCCATCAAATATGAAAGCCCCAAGATAGACAGAATCCTATGCGGATGTGCGACGCGACCTTGAGTTCGCCGTGGGCGACCAAGTGTTCTTGCGTGTCTCACCTATGAATGGCGTCTTTCGATTTGGCCAGAAGGGCAACTGAGTCCGAAATTTGTAGGCCCGTATGCCATTACCGGAGGATTGGAGCCGTAGCTTATAGGCTAGCCTTGCTGAAGAATTGGGACGTGTTCATGATGTCTTTCATGTATCACAACTCAAGAAATACATAGCCGATCCCTCTCATGTATTAGAACCCGGACATCTATCCCTATAGCCGACGATGAGATATGTCGAGACTCCATTGCGAATCCTTGATACAAAGACAAGAGACACTCGCCATAAATCTGTACGAATGGTGAAGGTCTTGTGGTCTAACCACGATGTCGAGGAAGCGACTTGGGAACTAGAAGACGCCATGAAGGTGAAGTACCCGAATCTATTTGTAGACTAGATGTCTAGTATCCGTATAGTACGGAGGGTACGGGGCGTACCCCTTTTAAGGGGGGTAGAGCCTTTTCGCTTTTGCATTGCTTCGGATTAGCATTGCATAGTATGTATGTATTGTAATTGTATTTTGTTGGCACATGTAGTGCTAATTGTACCTTATTGGCACAAAGTAGTGCTAGTAGTATTCAGTATGTAGTACAATGAGTATGGTATGCGTATGGTATGTGTGTAATGAGTAATGCATTTGTGTTGTACGGTATATGACACGAATGACATTGTGAATGTATTGTGGAATGTGCGAATTGAATTGTGTATTGTGTATGGCAATTGAACTGAGTATGATGTATGGTATCTGAATTGTGTATGCTGGTAGTGTAAGAATTGTGAACACCTTGTAAGGTGGTAGTAGAATGTATTGTGGCAATTGACTTGCCAAATGAGTAGAAGTAGTAAACCGTAAACCTTGAGCAACTTTGAGGGCAAAGTTCCTTAAGGGGGTAGATTGAAATACCCCGTAATTAAAAACAGTGATTAATTAGGCTAATTATATTTTTAAAGGATTAATTACACTTAAATAAATATGAGGGAACAAATCCGAAGAAAACGGACCTTAAAATGGTTAAAAGCATAAACGAACCTTAAAGCGCGTTTTTGAGGAAACCGGGAAACACGACTTTAGCGGGTCAAATAGACTCGTAACAGTTTTGGTCAACCAAATAGTCACTAATAAATATTAGTGAAGCTTTAGAACCAATATAATTAATTAAATGAGAAAATTCCGGAAAACGGGTTCCGGTTAGTAAAAAACTGTAACAACCGGGAAGTTGTGGGGTGAGAATGCAAATAAACAAACTAGTGTGTCCACTTTGCAAATAAAAATTTAAAAATCTGTGTGTGTGCATATGTGGCCGGCCAGCTCCCCCCTTCCTCACTCACTTAATGTCTCTTATTTGCTAAAGGACAAAGAAATAAGTAAAAGCAAAATAATTCTCTCTCCTATCCCCACTCCTCTCTCACGTTTTTTCCCTCCTCTCTATTCTCTCTATTCTCTCTTCTTCCTCCTTGGGCGATGGCAATGGAGAAGTGAAGCCCCCTCAACTCTCACTTCTCTCCTCTCTTTGAGTACTCAAACCTTCTCCAAATCCGATAAAAATTACACCATTGGAATCCCCTTGCAAAGGAGAACATTTCCTCCTTTCAAAAATCCAAAAGCTCAAGTTTTGTTTTATGGGTATTCTCCATTTGAAGATTCAAGTCCACCATTAGAAGCACCTTCACCTCCTTATCTTGAGGTAAAAAGAAATGCAAAAATCCATCATTTATAGCCCTTGTTTGCATTATAAGAATTCCATGTTTTGAACTCTTGGTTCTTCTTGCTCCAGCCGATTTTGGCTTCTTATTTGGGCTATGAATCTTGTCCTCTTGCTAGTCAAGAACTCCATTATCCATTGGAAGGTAATAGCTTTTCTTAAACCCTAAAAACTATCTTTAAGCTTTAGGTTGATTAAGGGTAGAATTTGAATGGTGTTGTGTATTTGGTATGGGCTGTAGCACTTGTGTGTGTGAATCTCATTGGGACCGAGAACAAAGGAGAAGAAAGGAAGAGGAGGAAAAGGAAGAAAGAAAACTAGAACATAAGGTAATTATCTTTACTTGAGCTAATTATCTTTACCTTGAGCTAGCTTTGTATGTAGTAATGTAACAGTTTTTGGAGTAGTAAAATGAGTAGTGAATTGAGTAATGAGTAGTGAGTATATTGTAGTATAATGAGTAATGAAGTTGTAACAGTTTTGAAGTTTTTAAATGATGTTTAAAAGCTTGGGAAAACCATGGGTAGTATGTGTATGTGTGTAGGAATTTTATTGTTGTTGTAGTGGTGTTGAATGGTGTGTATAGTGTATTGAATAAACAGGTATGTGAATGGGCAAATTTGTGAGCTGAAATGGTGTGTGAGCAAGTAAGAATTATAGGGGAGACTATGTCGAATTTTATCTAGGAATTTGAGGACTTAGATACATTTGGAACAGATTTTGGAGAGTTTAAAAGGAGTGTTTAGTATCTTGTAACAGATTTGAATATGAGTTTGTAAATGGGATGGAACTAGGTTGTGAGTAATGTATTTTGGATGCTAGGAGTAGCATTAGTTGAGGAAGTAATGGAGGTTAGAAGTTGAGTGAAAAATCTGTAGCATAATAGAGGAAACAAAATCTATAGCATAAGTGAAATGGAAGCTAGCATAAGTGTTGTGGAGAAGTGAGGAAAAATGTGTAAGTGAATGTAAGGATTGAGTAGTAAGTTTGGTGGATGAACCAAGGTGATTTAGTGGGTTTAATTAGTGCTAAATCATGTGGGGAAGTATTGGTAAAGATTGGGGAAGCAATGGGTAAAGAAAACACCCAAAAATAGATTTTAAAACTGAAGTACTGGGCCGGACCGACCTTAGGACCGAACTTGCAAGGTCGGTCGAGCCCAGATTTACAAAGACGGGAAACCTTCTGGAATCGACCGACCTTGCGACCGGACTTGCAAGTTCGGTCGGACCAGAAATTTCTCCCGTCAGAAACCTTCTGGAATGGACCGAACTTGTGACCGGACTTGCAAGTTCGGTCGGCCAGAAAAAATTCCCGTAATGCAAGCTACTGGAATGGACCGACCTTGCGACCGGACTTGCAAGGTCGGTCGGGCTAAAATTTTCAAGGACGAAACTTACTGGAATGGACCGACCTTGGGACCGGACTTGCAAGGTCGGTCGAGCCTGGAATTTTGCCGATAAGTAACTTACTGACTTGGACCGAACTTGCGACCGGACTTGCAAGTTCGGTCGAGTCAAAACAAAAAAAAAGTTTTATTATATGATTATAGTTATCATATGTATATATATATGCCTATACAAATATAAGCATATATATGTAGTAATACACCATTAATGAAGTAATAATGGTAAGAAAGTAAGTGAATGAGTAAGGAAACAAGTTTGAGAAGTAGTAAAGAAAAGAATGGTTTTATAACCAAGTAAGAAAGTAGTGAAGTAGTAACTATACATTGAAAGTATCAATGAAGGAATAAGATAGATCAATAATAGACCATTGATCATACTACTTCATGTATGTATAGGAATCAAATAGTTGACCGTCAAAGGACCCGGTAGTACGAAAACGACGGTGTACGATATGATTTCTTCATGCCCTGTATCCTAACTTGGTTACTTCGATTTGTGTGCTTATGTGATCACCAATAAGATAAATGCACAAATCGGACTTATATTGCACTTAACTGTGTTTGAACTATTTGTTCTTGTTGTATCCTCTTGAACATTTAGTTTGTATAATTCATGAAATGCATGAATGAGAATGAAGTGTATGTGTAAGTATGAGTACTTGTGTATTGTATTGATGTATGGAAAGAAAGTATGGACTTCTACTAATTCCTAACAATCTAACTCCTAACATGAGTAATGAGTATAACGGAATGAGTAGAAGCCCGATATAGTTTCGGCCACGCGTGAGGATAAGGAAACACAAGAGGTTGGATCCGAATCCTGGCTATAATCTTTTCCTTGGACCAATTCCCTTGAATGGGTAGCATCCTGGATTAGTGGGCCACCCTAAAGCCCGGTGGTGGGATGTAGTAATCCCTGCCCGGAGGTCATACCGACTTAACTGGAAGTAAAGTATGTAAGAAGTAAGTATTGTATGTGTATTGGCCTTGACTATTGTAAGTCATTGACCCGGAGTAAAAGAGTATTGAACACCCGATTAACCCGGGTGTGTAATGAGGCTAACAAGACCTTTGTATGTATTGGAGAATTGTATCTCCGTAATGCGGTGAGTATGGGTAAGTATGAACGGTTGACTTGAAATGTCTTCCTTGTATGTATTGTATGTATGTATGCTTGTGAAATGAATGTATTGAATTGTATTGTATAAAGCATGTATGTATGTATGAATGAAATGAACCGCATGTACTCGACCAATTAGTTGGCGTACCCTCGCTAGCACGCGGGGTATGCGGTTATCATATGCAGCGTAAGCTGACCCCCTAGGGGGAATGTTTTTATTCCACAGGTACCCGCGAGGCGTGATGGTAGAGTAAGAACTGGGTGTCATTCTTTTTGGTAGTTAGTAGGATTGAAACGGTGTACTGAGTTGTACACGGCTAAGGCCTTTTGTGTAGCCGGTGTACCATGTGGTACACCTTTTTAGATATTGAATTCTTAATTGGATAGTAAGGAGAGGATGTATAAACTCTTCATTTTTGGGAAGTAGTCTTGGAATGTAATTCGTATAACTTGGATACTCGGTAATCAAATGTAAGTTAACTATTTGGTATTGTAAAGTAAGTAGTATGTATTTGGTTATTCTAATCGTCAGACCGATACGGTAAGTAGTAGTAGCCTTGTTAACCCTGGATGGTTAACGACGTTGTATCACCCGCCGGGAGTAAGTAAGTATTCCTCTGCGAGTAAGGTAATTATGGGAAAATTAGAGGATAATGGAAGGATTAGCGGTTGGGGTGTTACAGAAACTAATTGAATCGGGAAAAAGCTATATACCAAGCCTCTGAAACCAACTCTTACCTTTCCTAGTTTAATAGGTTAAAATTTGATGGCAACTCTAAATATGTTCCAAAGAGCTAACTTAGGTTATAATGATTAATGGTTTATGACACAGTCTTATACTTAGGTTAAAAGTTGGACCTAGAACCTAAACAGATCCTAGACGCTAGACCACATGGGATGAGGTTTGAAAATCAAGGCTCACAAGTACAAGAAGAAGAAATCAACTGAGATTCACTTTAATGTTTTCAATTTTTCTAAAACCTTTTTTTTCTTTGTGTTTGACATCATTTTCCTCATATCGTGTTCATTGAGAATGTTTAGCTCCTTTTTTCTTTGCAAATCACATTCCTTTCTACTAAAAATTGTTGAAGTAAGTTTAAGCACTTCACCTACGAGAGGAACTATCTCAAACCTACCACTCATTTATTTTCACCGTGTTAAAAAAGAACAGGTAAGAGTACAATGCCATGATTCTTTTGACAATGATCGTCTATAAACTTTTTATCAAGGAGAACTTTTGTGGCCCTCAATAAGGCCTAGAGTTATAGTGGGGTCATGTTGGAGCAATGGGCCAAGTGCTCAAACAAATTTGACGGGAGATTAATTGTCTTCCACAAGCACTTTCATTGTGGTATTAGACTGGACATCTATCGCTTCTTTAGAAAGTTCTTGCACAAATTGAACACCGGTCTAGTGAAGGTGTAACCACGAGCCATTTGATACTTATCCAACGTTTACAGTTATTTACAGAGAGAAGGGGTAGAACTGGTCGCTAACTTCATCATCAATCTTGTCAATATGTAGAAGCTTAACAAAGGGGTGCTTTCCAGGAAGTTTGTAACACCCCTACCGCTAATCCCGTCATTTTCCTACAATTACTTACCTTCGCAGTGGATATTACCTACACAGCGGTGAGTGTACAATGCCGTTAGTCACCCACGTGACTAACAAGGCCAGTTACAATACTACATACTATCGGTCTGATGACTTGAATATACCTAGTACTCTACACAATACATTACTTTCCATTCCATACTCAAATCATAATCCAAATACAAACTCCAATTCAATACTATACCGAGTCTACTACAATCCTCAAACTACCGATACAATTTCGTATTACAATACAAATACAGTTCCTATTACTCAACTACCCATGCTTATACAGCTATCCGTCCTACACTCTCGAACGGTGGTCAGCTTCGAAGTACCTGTAAAAATAAAAACGGTGCCCCTAGGGGGCTCAGCAAATTACTGCATATGAAATTCACATACCCCGCGTGCTAACCGGGGTACGCCGACTACTTTGGTTGAATACATGGGATTCATTTTCATGCATACATACATACTAATACTACAACATTATACACAAATAACAATACTTACATACGTACACAAGATTCAATACCTACGATGGAAGACAATTCGTTAGTCAACCGTTCGTGTTAGTTACTCACTCACTACTTCCTCGTTACCTTACTCATTACTTTATTCATGCTTTGCTCAATACTTATTACTCTACTCGTACTTACTTCTTATTCGATACTCATTACTTTACTCATACATACTCATCACTCGATGCTCATTACTTTACTAGTACTTACTCCTTACTCGATACTCATTACTTTACTCATTCATACTCATCACTCGATGCTCATTACTTTACTCGTACATATTCCTTACTCCATACTCATTACTATACTTGTACATAATCATTACTCAATACTCCTTACTTTACTCGTACATACTCATTACTCATAGCCTCGGGCAGAGTCATACACAAGACTCGCCACCGGGCTTACAAATACAAGCAGAGATATACGCTTAGCTCCTCAAATACTCAATGCCCGTTTCTACCGGACTACTCAAATTCCCAACACTCCTCTCTCGGAGTTATTTTACAATCTCATGGATTAGCCTAAAAGTATCTCTCTCGATAACCTCTACTAGCTTAGGGAATTACCAATGCCTAGTATTCTTAGATTTAAGGGTTTCCCCAACGTATCGAATACTCTCATGTTCGGGACATTGTTTACATTAGCCGGGTCCTCCCAGTGTGGGTCGACTAATTTTCTAAGGGTTTTGAAGATCCCTTATCATTCTTTACTACTCTCAAGATTCATGTCTTGCACCATCATCAATTCCTCTAATAGAGGTTACTTATATACTTCCACTATTTATTGTTTGGTGGATTGAATCGATTCGGTTCTCTAACCGTTATCGGGAGTTTACTAATCTCGTACACTCTCTCACATTCTAGTGAGTTCATAGGTTTGCATTATCGTTTCTTGGTTCGTTAGTTTTAGTGCGTTTCCACGTTTTCGTTAATTCGCAATATGACTCTTACTCCGAGTCACTAATCAGTAAGACTCATCTATGAGTCGGTCTATACACTAAGTTAGGTCACACAATCATTCAAGAAGGGTTAGCTCATACATCATACAACAATACATACAATGAAAGGCAATAAACCATTTTCATGCTTTTATCTTGATTAGCCGGCACACAAGCACACAAATCAACGTAACACGGTTAGCATACGGGGCATGAGAAAATCATACCTTTCACCAGGGTTAGCTTTACCGTGTGTTCTCACGTTCCTTGGTTCACACTTGTTCCACTGATAATGTTTCAAACATTGATATTAATACTATGTTCATACGGTACGTAAATAATTACTACTCCCATACTTACCCCGTTGTCCCGTTATACTTAGTTTTACTCATGTCAACTTATGTTCTTACTTCTCACTCACTTCTTACACTTGTTTACACTTCTTAGAACCTTTACATACCACCAAACAAGGCCTTAACAACTTCTAAAACCATTACCAATCAATCCCCCATGTTTTAAACCCTAAAAAGCACTCTCGGTCAAATTTTAGGGGTGGTCCGGGACTTGGTCCAGACCCAAAGTCCCGGACCAACTCGTTTGCATACTCTCGGCCTGATTTCACTACTGGTCCGGGACTTGGTCCTGGACTAAGGTCCCGGACCACTTGCTGTTTTTACTCTCGGGGCTTTTTTTGATGCAGTCCGAGACTTAGTTCCCAACCTAGGTCCCGGACCCTGCTAAAAACTGCTACTTAGGTGATTTTTCAACCCCAAATCAACCCTTAATCCACCCCTAATTATTCCATAATCCTTCCACATGTTTCATACATGTTTAAACACACTTGAACACTCCTTAAATCTTTGGTCCAATCCTTACTCAACTTCTTGCTCAATTTCTACAAATTTCCATTCTTACTTTTACATTTTGCACCCTTGGGCATTCCTAAATCCCTCTTGATAGTTTCTCACCTCCTACCACCTTATTAAATTACTTATTGACCATTCCCAATTCATCCTAGACAAATGCATTATCTATACTCAAATCCATCCTCCATTACCAAGGTCAAGCACACTAACTCATTTTCTCATTTTTTTCAATGCTTTACTACACCCATTTGCTACAGATTTTACACACTCACATGTTCATCCTCCATCTACCATTCCAAGGTTATCAAAAATCTCTACTCAACCCAATACACACCTTAGTTCTCCCATTCACCAAGTCATCCAAAAATGCTTATTTTCTACTAAAATTTTGCCATAGTTTGCCTACAAATCTAACATACCCAAATTCATCCATTCTCACCAAAATCAATCCTAAACTAGCCACACCCATACAAGGGTCCTACCAGCACTCAAAGCAATCATAATTTACCAAAACTTCCTCAAGCAACAATACCAATACACATACTCAAATTACTTGGCTCTAAGGCCTTCAATCCAAACATCAATTCACAAACTTTCTCCAACCTCAACCAAATACATTGCCTTACTTATGTTGGGTTCGTTATTCAATTTAACCCATCCCAAATACTAAGGAAATCAAGATGGCATTAAGGTGGAATTCTTACCTTAAGTTTTTCCAAGTTCTTTTCCAATTCTCCTCTTGCTCTTCCTCTTCTCCAATTCGGTCAAGTGGGCAATGGAGTTGCCAAACTCCATTCCCATCATCCAAGGAGCACAAAATAAGTGTAATTAAAATCCTAACCCTTGGAATAATACTAATTTCATAAAATGCTTAAAACACCAAATCTAGGGTTTTTACCTTTTGGAGTTTTTGGAGGGGTTTTGACCCTTGAATCAAGAGAATGGTTCCAGCACCATTGGAGGGTTGAAACAATGCTCAAATAAGAGAAGAACAAGGTATTACAAAGGGGGCAAAATCGGCCAAGAAAAATAGATGAAGAAAAATGAGTTTTTCTTGAATATTTTTACCTTAGAAAAGAGAGAGAGGACTCCAAGCTCCATAAAAATGCCATTTTCTTCACCAATGGGGTATACCCATGGAAATGAACTTCATCATTTTGGAATTTTAAAAAGAGAGGATGATAGAGCTTGATGAGAGGATGAAGAATATGTACTTATTTTTGTGTTTTGAGCTTTAATAAAGCTTGGGCATGGCAAAGAAAGGAGGAAGTCATTGTTGGCCGTTGGAGAAGCTTCAAAATTGCCAGTAAAGAAGGGAGGAGGGGAGTTCACGGTGGGGAAGGCAGAAAGGGAAGGAGAGAGAATAGAGAAAGTGAGAAGTGATAGAGTACTTTCTATTTTTTGTACTTTTCTTCCCACTTTTGCTTTTTGACTTATTTTAATAGTTAAGTGTGTGTGTGGCTGATTCCCCTCCTAAAACCGGACCCACATAGTTACATGGCTGGGAGCGTTTTTCGTTTTTTACAAGAAACACTCGTTAATTTACCCGGTTTTAGCACTATTCACTAACCAGGCCCGTTTTCCGGAATTTTCTCGTTTCTTTAATTTTAATGGTTCTTAAGCTTCCATTAATGTTTAATTATAGTTATTTAATTGACTATAATTTTTACGGGTCCGTTTGACCACTTAAAGTCACGTTTTCAGGTTTTCTCAAAAAACATGCGCTAAAGCTTTATTAGCGTTTTAACTCATTATTTGGATCCGTTTTCTTCAGAAATTGTTCCCATATATTATTTAGGCATTATTAGGCCTTGTAAATCCATCCAATACCCTTTTCAAGGTTGTATTCCTCCTATGGTCATATAACGCTTATTTTAGCGTTTTTCGCTTTTTAAACGTTTTCTCATTTCTTTTGGATTTATTTCCTGTACTAAAATTACTTAGACACTATTAGGCCCTTAAATACCATATTAGAATAATTGATCACCATAATTAAGTTCGGGGTATTTCAAAGTTTAAGCAAGTGTTGTTGATTCGGTGAAGGCAAACCCACTAAAAAAATTGTTTGTGGTTATGCCACTACCATCCCATAACGTGGGGGCACCAATGGTTGGCAACAAATAATAAAGGTAATTTCTTGGCTACATCCAAATGTAGCTATAGATGACCACATACATGTCCATTTGTTCTATAAAAACTGTACAGTTAGTAAATAAAAACTGTATGGTTGTATATTTAAAGTTATACTTTGAATTTTGATATTACTGAAATTTTTACTAGATGTACATACTAACTTCTTAAACTGTATAAGAAGCTTACAAAACTTATACTTTTACACTATACAAATTGTACAATTTTAAATGTAGCCAAAGACAGCTACAATGTTTGTAGTCAAGAATGATTGATAACTAAAATGCCTAAAAGTGTTGGCACCCATTAAGAGTACATGACTTATAAAAGTTTGGTTGTGTACATGATTATGCTAAAGGCTTTGGATCATAAATGTGAGCTATAGACCCCTATAAATAGGGTCAAGTACTCTTATAGATCATCATCATTGGACGTCTACACATGTCATTAACACATGTCACAACATTGAATGCAAGAATGTGGCATTGATAAGAACCACCACCTAATGTACATCTTTACTTTTATTGACATAATGAAATCAATACTTCTATTTCTCTTTTGTTGCATACAGTACTAGCACTACAAGAAAATTGCAATATAGTGACACACATTTTTTGTGACATACATTTAAATGTCAATATAAGTAATTTATAGTGACATATTTATGTGTTAGTAAAAATCTATTAGTTTTTACTCACTATTTTATACAAGTGTCAATATATATCTACTTTTAATGACTCAAAACTAATAACGAATATAATTTTACTGACTTATATTTTTTTAAGTCAGTATTAGTATATCATTATAACCAATAAGTTTTTTAAATAAGTCAGTAAAACCTACTTCCTATTTTTTTATTTCTTTTCTCGCTTAAACCCTAACTCACGCACGCCTAATTCTACGCCGGATCTATGCAGCACGCAGTTCTTCCTTCTTCCTCCACAAATGCTCTCCTCCCGTTTGAACAGCCATCGATGCCATCTCCTTCATTGCAAGCGCTCTCTTCCTCATCTCCAATGCTTCATTTCCTGCCATGACCTTCTCTATTGTCTTCTTTATCGCTTCCGCTTCGACACTAACCTCTTTGACGACCCTGCTCCAGAACTTTTTTGATCCCACTGGTACTCCAATCTTTATGATTTGTGTCACAAGCATCTCATTAAGAAACTGCTCGGCAAATATCGGCCATGTAACCATCGGCAAACCAGCTGCAAGTGCTTTCAATCTATTCCCCTTCTCCTTTCTCAATTTTCCCCTTCTCGGCAACAGAAGAACATTTGAGGCATGGAAATACTGGCTAACCGTGTATGTTCGTTGTTTTTCTCAATCAGGCCCGAGGAGAATGTAGACCAGTAGCCAACAGCTCGTTCACCTATTACAGGTTAGTAAGCTCCTTCACTCATGTCTCCGCATTTTATATTCGCGGTATTTCTTTCTCCATCCTCTTCCCGACAGCACTTTAACTGCTAATGTTGTTTCATTCGCCTCTCTGTATAGTATCTGTTTGTCTCCCCCATACTCTCAGTTCTGAACAATTCTAGAAACTGCCCAGCCTTATTTCATAGAAATCAAATGTCGAATTTTTAAACTACCTAGCAATTTTTGTTAATTTGAACCAGGTCTGGCCTGGTAACATTCTTGATTTAGGTTCTTTCCTCCCTTTCCACGGGCTTTGTACATTTACATTCTTTCGTTGGGCAGGTTTAGTTTCCTTCAAAGTTAACAGTCTGCTCTTTATGCCTTCTCTCCTCTATATTCGATTAATCTACAGATACGGCATGTTTTACGTGGAAGATATGCTTAACCTTGGTTTGTAAAGCCTTTCTGACGTAGTTAGATGCTTTGTCGAAGCTCGCGATTAGAATAATATTGGCAATAGACCGCACTGTATATAAATTTCTTCTTTGAGGTCAGAGCTTACTTGATTGTAATTGCTCAAACTTAACTGATATATAGTGCGTCCATTACTAGAATGCATTCCTACTGATAATTATGTGATGTTAACATGGCTCTCTGTCCATGCTTGGGTTTATCTCCTCTTAACTTTGTACATTCTGTTTAATGTAATGTTTTCTCTTGAAGAGGGATGATGAATGATGTCAGTAACTACCTTTGTAGCCTACCAGAGTTTTCTGTCAACTGAAGAACGAGACTCATATGTATTTGGGTTGACAAAGAAACCAAGTTTGTGTTGATTCTGGCTGCATAATCTTGTATGTTTGCAATTAACTTATTTTGCAGAGTAATCTTGAATATCCCTCATGTTAATCAAGTTAATCTTTGTACTCTTGAATATCCCTCGTTTAATTAAGTTGATTTTTGCGCAGTTAGACCAAATTTTGTCTCTTTTTTCTTCTCCATTGTTTTCTGTATAATTGTGCTGCATATGTACTTGTGTTCATGTGTATCGTTCTTGTTTACCTTTCTAAGTTCCACACGTACAGCCGTTGACAGGGTTTGCTTTCCTGAAGAGATCAATTGCAAAGGTACTTCCCACGGTTGGAGGGGCTCCTGCCTGAATTCGGCTGCAGTTTGTGTCAAAGTAGTGCAGTGGTACTTAGTTATATTTTGTTACTGCGAAGTTTTGAGAATGATCAAGTTTATCTGAAATATGTTTCTCCAAGAACTAATTTTCATCCCTTGTCTTAGGCAAGCAATAAATACCTCCCACCAAATGTAATAAAGCAGCTTACAAAAAAGTTGAAGAATCTGGATGTGAGTCCTCCGGAAGGTATATAAAGTTTGCATAAACAATGATAACATCTCCACAATTTATGCTGATATTGAAGGACTAGGTATGTGTCAGTAAAATCTCTGACTGAGGGATCTTTATCTTTCTAGATGCTTATGTACGTATGTTTGTTGTCGACCCTGTTTAACTGATCTTTGTATCGTATAGGTGGGACCCCATATGAGAATGGTGTTTTCAGCCAGAGCATGAATAGCTTTGTTTCACACTTTCTCTTCGTCGTCGTGGATCTGTTTAGTTTAGTTCTTCTCTTTCAGCCAAAGCTTCACCCTCACTTGGAGGTACAATATCCTTCCCACAATATATAACAATATAAAATTTGTTTTGTGAAAGCAAACCACCCTCTGTTAGTTGTTGCAAAAAATGATATTATGAAATATTCATTCTAATCTCCTCATATTTTGAATCTTTGTCCACTCCAGGAAGATTTTCATTTATTTTTTGGTCATTATTCATTCATGTTCATTCACTCGGTCGAACCTTTCTCGTGGCTTTCTGAGTAAGTTCCACCCATCGTTGACCTCTTTTTTCAAGGACCTCTTTTTTCAACTTTGCATTTGCTCATGTGAATATTGATCATCCTTCTGTTTAAGAAGTAGTATCATTTAATAGTTAGCACATGTAACGTATAGGTGTTCCCACTTCTTTATGGTCCACGAGGGTTAGCACCAGTAGAAAGAATATTTGCTATATTGATACGATCATGATAGGTCTAATCCAGAGATATCTCGCTTATTTGGTTTTCTTGTTTCATGCTTCAAATTATTCCTTTGGTTGAGAAGTCTTTTGTTGACTTGTTGTAGAAATAATTGTTTGTGTTGTTTGTTCCGAGTAAAACTATGCTAACACTAAAGAGTGTGAGTATGGTAGCAGTACCAGAATATCCCTTTTCCTAGCTAGTATCTGTATTTTAACACCTTTTTTATATATAAAATGCCATTCAATTGTATTTTAACAAGTAATACTATGCAAAATCAAATCAGGGGAGGCATAATATATTGAATCTGACTGTGTATGTTTTCTTGTCTAATTCGTAAATACATTTTTTAACACTTAGGCTCAAACACAAGGGTTGCTGGTCAGTGTCATAGATTCTCCTAAGTCCCGTCTCCCAGAAGCTAATTTATCATCTATTGTCAACAATCTTAACCTACAGGTAACGTTAGCTCTACACTACTAGTTTTCTATCTAATTTGCAGCTTCATGGAAACAATCATCTGTATAATTCAATCTTGGTCACGACTCCTACATTGTTAAATCTGTATTGATTAAATTTTTGAATTTAGGTTCCACAAGACCTTGTCAATGACACAAATCAAGCATCCAGTGAAAATGAAGTTGCTCATGGGCATGGACGTTGTGGACAAGGTTTGAAATTTCATTTCAGTATTTTTACAGTAATTATTAATTATTGTACTTTGGTTGTTGCCATTGCGCTCTATTCCCGTAGATAATACAGTAGAGTTGTTACCATTGCGCTCTATTCTTGTATATATATATATATATATAATGAATGGGGTGTGTTTCTTGAGCATATATAGGTCATATATAGCCAATGACGTAGGTGTTAGTGAGAAGACTTCTCATGCTTCAGTTCTTGGGGGTTTGAACCATCCCCTTTTTAATTTTGCTAAACCCTTTCGTTACATTAGGGCATTCAGATCTGTGCAAATCGTTAATAATGGGTATATATTGATAGATGGCCAGGATCTTGTGCATAATAAAGAAATATAACAGTTGACCGGCTAATTCTTAAGAAGCTGTTAGTGAGAAGACTTAGAAATGGGAAGGATTTATTTATAAGATCTAAAGAAAGAGCAATAGGGTCAACACATCTTTGTTTTCTTATCTTGTTGATATATTGCTTTCAGAAAATTGGTAGCTCAAAATGACATGAGGTAGGAATTAAGCTTAATTATGGATAGTGTAGGGATCATGTTCCACTTGATATTAGTTTATTAGTGTAGTTGATTACTAATTGACGGATCAGTCCGTGATTAACAATAATATAATAAATTTTAAATCCCATTGATCTTATATCTGCTGCTGTACTATCTAAGCAGTCTGTAACTTGGTGATTCTTTAATCTTCCGGTGATTATGTCTTGAATAGTTTAAGGACTGCCTAGACGTATGACTTATTTGCATAGTTTATTTGTGCAGCTACCTCTTGTATAACTACTAGTCTTTATGTTATCATTATTTATGACCATTAGTTTATAAGCAAGCTGTAATTGTCTTATAATTTGAAAGTTTTGGATTGATGTTGAGAATCATGTCAAAACCTTAAAGAAGTTAGTAGGCATCGTTCTTTTTGTCAACTTGCATGAAAAAATCCATTTCCAACCGAGTTATTTTCATGCTTGACTATCTGTACAAGATGTCCAATTGTTATGACCAGTATGGTTTTCATGTCGAGCCTTCTGGCTTCTGGTTATGGTTGAAACTTGGAGTATGTTGGTTTAGTAGGTACGAACCATCCCTTATTGATTTTTTTGCTAATATTTGCAGGTTCATCACATGCATGAATTTGTGGGTGAAACAATGAAGCAAGAGCAGAAAAGATAGAGAATGATTACTTTTGTCCCAAATTTTGGTTACTAAGTGTTTAGTGTGTAGTACTTTAAAAATGTGGGTTATTTTGTTTGAGCAGGTTTGAAATACATAAAACAAAATTTCCTCCCCTTTTGTGAAAGTTCCAAGTGCAATACTTTTGAATGCTTGGAATGAGTGAATAGTGAAGATATGTAAACTATATTGTTGTTGAAATGTTGAGTTAATATAATAAACATTTGAGTTCCCACAATCTGTCCACACATTGTTTTTATGTGTTAAGAAGATCTTTCATATGCTGAATTTTGTAGAGACAATGTTTGCTGAGCACTTGTTAGTGTGTTGTGTTGTGTGTTATTAGGCTATAGGGATACAAAAAAAATGAGTCAGTAAAACATTTTTACTGACAGACAAAAAGTGTCAGTATAGCCTCATTCGAAACACTTATTTAGCTGTCAGTATAGCCTCATTCGAAACTCACTTATTTAGCTGTTGCAGTAGTGTACACTGACACATGTGTAAGTGTCAGTATAGGGTCAAAGATGTGTCAGTATAATGTAAACTGACATATATAAAAGTGTCAGTATAGCTCTATACCTTTCACCGGCATTTCGTTTTTGTGTCAGTAAAACCCTATAGTAACTGCGGTATCACCGACTTTATTTTTGTGTGTCGGTAAAACCCGATGTACCTTATACTGACACCCTTTTAGGTTTTACTGACACTTTTTGTGTGTCAGTAAAATGCTTTTTTCTTGTAGTGTAGTTACACATAAACAATTTTAAAATGTCATCTTATTAGTTATACATTTAAATATCCATATTCATAATTAGACTTATATTTATATCACATGAGACCTAAATTAATTTAGAAAATTGATATTACAGTTGCATTAATAAGGTGTTCAAAAGGTAGTTAGTCTTATCTATATCTGAATTCTCATATATTGTATACCTTTAGATAAAATATATTTTTTCCACTAGAAGAGTTTAGTTTTTATAAGCATAAATTGTTCAATAAAATTTATACTTCTTAATAGTACAACACAATTATTTACCATTACACCATAGAAAATGTATTTTGAAGAAAAAAAAGAATGACATGAATTAGTTAAAGTAGATAATTTTTTGGGAAAATTCACGAGATACCCCTGTTTTCTTTCGTAATTCACAATATACCCCTGTGATTTTCGTAATTTAACTTTAAACATGCTTAAATGTTGTCCAAAATTGATGAAACTTTACATGGACGATGCTAAAGTGTTATATTTTGGTCCAATATCAAATTTGAAGTTTTTAAGCTCACATGTGACCTGTGGGACCCAATGAACAGTCACATATTCATTGGATCCCACAGGTCAAATGTGAGCTTAAAAAACTTCAAAATTGATATTGGACCAAAATATAACACTTTAGCATCGTCCATGTAAAGTTTCATCAATTTTGGACAACATTTAAGCATGTTTAAAGTTAAATTACTAAAATCACAGGGGTATATTGTGAATTACGAAAGAAAACAAGGGTATCTTTTGAATTTTCCCAAATTTTTTTGCTGGTAAATCCTAAACATATCTGGTTGTACGTTACAAATTACGGTGGAGCAACTTTCCAAGCACCTATTTTCCTCTCCCAACACGGTCAACACAACACTGTGTTGTCTGACCCTCTCTCTCCCGATGTCATCCTACGATCGCCACAGTTCTCAATCCCTGTCTGCCGCTGGCGCCACCGTTAAGATGGAAGTTGATTCCGGCGTCAATCATCTTGGTGTTGATCATGATGGTGAAGACGAGTACGAAGAGATAGAGGAGGAGGTAGAGGTCGAGGAGGAAATTGAGGTAGAGGAGGAGGTGGATGAGGAGGAGGAGGTGGATGATGAGGAGGAGGTGGATGAGGAGGAGGACCCGGAAGAAGAGGACCCGGAAAAAGAAGATCCGGAAGAAGAAAACCCGGAGGAGCATGCGGAAGAATTAGAAGAAAATCCGAAGGTGGAAGATGGAGAAGAAACAAAAAGAGGAGGAATGGTAGAGGAAGAGCTGCTTGGTGATGCGGAAGGGGAAGAGGAAGAGGAAGAGGAAGAGGAAGAGGAAGAGGAAGAGGAAGAAGAGAACGGCGGAGAGGAGTTGGCCGTTGAAGTGGAAGAGGAGGCAGAGAAAGAAGTAGAAAGAACGGAAGAGACGGAAGTTGGCAGCAATAAAAGATTGACTCATCCCTGCGAGCCTATTTCATCAGTGACAATCACTTGCCAGGGTATTTCTTTTCTTACCCTGATTCTCGCTTGTTGTGTCAATGTGGTTGATAAAAACATAAGAATCAAGAACTTTAGCTTGGTTCCTTTGGAGTCAACTTTCTTGATTCCAATCGCTTCGCAGCATCTTTTATTCTAGCATCGTGCATTTGCAGTTGATAACTCGTGCTGTATTGTGTATCTCTGTCAAATTTGCGAGTGTTGGCAAAATGAGACAATGCTTCGTTTGATTTCAAGATCGGTGATAGTTTTTTTTTGAAACCATTATCGGTGTGAAAGTTATTTAGACCAATCTAAGCGTGGCTTAGATTTGTGAACTGTCACTATTTGTTTGCGCATGAGTGGGTAAATTGTAAAACTATGAACTCCGTTAAGCCTTCCATCTCGGGAAGTTATAATCAACCTCGTTTCTTATGGATCCGTTGGGATTCTGAACAAGGTCAAAACTTGAACGCCATAAGCAAACTCAGTAAGGGGTCAGTTAATTGGGTGGAACGAGTGCTATTCTCATCCTAATCCGTCCTTAAAATCGGCATAACCCTATCTTACTGGTGTAGTAAGGACATGAGTGTGAAGTTGGTATATTTTGTTCATTGCAATTTGGAGCTTTCCTAATTACCTAGCCCTGCAATAAATTTATTGCAGTATGTTCGATGGAAAGTTGCAGTGATTGAATATAGGTACCCGGTACTATGGCTGATAAAGCCATGCTGTAATTTCATATAAACTTGCAATTTATGTGCTGAAAAGTCACAACTTAAATGCTGATAGAAATGTAATGTTGCCAATAACATTGTTTGATAAAACTGACAAGAAACCTATGCCTAGCTGGTGGAATTAATCTCTAGATTCATTGTCAAAGGCCGGCCGCCATACGCTTGTGTGCTATTAACTGACTAATGACATAGGGACTCACTGTCAGATACAGTTCGCTTGCAATTTGACAAATTTATTATCTAGCAGTGCGACGTAGTTTGTGTAGAGGGTCTCAAGAAATGTTAAGATAGAATAAACGGGGAAATGAAAATCAGATCTCCATGGAGACAATTAAAATTACTTTTTTGCTGCTTCCCAGGTGTTAAGGTCTCTATTTATGTGTTTAAGATCTTAATATGAACTCTTGCTTTAAATTGTTGCTGGTACGTGTGAACTTAACAATTGTTGCTCACTGTTCATGTCATATGCAGTTTCATGTCGTACACTGTTTGACGCTTGATTTTATCTATTATTGAACTATCAAATGTATACATGGTTGAACACTTACGACAAAAGTAAGATGGAAAGAAATGTATCAAAATTGCTGCAGGAAAACCATGTTCAAAATTTATGTCTACAGCATAGTAGATGAAGTTCATAGATGTTTGCTTGCATAGAACCCTGGGATCATAGTTCATTGAAGTTTCCTTGCATAGAACCTGGGATCATAGTTCATTGAAGTTTCCTTGCATAGAAGCCTGAGATCATAGTGCAGAGATGCCTACTTGCGTAGGCATGAGTTCAAGGCACCCTACCCCTAATAACTATAAAAAACCTGGGATCAATTATATGTGTTCAGGTGCTGTGAAGCCAAATTATTCGATACGTGAAGTGATGAATGGGCCTGTCTTATTCTTGTAGTATATGTGGTAATTACCTATCAGAGTTGCTCAATATACATTTTGGCCCCGCGGGGTGTTAAGATGGTGGGTTCATGGAGTTATAAAGAATAAAAAGTATTTGAACAAAGGATTTGAGATATCTTACCTCAATTAGGGATTATTAATGAATAGGAAGTTAATTTGTCACCGGGTGCTATCTGTTATAGACATAAGTTGGCATTGGATAAGATGACATTATTATCTTTGTTGTTTTCTTTCTTATTTCAGTTTGGTATTAAAGATGAATTGTCCTGGACCTGATGCCTTTTCTGTCATCCTTCTTCTTGTGCTGCGCCTCGTATCATCTTCTTCCTTTGGTCATTGTCCATACAACAAACAGTATGCAGCTAGGTTGCACAGAAACTGGCCCTGTTCTGGTAACAAGGAATATTTTGCAATTAAATGGGATAATAGTTAAGTTAAAGTATACTTTGAACCATATTAGACACTTAGTTTAGTCTGTAAAACAGTATAATATTATTGTATTTAGTCTATTCCGTCAAAAAATTACAAAAGATGTTGTGAGGGTGTTTTGAGGTTTCCGAAAACGTGTGGGAAGCAGCACCACCCTCCTAGGCATTTCCATACTAAATAGGTATGCTGCATGCTATCCCCAGTGACATGCCTTTTTCTATATCTTCTTACAGCACAAGGGATCCAAGCCTGTGCAAATTCCTTCATAGTTCCGGGAGATCATGTTAATAGACTTAGACACTGTGACAAAGTTTAGCTTAAGTTATTTCAGTGTTATGCTAGTTCAGGACTTTACTCTTTCATGCGATGGAAACGGCAGACTTTCCATCCCGGAGCTCTTTCTGTAGTAATAAATTACTATACATTTGACCGGCAAATAGGTAATAAAATGTCAAGATTAATAAGCATTTGCATTAAACTTAGTCCTTTCTATTGTTTTTCTGTTTCTTGTAGTTACTAATGAGGAAAGAATATCTAAATGTCCTGGTGTTAACCCAAAACCTGACAACTTTGCAGTTTCTGCAAAACCTGTAATGCTCACTTGCACCAACGAATTGGATGGCATCAATGCTGGTCATAAAATTTCAGGTCAACATAACCAGTCAACTGGGACGGCTCAAGGGGGAACTGTTGCAGATTATAGAAGTTCTTCGGCGAAAAAGCATATGATAAAATCTCATGATTTGCAAGCTAATACGCATGACAAAGGTGATGTGCACGCCAAGCCTGTTCTAGCGGAAGATGGAATCTGTAACGTTGGCGACAAGGAAGATAGTATTTTTGCTGGGTCATATGCTGGATTAGACACGAAGGATTGTAAAGCTTCTTGTCTTCAGGAGGTTTTTTCTTCCTTTCCACAAATAGATGAAGCTCATAAGGATGCAAATATTCTTTCTGAGTCGGCAGCAAAAGTGAAGGACGTGGATATGGAGATTGATGATGTTGCTAATGAAGTGGCATCAAAGTATGGCGATATGGACAAAAAAGATAATATTTCATCTGGGTATATATTGTCTATGCATATCTGGTTTTTACTCTGCCCCCGGTCTCTTAAACTCTATTGTTTTCTCAAACTTTTGACAAATTGGGTTTTCCAGATGCTCCCCTCACCTGATTCGGGCTAGGAGTTTATCCCCTGGGCCTGAGCTCAATGCTAGCAACAAAAGGCCTGCTATTGTATGCTCTTTTTTTGCTAAAGGCTGGTGCATTAGAGCGAGTTCTTGTAGGTTTCTTCATGAGAGAGACCAGGATTCTGATGTTAACATTGGGCAAAAGTTTGGCACACGAATGGGTAACCGACAACACAAGAAAGATGATTGTGGTCACAATTGATGTTAAATTATTTCCTTTCTAGTTTAATGTGTCTCTTAACCTTCTTTTACTTGTAGGAGACTCCAGGGCAACTGTTGATCGATCAAATAGTTCACCTTCTCCAAACAATGATTCTGGGTTTAGATCATCTGCTGAGGATGCAGGAGGTTCTTCTAGAGAGAACATGATGTCATATCATCATAATATAACCAACTGCGGACCCCGTGTAGGACTAGATGATAAATCGTTCAGTTATGATTCGTCAAGGGGCATTAGAGTGTCATCTAGCTCATACTCGGGTAAAAACCAATTATATCATAGGAGTCAGGGTGAAACATCTGTAAGGTCTTTGCAATATAAGGCAATTGATCAATGTTCACCTCACTTAAGTTACCAGATGCCTCAGTACCCTGTTTCAGAATGGAGAATCCACTCTTCCAGCTACTCTTTTTTCAAAGGAGATAGTCTAGATGGCTACAGCGCATTCACTAAAGAGATAAACAGTGCTGCTTCAGGGTGTCCATCAGTGTGCAACTATTCATCATTCTCTGGTCTTGATATGGAAACACCAAAACTTGGCAGTACTTTCAAAATTTCTCGATTTTCTTCTGGGTATCAACCGAAGTTTACTCCGTATAATTGGGAACCTTCTGTTCCCTTTAAACCTTCCATTTCTTTGTCCTCTCTAAGTGCATCATGCCCAGAAATCCAATATGGTCTAATTTGTGATGGCATTGAGCAACATAATGAGAATGCTTTCATTGGTGAAAGGTCATTCCTTCAAGGTACGTCTCATACACACAGTGCTGAGAAAGATGTAGGTGAGGTGCTGAAATTTTCTGAACATATTACCCAAAATCATTATCATGGGCAAGGGAAAGATGGTTCAACAGTTCAAGCAGAAACTATTGCCACTTCTACAAATGACTCTCAAAGCAAAGCGGTTGCACTGAGAGAGGAGAATACATTTGATGTCACATTTACAGGTTGTACATTACCGAATCACAATCAGACAGGTTCTGATAATGATTTTGGGAATGAGAGTGATGAGGCAAGACATAAGAATGAATCGAGGGTGGATAGAAGCTGGCTGATCAGTGCAATTGATGCAGATACCCTGGAATTTGATGAATATATGAGTAAGGAAACCAAAGCAATGAAACATTTTCGTGCTGCTCTTGTAGAATTCATTAAGGAGCAAATGAAGTCAATTTGGCAAGAGGGTCATTTGACCAAGGATGCTTACAAATTAATTGTTCACAAGGCGGAGGAGAAAATTGCTAGTAGCTTACAGCCAAATCAGATTCCAAACACTGCAGAGCAGATCAAGCAGTATCTTTCTTTCTCGCATTACAAAATCTTGAAGCTTATTACGGTGAGAATCTTCAACATAGCTGCACAAGTGTATTCTGTGTTTTTATGTTTGCTGAACTTGACAATGAACTGCATTATTTTTCAGGGATATGCTGGAAAATACAAAAAAAAGTGAGCTAACAGCTGCTGGTTTTAATTTTGTACTGAAAGGGAAGTTGCAAAAATTCTCAATCTCAGTAGTACATTTTTTGTTAATACTTAGATAGAGGACTATGCATGTGATGTGATTACTAAGACTTCTTCAACATTAACCATTTAGTAAAGATATTTAGGTTCTGTCTTCCGTGTTTTTTTTATGTTTAGAGCTATAGATTATACACCTGCTTAGATATCGATCTAAAATCTTGCTCACCAAGTACAGCTGATAAAATGTAATTCTTGAAAGCCTGCTCCTCAACTCAAGCTTTTTAATCAAATATATCACGTGATATACTGCTACAAGCCTGCCATCATCTACCTGTCTTTCTATACACTTGATAGTCTTAGGCATTGATGCTAACCTACCTGTAAGATCTAAATTGATATGAGACGCAACAAGTTTGGAGTACCTAGAAGCAGTTGGGAGAAAAGATTTGTCATAGTTGTGTTTGGTATTTGCTTTTTGATGAGTACTTGCCTTGCATATTTTATGAGACAGAGACCAAAGCGATAGAAATTGAGAATATTTAATCTTTGTGCTAATCTATATTTTCACTGTGGACTCCCTATTTCTAGGTGACTTGCGATGTGTGTTCAAAACGTGTGTTCCACGTCCCATCTTATTATCCTCGGTCATCTGCTCTGGTACACCTATCGTTCCGTATTAATTGGATAAGGTACTTCAGTTTCATATAGTGTGGTTTTTATTCGGTTTTTGAATTGTCTTCGTTTTATCAATCCATAGTATATGGCTCGTTTCTTTTAGTGAATCTGTTTCTATTCATTCTAAGCTGCTAAGCAGAATACACTGAAGTATGATTTCTCTAAATGCTGAGAAGAAACTTCTTCGGGATAGAATACTAGGTGGATACACAAGCTATTGCCTCTTTAGAGATGAGTGTAACTAAAAATCTATGGCTGAGGAATCTGGAACTCAGGAATAAAACCTCAATCAAGTACAAGTGATCATATAAACTTATAGGGGAGTTTTAGCCATCATAACACAAACTTCCAGGGTCATACATAAGATTTTTCATCCGTAGAGAATGATCAAGAATTCATCAAACTGATCTACATATGTCAGCTTGATGAATCTTGCTCAACCACCAAAATCAGTCTTTTTCTTGATGTTCAAACGCCTATATTGGTAACCATAGGAACATCGGTTACAAATCAATAAACTCACTACCTTGTTAACCTCCCTACCTAGTTAAAGCTTTATCTGTTAAACCTCATGAGAAAAACCTTGATAAAGAGAAAAGAGTACAAATCCTAGGCACAACTACAAGAGCAAACTAAAAAACCATTATAAAGCCTCCAACAAATAGAGAAACTTTAACAACATAAATCCACATGCCCACAACAAACTAATAGTGGACGCTATTGACTCACAAGCAACAAACATGCCCAACCACACCAAACAATATAAACCTTCAACAGACTAACAACAAACCAGCCATCATACATTGTAAATCAACCTCATCGCCTTCATCACCACACTTAAGGAAACCACATTTAATGATGTACACTTGGGGGTTATCTCCATACCACCATTACACCTTTGCTTTCGCTTTCCTCGTCAACCAGATGTTTCCTTCGGACTGCAACTTGGGGCCTCTATTATGAGATTTTTGTGACTCCATTTCTTCCCATTTAGGGAGCGTTTTTTGGGGTAACCAGGAAAAAGAATCGGAATGATTCTCTTACCTGCTGTTTGTTTAGCCAGTTTTTTCTTATTTTCAGGAGAGTAAAAGAGAATGGAATTATTCTAAATCCATCTAACTTGATTCCTCACCCCTATTAGGAATGAGATTCCCTTTCCCCTTTCTCCATTACACTTTGACCGTTGACATATGACCATTGACCAACAACCATTGACCAATGGATGTTGACCGACGATTAATGGCCGTGGAAGCCGGCTACCGTTGGCCATTGACCGGCAACCGTTGATCGGTTATTTATTTCCATTTCCCCTGCACCTACAAACAGCTAGGAAAATCAAAGGAATTTTTTTCTCATTGTCCTCTATTCCCTTCTCTGATTCTATTCCGCTTCCTCCACCTAAAACAAATGCCCCTTTAGTTTACCTTTTGGTTACTCCACTATTGTCATTAGTTAGTTAGCTGGGGTCCCTTTAGTAATTGTGTGTGCTAATTACTAGTATACCAAGGGCAAATTAGTAAGTCCTTACACTACTTAAAGAGAAGAATTGACGTGTACTAGTCATATGGAGTTTTAAGAAATAAGAATTGGCCTTAGATTGAGAATTGGAAGGATATACACCTCCAACCCTATCAATAGTATCCCGAGCTTGATCCAGGGCCAATGGAGTTCGAGCTTTTAATCTTTGATGACAAGGATCGGCAAGGCTAACCAGTTCTTTCAATGCCTATGAGATTGACAAGGCAATAGGTCCCAAGAAGTTGACAAGTATTTGGCCGGCACCGCTGCCCATTGGTGCGAATGGGTGTTGGAGATGTTCAGTTCAGGATCTGTTCATTTCAAGATTCAAGGGCTCAAATAATAGATCACAAGTAAATGACACAAAAGAGGAAAAGGGGCAGAGTTTGACTTGGAAGAAATGTTGAACTATATCAATTAACAACCATATACCCTAATGTTTGAAATGGAGATTAGGGAATTATCGTCAAAGACATCAACTGAAGATGAGTCGCTGAAGAGAGTTGCTTTTTAGAATATAACCAAGAAGACAAACCAAGAAACAAGAGAACAAAAAAAGGAAAAAGAAGAGAAATCAACAACACCAAATGGAAGTGATGTTGCATCTCCCCTGGGTTGATTGTGAGGGATTTGAAAAAGAACAGACCTAAGAAAATCAAACAAATACATAAGGTAAGGATGACAAGATTGAAGAGAAAGAAAATAGAGAAGAACAAACAAATAATTAGGAGATGCTCGTTGATTGTGACATAGAGAAGAAATCATCTGAAGGCAAGAAGGCAAAAACTCTGCTTGCAGAGAACACCAAAAAAGAACAATTGTTCGTTATTGAGGCCATCTAGGTAGAAGGTTAATTTGAATCCAAAATTGTCGACACTACTAATGGGATGTCTGACTGAATTAGGGTAAACCTTAATTCGAATTGCACACCCCCAATATCAACATGTCACGGTTGGCAATCTCAAGGATCTTGCATTCATCTCGAAGCCAGAAATAACCGAGGAAGATTTTTTAAGAGCTCTGCAAGAGATATAGTGATTGTAGTTCGAAAGATCAATGAAAGTCATGTCCTTTTAGTGTTGAGGTCCAACCATTGTCAAACGAAAAACCGGTTACAACTCTTTGAGGACTGGTCGGGTTGTCATGCAGCAAATCGAGCGCTTCACTACTAGAGAGTAGCAACCCTAATTGGAATGCTAGCTTGTAGCACCCCAAATCAATAGTCTTCACACAGTCATTGATAGCCTCCGCACGGCTAGCTCAACACCCACGTTCTCCGGTTAAGTGCTTCAAATTTGGAGGAAAATGGGTTCCTCTCACTGATGCAAAACCACAGAGCTTTAGATTTTGTAAATAGGGGAGATTGAAGGGATTAATTCTGCTATTCAATAACTAGGGAGATTAGAAGTTTCTTCAGCAAGAGGAGGGAGAGGAAGCCCATCCATGGTTTTTATATGACAAGTACTATCTTAAGGTCACTGAAAAATGGGGTGAATTTAAAAACGTGAAATTTACACACCACAACCAGCTTCTAGATTGATTGTTCATCTTCTTCATCCTGAGTTTCATCCTAGGTATGCATAGCTACTACAAACCATGTATTTCAATATCTCATTAGTTGGAAGGGGGGCAACCAAAATTGTGGAACATTGGTGGCTTAGTTGCTCAAAGTTTTGAGCCTGTTACCTCTAATATTGCCATATTTAAAGTGGAAGGGTGTAACATCCCAATTTCTAATGACTTTGTTCTTTTTTAAGAAATCAAATTAATGCAGAAGAAAACTTAAATGGGTGTTATGGCCACATTCCCCACAACTAGGAGCGCCCACCACCAGGAGTGTTAAGGCTAACCTCACCCCTTAACAAATAATATCACTTAGCACAACATAAACTTCTACAATTTAAGAGGACGCCTAAAGCGAATAGGGTGCAACATAAATTCCTACATGCAATTTACGGATTGGGTGAAGTACAACTCATACATGAAGTAAGCTTTTGAAATTTGAAAGAAAGCATAAACCAAGAGGATTTTCCTCCTTTGGTCCAACTACAACAATGTAACGAAGAGTGCCACTCGTTGGGCTAATAACATTGAACCCAATCAACTTAAGAAAGTTAAATATTCTCAAAGGTCATTTTATACATTTAAAATTCTGTTTTGCTTACTCAATTTAAAGAATAATAAATAAAGGGGGTTCAACTCAAATAGTTTTTCTAAAAAAATCCCCTTAAACCCCACAAGCTCTTTGGCCTTCAAATACCTGCGGTTAATACATGCAGAGCACACAAAGAGCCACACACAAAATCGTCAGATATACTGAGTAAATACTAGTCTAGCCCATGAGGGAATTTACAATATCTTTGCTAATATCATTGCCACTTGGACTTCTTAGTTCGTAACCTCTTCATCGCAATACAACTACATTGAAGGTATTCTTCTATTCTCTATTTCTCTTCGTATGAGATCAATCGCCCAGTCCGAGTCCATTACTTTCATTATATTCGTAATTGTTTGTTGTCACTACATGTACTCATCCCATTTCTCAACCATTTCATAGCCTATTTAGTTCCAATCTAACTCACATATAGTTCTCTTTCAAATTTATTTACAACTAGGCTGCGGCTTATTCTACTTTTCATCCTGATCACTAGGAACTATAGACATGGTTTTGAATATCTTATCAAATGCCTCTTCTTATCTTCACCCTAACACACTAGGCCATGTCTCTTAAATTCCTCATGTGGTTCCTCCACTCTTAGAGCGTTGTGGCTCACCTCCTATAGAGTTTGAATGGTCACCGTTTCCTGCCCTCAAAAGGTCATTGACTCTCTTCCTTTTTGCTTATCTTGTCTTGGTTGCTCCCTAGCTTATTTGGATTTCCTCCCAAATGTATGTTCAATAGTTTACTTATACATTAAATACTGAAGTGAAAAATTGTGCCTAGGACCTTAATTTGAGACAGAGTGTACCTTTTTGTAAGCTACGATCTGCACTTTTTGGTCTTTCTAACTAGGTCAGTCACATGGTCATCAATGGCGGTTTCGAACTGGGTCGGTTCCGGGTCCCACCGGTTCCGGGTCCCAACGGGGAGGATTAATATTCAAGCTGGTTTGTACCGCTACCATGGTGTTTCTGAATCCGTGGGAGGTGGATTCGTATTTGAACAGGTTTTCTACCGATTCTTGACCGGTTTCGATTCGGTTCCAGTTTTGAATTTTTTAATACATTTCAGTTTTGTTTCTAATTTTTTTGTCTGATATTTTGTTCAAGTATGATTAATATGAAAAACTACGTAAAGTTAATTACAAATTAAGAAAAACAAAAAGAATTTTGTTAATATTTCACTGCCTTGTTCAAAACTTATTAATATAGTACAACTACTAGATACATGAAATTTCATACTACTATATTCTACAAGATTACAAGATAGAAGTCCTAAGAGGACTATCCTTGTCCACCAGCTTCTTCTGCATTCAGCTCAAACTACTCATCATGTTACCCTTCATACATAATTCTGCTAAGTCCCAATAATACTTTTGAACACAGACCTTGATCAAGTCTGATGCTTAGTTTGATCTCTTCTCATCCAATACGTGTTGACTTGCACGAAAAGCTGACTCGGAAACAACAGTTGATGCTAGAGCAACTAGTACAACTCATGCAATTCTTGCTAGGATATGAAACTTGGTTTCATGGGGTTACCACCACTTAAGAACATGTATATCATCATCAAAACTAAAGCTCAAGTTAACATAATAATCATATGTGCAATGTCCAGAACTAGATGGACTCGACTTTGGTCTCTTTAAAATACTAGCTATTAAAGAGCTTTGTTTGTTACTGGGGCGTGGTGGTTTGGAATCGGAAGAGGAACCAATACCACCACTCTCACCTGCACTGGAAACCTCATTTAGATGGAACTTTGTAATATATTTATCTTGTCAATCTGACAAGATTTTATGATCTTTCTTAACATATTTTGTAACATATGTATTTTCAGTGTTTACTGGAACTAACTGTAATAATAGTTGAGGAACTTGCTTAGATTATTCTATTTCACGGTAGGATCTAGAACAGTTCCAGAATTGAAATTGGTGTAAGCAGGTCTCTTGATCCACAGTTATTGATAGCTATCGGCTCTTACTGTCCTTGATAGCTCCTACCGCCCATCGGACCAATTTTTTCTATCTGCCATGTTTGGCTTGTCATATCTCAACCTGGTGGCTGGTCATCATGATTCTTTCAGTTGATAATTCTCTTTTAGAGGCACGCAGATCTCTCCTTCCTACTGTGGAAAGACATGTCAAATACTCTTCATGTTAGTAATGCTTCCTTCAGATTTTAATTGTAAACCCAGCTCGCTCAATGACGTTTTTCTTCTGACCATCCTGTAATTTAGATCTTGATTGAGGTGGCGTTCTTCCTAATGTTCATGCTTTAGTGCAGCTGGGTTGATCTGTCTCTCTTTATGACCATAAGTAACTGAATTTGAAGATACTGAGTGCTGTCCCACTTTCGAATTTTATCTGATGGTCATCCCTTCGTTGAATTCAGATCATAGTGAATGGCTAAATCGAGAATTACACTACACTCTGAGTCCTCAACGAGTCGTTTCCTGAAGTCGTCTATTCACTTGAGATAAATGGTGAAGAACAAATCTTCCCGTAACTACTCCACCTTATAACGTTTGTTGCAACCCTAGTCTGACCAGCAAAAGTGACAGTTAACTTCTTCTATTGTTATTCGTCTTAACCCAGCAAGGCCATTGGCCGTTAATTATTAATAAAAGCACAGAAATTTAGCATTTTCCCTGCTTAATGCTTACCTGAACACGGCAAAAGCTAGCCATCAATACTCTAATTACAATCCCACTGTGTTACTTGGAGATAGTGGGCATTGAAGCCTCCTTTTAATATGATCCCCCTTCGTATCTTCGACTGTTTCATGAAGGTACCAGGAAAATAGTTTATTGGATTCGTTTTTGTCATCTGGCTGTGAGACAGGGGGAAATGTTCCTCTTCTAATACATTTATGAATATAATATTCTATTATAAAATATCATATGAATCTACCCAATATGTTCAAATTTTGTAATATATAATCTAACTTATTTGCTCGGAATTAGAATTTATATGTGATTACTCGACTTCATTCAACACTAATGTTCAGTGCCAAAACCTATGTGCAAATACTTCACAATAAACAACTTGAATCAACTCAGCTCGAATGAAGAAATACCATGGATAAGCATAGGACGATTCAAATGGGGATGCTCAACTATAGAACACAACGAAAATATCTAGATCTTGTTTTTGTTTCGTTAACGATGTGTAAGGTTTCACGTTGAACGAAAGCATAGCTATATTTACACAGTTTAGGTGGCTTAACATAAATGCCTTTTTAGATAGAATGTAGAGAAGTGGTCGCAATTTGGATGCCCTAAAACTAAACCTAGACTCTCTTTATATATGGAATGTGTTATAATTTTGAAACATTAGACAATATAACGTAGGAGTAAAAGAAATTAAACTAATTTTCATGTTTTAGTTGAGGATAAAATTCGTTTAATATTTGACCGTTGGTTGTAAATATATATAAGCAGTAAGTATTGCTATTTCTCTAACTAATAAATAATGTAACCAACATTTTCCACTTGAAATAAGATAAAATACTCTAGCGCTTCCGTACTTCACACAAACAAGTAGGTTGTGTGATCTGGCCACACACTTGGAAACAGTTTAACTTCAAACCGAACATAGTAGAATGGTTCATCCTAATAAACACGTTGCCTTCATCCCAGTTAAATTTTCATTCGACTAATCTAACATTAGTTTATATCACACATGTATTAATAGGTAATAGAACCAAATCACTATAAGCGTACAAGTTATTGATACTAACAATCGTTTCTTTAATTTGAACTACTCTTGAAAAACTTTGCTGTGATTTCAGCATAGTCCTATAAGGCAATATTTGCTTTTCTAATAGGTTACAATTAAATCAGACAACTCATAAAAAAAGTAAGCATTATAATCACTATTTATCATCCAAGTAAAAAGGTCCAAACGTGCTATAATTACTATTGACTCACGGTAAAGGAGCAAGGATCAATCCTTTCACTTCATTAAGGTTGCTAACACGTACAATGTAAAAAGTACGTGTTGGGGAACATTTATGTGGAGGATTTCTACTTTCTAACTACATAAGAGTATGAAGTTCATAAAGGCGCGCCTTCCACTAGGCTAAAATGTTACATTAGATATAAGAGCCTTGTCCAAATATGATAAAACCTACCCCAGGTAGACTATTATGTAAGTCTTCCACTAACACTGAGTCCCTTCAACAAGGTTAGTTACAATATCATGATAACATATACCCCCAAAGAAGTGATGTCTTATGACCAGGTAGAAAAGCGTAAAGCCTGGGTCATAATGCGAGGTATCCCACTCCATGCATGGAATAAGAAAAACGTGCGCAAGATCACACAGACGATTGGGGAGGTTATTAAAATTGAGGATGAGGATATCGACTCCTTGGAAAATGCAGAGGTTCGTGCCCAAGTCGAGACATCCACACTCCAGCTGATCAACTTGAAGATCACTGTCATTGTCGAGGGTCAACGATTCCCGGTGAGTATAGTAGAAGTGGTTAACCAATATCCTCCCCCTAAGAACCCAGAGTCCTCTGACAGTATAATTTAGTTACCAAGGGATGAAGGAAAAGATACACTAAATCAACAACATCCAAAAAATGTTGAACATGACCAGTCCGAAAAAACTAAGGAACTCAGCTGTTACAATGCCTCCCAAGGTAGTGCAATCGAAAAGAGGCATGTAGATTTCGCAGACAAAATTGTTGCTGGTATTGATGGGGTACGAGATGAAGAGGCTGATAATATGCTGGGCACATTATTCGATGAGGAACCGCCTCACCCGGGTGCTGCAGTGGAGTCACGTCAGAAGTATGAGGACCGGATGTTGCCTACTCAGACAAGGAATAGTGTCCCGGCAAGAAATGAACAAGGTAAAATCATATGCCCGGATGTAGAAGCGGATGAATGCATCAAACTATTGAGACAGTTAGGCTGTCATGTGCCGAATCCAGCCCAGACCAAAGCCAATATTATCAGCCAAATCCAAGAGCAGATGGGACAACGTGGGGCCTAGATTATGGGCTTAATTTTGGGAGATTAGCTTAAGAAGGGGTTTCGATCGCGATTTGTTGTTCGAGGATGAGGTGGTTATGTTCTCTAGGGTGGTTTTTTTAGCCCATTAGGTGTTAGAGGTTTAGTGTATCTGAAGGGGCGTGTGAGGTCTTGTTGTGGTGCGTCTGGGAGGGTGCTTTGGTGCGTTTCTTTAGTGTGGTGGTGCTTGTACTGGGCTCTTCTAGGAGTGTCCTCTTTGTTGTCTTTCTGAGTTGACGGGTACTCTTTTTCCATCCTGGGCTTTTTCCCAGTGGGTTTTGCCTAGGGAGGTTTTAATGAAAGACCTGGTATTTGCCACTCACCTTTTTTTTAATAAAATGGCTTTAATCCTTAATTATAAAAAAAAAATATACCCCCAATGAAGTGGCTACCCGTGAGAGAGTTTGCTTTACAGTTCATTAACATAGTACTCAACTTGTTTAATTTGATAAATGAAATGTCATTATTCAAAAAGCTTTATCTTAGAAACCTTCTGTAAGTTCCAAGGATCTAACATGATTATGGAAAGGTTTAAATCACAATTGCATATTTAGTAGATTTGCCCCTGTGGCATTAATGGGTATAGGATTTTTATCTTTAACATAGCATACACGTAGTTAGTTATGCCCTTTTTAAGGTAACAACAAATCCTCTTGGGCAAATTTCTAATGTGTAGCATCCTAACTTTCACAACATATATCTAGCCTTGTGCTCATTATGATATACATAGAACTACCAACTGCACTGGAATGTGATATATTTTGTACATGATTTTTTTCTTCTCAAAGCTTGGTTCCATGTCCTCACTAGAGTGACAAAACCTTGATTTGATGACTTACTCATTATTCTTCAAGAAAATTTATCCTCGACCACTGCCTCGTGGAATCTAAAATTCCAGTCTTGGTATATCTGGGTAAGACCATAAATTGATCTACAGTAATGATCTTGACTTTTAACTTTAAACCATTAGCTCGATTTACTATATTTATTCTAAGCACTCTACTCAAATCGAATGACTTAATATGTTGTGCTTGTAACACCCCTATTCGTGAACTCATAATAAATACCCCGACTCGAAAACTCGTAATAAATATCGCGCTTAACATAATTAAAAGTCGAGTTGCAATGGAAAATAAATCGTTCTAACTCTGAGTGTTACCGCTACTACTCACCCATGTAAGTAATGAAACGTCCGAACTCAACATAATTTAACACTTTGTAATGACGAGAGATAGGTAACCAATATATACAATACTAAGTCCATAATCAAGTGAGCAGTCTAAGTATCTGAAACCATATACAATAGCAGTATTATACATAATAAAAGTCCAAAATGTGATATCAAAAGTACACCGCTAACTACCCTTTCAAAAATCACACTCCGGTTTACATCTTCAGTCATGCACTTGTAATATGTTTGCCATAAAGGCTCAACACAACCGCTGAATATGCTAATGTGTAACCGTTATGAATCTTTTAACTTCTTAAGTTAATTAGTTGTGTTGTCATGCGGTTCATTTACATGCTATTCTGTTTTACATGTATATAATAAAGCTGTAAGTGCGGTAATTAAACATCCAATAAGGATCCAACTTGTATACACAAATCCACACATAATTTGCACATATAATCGATACGATAAACAAGTGCATACGATAATGATACAAGAGTTATTTTCCTTGTCGGTTCTTGTTATCCGGCCTTCAAGGCTTTGCTCGTTATTTATATTTACGAGAGATACTTGGAGTCTCGTACTAACGTTTAGTTAATGTCTAATTGTTTTGTTTGCTTAACTCTTAATCATCGACAGTCGTCGTGTTAGAATACGACATGTCTACAACCAGTTACTTACCCCAATTAGATGGCGGGTCACCAAAGGCAATAGCCTTCCCCAACAATAGGACATCTGATTCCCCCTTATTCTCTATTAGATGGCGGGTTACCAAAGGCCGACACTGTCCCCAACAGTAGGGCATATGTCCAATGATTAGTCTGATCTATTGGAATATAATATAACGAGTGGACATGTAACAATCATCCCCTCTATTGTGATCACAATGCGCAACCAGGTTCCTGGATTTCTCCTCATATACAATTCTTTTCACCATATGATTAAGTTCTCCTAATCCTTTTACCTAATATGTACTCTTAGGTTATAGTGAATAAGTTCTCCATGTCATTGCCTTTTAGGTCTTTAGAGTTCACCTATAATTCTTCTAGGTTACTACCATGTTCAAATACATATTGCTCTCGAGAATTGTATTACCGATCCTCTTCCTAAGGTATCTACTTAGGTCGATTAAGGATAGTATGATGCATCTCGTTAATTGTTCGTGAGCATTATTTCCTTGTTTATTGTCATAACTCGATTCGAGTTTGTATTCGGTACTGCCTCAGTCTGAAAGACATTCATGCACAATTAATAATGCGGGATAGTCGGACAAATAAATCAATTAAGCATATCAGTATAAATGCACACATATCGTTTTTAACAAGCATCACACAAATGTCTGAACCCAAGAAAATCCTGAGGAACGTTCAGACCACACAATAACATACCGTTCATTGATGGAGAGGTACGCTGTCGTCCTAGCACGCGTCGTCCTCTAAGTACTCAACTTTGGAATATACCGCTAAGTGTTAATTCACTATAATTCAAGTGATTCAGTATTCTGAGTATCTACTAATCCCTTAGTATCTTCTCCGTGATTTATCAATCGTCGTTACTCGGGTCATTTAAATAAGTTCGGGATTAGTTATTTAATCCATTAAGTATGTTAGTAACTAACATGTTGTATTAGGCTACAACCTATGATTTAATTCTCATGTTAAATTTCTTGTATTCGCTAGTATATATTTATATGTATATGTACATATTCATATAGACTTTGTTACTATATGTTATTTCATGTATTCGTTGACATTTAATTTCTCACTTAATTTATTAGTTGGTCAACTTGACTCTTTGGTCAATTTGGTAGACTTGGTCAAAGTATTCAAGTCAAGATTATATGATCCTTGAATTATATAATTCTTTTAATTGTTTAAATCTTATACTGTAACATTAAGCCTTTATGCTTATTGTTACGTAATGTAATTTCCTCACTTTGCATTAAACTCCACCTTAATTTATTTAATTCTTCAACCATATTATATAACTCATAATATTACACATAATCATAATCTCTCATATACATTACAACTCCTTTAATTCATACTAACATTCATTATTTTATGTGAACTACAACTTCCTTTATTTGTTGTAGCTTTTATATACTAACGTTAAGATCATACTCTTAATGCTATGTCTTGTAATAGCCAACCTTATATTAAACTACATTCCTAACTCTTTATAACTCACGGTTATACCCTTCATTTATTCTTTATTACACTTTTGCCCACAAATATTTTCTAACATTACAATTACATTACACATCATATCTTATGATTCTAACTCCTTATTTATTTTATTCTAAGGTTCTAACCCAAGTTATTCATACTGCCGAAATGACCCCAAATGTCATACTTTAATTTTCACCCCCATTTTTCTCAAATTATAAAGTGACCCACATAGTTTTACAAACTTTACAATTTCATTCTTAATTCACATCTTTATAATCTTTCAATTTAATATCAAAGTTCCACCCAAAACTTCTTGAAATTTTCGAACAAACCCTACACTGGACTGTTTTGATTTTTACACCAAACTTCCCAAAATTAAGTTTTGACCCCATATCTTTTCCTAAGTTTATAAATAACCACTTATCTTTCCTTAATTTACATTTATATCATTTATTTCTCTTAATTGGTCAAACTCTTATTTTCCCCTCCTAGGTTGACCAAGTATACTATCTTGACTCATACTTTCCAGTATTTACACTTTGACCCCCTATATTTTCTAAACTTTACAATTAACTCCTAATTTCTTCCAAAATTCTAGTTAACCTTTTCTTTTTATAACTTGGTGAAAGCCCAAATCTCCCCAAGTTTGACCCAATAATCTGCCTTGACCTTAAATTTCAGAAATTATGAATTGACCCCTAATACTTTCTAGGGTTTTCATTTAACTCTTAACTTAATTAAATTAAAAATTTCTTTTATTCATCAAATCCACCCCAAACTCTCGGCTATTTTATAGCCTAATAATCCTAACTTTGTTTCTTTAAAACCTTTAACCCAACTACAGGTTATTTTACCACCATATCATTAAATAACTTCTAAGGTTATTTAAAGTATCTTTTTTTTCCCTTAACTTAATCCAAACACTTCCTAAAGTCTAGCAACTTATGAAGTGTACTTAAATTACTGATGTTATACTTATATTACCATATTTTTGCCCATAACATAAACCGATGCTTTTATAGCATATAATATACCTCAAAGCTCATAAAATAAGTCTAAACATTTGGCCAATATAAAAACCATAACATAAACTTTAAATGTGTTATACATGTTCACAAATATAAGTTAACTCTTGGCCAAATCATCCCCAAGCCCTAAACTTTCGGCTTTTTACATATTAACCCCTTAAGCTTAATAAACTTGACATTTAAGTCATTAAATCACTTAGATAAATTACCAAATGTGTTCATAAAATTTTATGTTCATAATTAGGTCATAATAAACCATTTTTTCCAGGTTGTTCTCTGCTATAATAAGCTGCCCATATTAATAACACTTAAAACATAAAAAATGTGCTTTAAGATAAAAACTTACCCTTAGATGTTTCCAGCTAGTAATTTCCTCTCTACCACACACGACCCTATTTTTATGATAGAGTAAGGTCAGATATTTACTTCAACCATGAGTTTAATTGATGGTTTAGGAGTTTTAAAGCTTAGATTAGGGTTTACCTTTGTAAGTGATGATTTTCCACCCTTGAACCCCTTTTTCTCACAGCTAAGTCCTATGGTTTTGGACTCTATTTTTCAGCCATATTTAAGGAGATGAAAGAGGGATCAAGTTAGAGACTTTTACACTCCTTAGCATAATCAAGAGCTTAAAGCACAAAATGTGCTTTAAGAAGAAAGAATTACCTTTGAATCTCAAAATGAGTTTTCTTCCTCAACTTTGGGCCAACTAGGGAAAAGTAGGTAGAAAGTTAGATGTAGTATAGATCTATGGACATAAGGTAGATTAAGACACTTAAAACCTTAAACCATGACTTACCCTTGAAGTCTCCTTGAAGTGTTGCCCTCCTTGTAAATTCAGACAACAAAGGAGCTAGAAGGATCTTCATTTTGTATGTGAAAAGATGAAGAGAAGGGTGTAAGAAAGCTAGGGTTTTTGGCTATAAATTAGTCAAAGGAGAAGATTGAACCTTAAGACACTTTTCTTTCCTTAGCTTAGATCAACCTTGCTCCAAGCTTGAGTGATTTTTGAATTTTGCTCCAAAAATTTGTTGATTCCAGCCTTGGATGGAGAAGGAAATGTATTTGGTGTGTTCTTCTTGTTTGGTTTGTATAAAAGGAGAAGATTTGAGATGAAAAGGAAACGTGGGTTTACTTCACCATTCTTCAAGGTTCCAAGGAAAGAAGTAGAAGCTCAAGAGGAAGAAGAGTGAAGTGTTTCGGCCAAATTGAGGAGAAAATAGTGTTTTGTTTTGATTTGTTTACGTGTAAGGAGTAATGAGTGGTAAAAGGATGACTATGGCAATGTAAGAAGATATTTTCCAAGGTAGCTTATGACTTTTGATGTTTAGCTTGCCACCTTGCAAAAGCCACCCAACTTAGAATATGGAGGGGCATTTTAGTAATTTTGTGTGTTTTTAATATTATGACTTCAATGTTGTACATTTTGGACTTATTTCTCGTGCTAGGTTGTGGCACATGTTGTTACTTTGTCCTAAGGTGTATTTCTAAGTGGTCATTGCACTTATAAATTATTTTGACTATATAAAATATTGTACATAGTCTGATCACATTGTTTGTGATCTTTGTTCATGTATTAATGTAATACATGTTATATTAATCTTAGGAGTTTTCTCCTTATTAATGTTCCTCTTTAGTCCATTTATGTGGGGTTTAGTGCCCATTTTGAACTATACATATTTGTTTATGTATGTATGTATGTTTAGAGGTTATAAAACTTCTTATTGAATTTGGCTCATTAGCCTTTACCATTACTCTTTGATTTAATTAATCCCTTGTTAATTAAGGTAATTAATGTTTGAAGTATTTCAATGCTTGCTCTCCTAACATATCTAAGAGTGAAAAAAATGTAACCCAAAGGGTTATATTTTTTGGGGAACTACAAGTAGTTAACTTCTCTAAGATTTAACAACATACAAGGTGCAAGAGATCACACAAGAAATTCACCATTCATTCTCTATTTGCCCCCACACTATGGAAAACAATGAATGATCTCTACCTACTTCATCATTTACACTTGTAATCACGAACCTCCATGATAATCTCCCAAAAAAATCATGGACTGGGCCCTAATCACTGAGGCTAAACCACATGAATATCCTTGCATAAATTGATTGTCTTATCCCCACAAATGTGATCATTATATATGTACATGATTTTTAACCGTATACTTCAAACTAATGTTAGTGAGACTACTATATACTCCAATCAAAATTTGAAATACATAGTCTACTAGTCAGAAACCTCTTATATTACATATGATAACTCAATATAATTAAGAACCTTTCACTTGGTCAACAATTCATAATAACGTCGTCCAATAATAATACATGTGAATAGCCTATAAGAACATCATCCATGCAACTCACCAACAAAAATCAAACAAGTAATCAGACACATCATCACAACATCTATAAAAGAAAGCATTAAATCTATCATAAATCAACTTAACCAAATTTAAATTTAACAATTCTACTCTTTTCAATATTTCCGTTCCTTGAACAAACCTAGTAGTTTGACAAATGTACTCTTGTTATAACCATGATAAATATTATTGATCGTTATTAGAATAAAACTTGCAACGAAAATAGAGTAAACCTAATCCTACATGCTACCACCATACACACTTCTACCGCAAGTGATAAGGCTGAATTGAACCACTAACTTTGAAAATTAACTATTCAACTAAGGTGAGTCGTTTTCTAGTCCTCACATCTTCCACCTTCAAAACTTGTGGCCAGTGAAACACAAAAGACCATTTAAGGGAGACGAGTGAATCATCACTCACCCCGTGAAATCAATTTTGGGGTTCTGTTGAACTTCATGTACATTACACAGTAAATGAAGTAATAATCATTCAACAAACAACAACAAGATAAAAGAAATAGTTATAACCACCGCAACATACTTAGCATCACAGTATAAGCCAAAATCGTCCTCATTACACAAGAATCTTTAGTTAATATCAGGAAAAATTAAATCCCCCATCCATGACGTTTGGGGAAAATACATATCTCACCCACGAGGTTTCAAAAAGTACTTTCCCCACCCATGTGGTTTCCCTCGTTTTACATCCAGTAACTTTTCTATTATTTGTTCGACTTAAAAGATGCTTAAATGGTGTCCAAAATTGATAAAACTTTATATGGACGATGCTAAAGTGTTATATTTTGGTCCAATGTTAAACCAAAGTTTCTTAAGCTCACATGTGACATGTGGGACCCAATGAAACATGTTCACATCATGTGTTTTCATTGGGTCCCACATGTCCATATGAACTTAAGAAACTTTGGATTTGACATTGGACCAAAATATAACATACACATCATGTATGTAAAATTTCATCAATTTTGAACATTTAAGCATCTTTAAGTTGAACAAAAAAATAGAAAAGTTATTGGATGTAAAACGGGGAAACCACATGGGTGGGAAAGTAATTTTTGAAACCTCTTGTGTGGGGTGTATAATTTTGTCAAACGTCATGGGTGACAATGTAATTTTCCCTTAATATTAAGTTCAATAAATAACATCCACCCAACTGTAACAAAATAGCAAACATGTTGAGGGAGTCTTGAATTCGCAATCCACCACAACAACTCAACTTAGTGAGTTTGTACGATAATCTGCCTCTATGGTGAACTGTACAATAACCCTTCACCAGGTCCAGTATAGTTGAGACTGTACATATATTTATCTTATCGTAAATCATTAAGCATACATACTCGTAAGGGTACTTCTTTTGACAAAAGGGAAGTTATCAGGCTTAATTGTGTTATAGTGTTCAACCTTAAAGGCTTATTTCAATAAAACACTTTAGTCAAAATTTCCTTATTCAGTCAGTGTAACAAGTTAAGTCACAATAATCTTCTAATATTGGGTTCAGCTATAAGTCATACATTAATATATAACCAACAAAAGATGTCATATAAGGAAATCGCTACATTGCAGTGAAACACCATCAATACCCATGAGGAACTAAAAGTGTTAAAATCAACTCGAACATTTTTATTGAACCCAACTTATAGCTTTTTAGATCAATTTTTAGATGAGATGAGATTCATCTGCTAGAGAGAAGAGAGAAGAGAACGCGCTACCGCACGCACAATTCCCCCTTTCTTTCCCTCCCGTGTGAGGTCGCAGAACCCCCTGCATCTCTACCCCCTAGCTCCTCTGAAAGTTCCTCTTCAATGATGGTGAATCACCACCCTACTGAGCGTTAGAACAGCAGCTCCTCCTCTAAAGAGCCAGGCGAAGTAGCTCGAATGTCATTTTTGCCTTCAATGCCTCCGAGTTCTGCAACACCGCAGCATGGGGATCCCCCCTCCTCCTCTCATGATTCACGCCTCCAATGTCAACAAAAGATCTTCAGGGCGGTGGAATCACTCAGACACGGTTAGATCTTGCATGCCGATCTCGTCTGCAAAAACATTTCTAGTTCCACTTGATAGTTTATTAGAATCGTTAAAGAAATTGAAGTTAGTTTCTAACCCTAGCTACCTGTTGACTTCCACGAGCTCTCTCTCAAAAAAGAACCAAATTAGTGTACTAATCCACAAAATTTCTCCCTTCTTCACGGCCCCCATGGATTCGATTATAGCTAATTACTTTAGGCTCCAACTTCACCCAGCTGAATCCAAGCTGGTTGATGCAAAAGATCTCCCAAACTCTCAATCCCCCACTGAATTCGACAAAGACCTCTTTGGTAGACTTTACAGTCCTTATCGAGCTAACCCTACAATAGTCCAAAGTGTTCTAGGGCAGATCTGGAAATTGAAAGCTCACTTTAAGGTGACAGAGGTGGGCTTCAGTAGATTTACCTTCCAATTTGTCAACGAATTGGATAGAAGAATGATCCTCTCCCATGGCCCCTAGCACTTCCAGAATCGGCTCCTAGCTTTGATGGCGATAAACCCTCTCCTTAATCTGGAAGAGCATGAACCTGCTACTACAAATATTTAGGTAGGCATCCATAAACTTCCTATGGTTTTGTTCAATAGAAACTCAGTGATAGAACTAGCCAACATAATAGTAAAGTTTGTTGAATGCCCGGAGATAATTAATCCCCTGTCTGTTAAGGTTTTGAAAATGAAGGTGGAAGTAAAAATTACAGAACCCCTTTGTCGGATGCTTATAGTTAGTACAACTCAAGGGAATAGAGTTTGTAGACTGTCTTACGAAAATCTCTCCTGCTTCTGTTATAGATGTGGCTGTATTATCCATATCATGCCTGAGTGCCTAGTCCAGAAAGAAAACATCCATGCCTCAGAGAAATTTGGGCCTTGGATTAGGACAGAACATGCTGGGTCCTCTACTATTATCTCAGAATATGCTTTGATCAATCAATGGAAAGATGAAGTGGCTCTGGACAACCTAACTGCTATAGTCACTCCATCTGAAGCTAGTCCATCCATGGACCCTCCAGTAGTCAATGTCAACCTCACTCTTGCTACCCTCCCAGTTAATGTTTTACCCACAAATGCTCCTCCTCTTCCCATAGATAACCCAGCTACTGGCAATCAAGATCAACTCCCAACTCCCTACACATAGATCCACCTCCAGATTGACCCACCCCTAGGTTTTGCTCACAAATCCCAAATCTGCCCCACTCAAACATGGGCCCTATGCCCTTCTCCCCGTAATTCTCCCCTCTCAAAATTTTCCTCCACCAACAGAAGTGAACCCACCCATGATGTTAATAAGGTTGATTGGGAAGCTGCGGTTTCTTCTTTTGAATATGACTTCAATAAAAAAAAAACCAAGAAGTTCCACTCTAAATATATCAAGGATCACTCCCCATGTAACCCAGACTCTTTCTACCACCAATAAAATCATCTATTACCCATTTACCAGTACCCTCATCCCAAACCCCATAGATTCAACCCTAACAGGATCCTCTTCTCATCTTGCTGCTGTTGCCAAAGGCAAAGGAAAAATGTTTCCCGAATCCAGTCTCAATCCTAGGAATGCTGACCTGTTAAAAAAACGCTCATAATATCTAACCACTAATGATTAACTCTACTATCCCATTAGATGAGTTAGAGGAGTCTGATTACTGTGAGACCATTCAAGAAAGGGCAGACCCTAACCTTGATCAGGGCTGCCTACCCAAATGAGTTGCCTCTTCCTCAACTGCTGGGTCGCCCCTGCATAGTAGCCTGGGTTTCTAACCTTTTAAAAATACATAAACCCAAACTAGTTTTTTTTAGGAGACCCATAAAAGTAGTGAAGACATGAACATTATCAGTAGAAAGTGGAAGGACTATGAGGGCACTGCGGTGAGCAGTGTTGGTAAAAGCGGAGGCCTCTTGCTTTTGTGGAGTAAGAATGTTGAGATAACCTTGATCAACAACTCCAACCACCATATTGCTGCTGAGATCAAGCTCCCAGGTATGGACCTTTTCAATTTTACTGGTTTCTATGGTTGGTCCAATTGGAATCTGAAACATTTATCTTGGGATCTGTTGTTGTTTCTTAAGGCCCAAGTTAAGATTCCTTGGATAATAGGGGGTGATTTCAACCAAATTCTTCTTGAGAGTGAAAAAAGGAGGCAAAATTCAAGGGGAGCTAGGACTAAATGGCTCCCTTTAGAGAGTCCATATCAAAAGCTGAGTTAATAGACCTAGGATTTGTAGGATACCCTTCCACGTATACAAATTGTCAAGAGGAACCTTTCAATTTAGTTAGTAGACTAGACAAAGTCTTTGCTTTTCAAGAGGCCCTCAAAATGCTCTTTGCCATTTCAGTCCACCACTTACCTAGAGAATGCTTTGATCATTGTCCAATCCTTTTGAACCTTCTAGGGAGCCACAAAAAACCTAGTAGAATATTCATATTCGAGAATGTGTGGTTAGAGGAAAGAAGGTGTAAGGAAATAGTGGAAGAAATCTGGGGTAACTCCAATCATGATCTCATGAGTAGCATCCAGAGATACAAAAAGAAACTTTTGGAGTGGAATGGTTGGTCCTTTGCAAAAATCAAAAGTAAGATAGGCAGTAAAAGGAAAGAACTAGAAGTAATCTCAAATGGTCTTCAAAACCAATGGGCTCTGGCCAAAGATTACTGCTAGAGATAGAACTTTTACTTTTAAAAGAGGAAGTCATGTGGAAGCAAAGATGGGGAGATACTTGGATTAGTGAAGGGGATAAAAATACTAGTTATTTCCACAACAAAGCTTCCCATAATAGAAGAAGGAATGAAATTTTCTGTCTGGAAGATGATAGAGGAAACATGAAATTTGTCTGGCAAAATCTCAACTCCATTTCCAACAACTATTTTCATAAGCTCTTTCAACATGTGAATAGTGATATGGAAAAAATCAAGTTAGAAGTAACAGGCCTGCTCCCTCTCCACTGTATACATGACCTAAACCAGCCCTACTCAAAAGCTGAGATTTCTTTAGTGATCAAACAACTAGGGTCAAATAAAGCTCCGGGGCCAGATGGTTTTAATGGGGCCTTCTTCAAAACTTATTGGTCCTCCATAGGAAACCAAGTTACAGACACAATCACAAAAATCCTGTTAAGTTTTCCTCTACCACCTAATCTCAACAATTACTTCATTGCCCTAATCCCAAAAGGAAAATGATCCACTAACCTTACAAATATTAGACCCATAACCCTGTGCAATTTTGTCTACAAAATAGTAACAAAAGTCCTTACTAATCGGGTTCAAGATATTCTTCCCCACATCATCTCCCAAAACCAATCAGGTTTTGTTAAATACAGGCTGGCCACGGACAATGTGATCATTACAAGAGAGATCCACCACAAAATAGCCAAATCCCAAGCAAAAAAACATGGACAGTTCTCCTGTAAAATAGATCTTAGCAAAGCTTATGATAGACTTAGTTGGGATTTTCTAGACAACATTCTTAGGGCCATGGGTTTTCCTGATTATTGGAGAATTCCGGTGATGAATTGTGTGACTTCAGTCAAAGGTATGATATTATCAATGGCTCTCCTAGGAAAATGTTTGAGCAACAAAGGGGTATTAGACAATGAGATCCCATTTCACCCTTCATTTTTATTATTGCCTAAGAAGCCTTATCTAGATCCCTTAATAATGTTATGACAAACCTGACCTATGAAGGAATATCCCTCTCAAAACAAGCCCCACCAATTTGTCATCTGGCTTTCGCAGATGATATTATTTTTTATGGGAAAGCTAGCGAAAAAAAATATTGGATCACTAGCAACTATCATCTCAGATTTCTTAAGGGCTTCAGGCCACAAGATCAACCTAGCCAAATCTGAAATTGTCTTCAGTCCAATCCCTCAAGCCATAAATAACATTTTAGCTTCGATCCTAAATGTCCAACCAGTTACCTATTTCTTCAAATACCGAGGACTTCCATTGAGAGTTGGTAGAAACAAAAAGGAGACTTTTGGCATCATTTTAGAATCATGTAGCAGAAATATGTTACTATCTCTACCTAGGCAGTGTACCTATCATTTTGCGGAATAGTGAATTAAGTGGGGGTTGTCGATCTCAGGGGCCTCGTTCAATTAATTGACAATTTATTAACTAATTGAGAAACTAAACTAAGAAAACAGGAAACGTCACTTTTTCAGGTTTTACTTAATTTAATAAGAGAATGACTCAACAAACTAACATAAAATAATAAATTAATAAAAGAGTAAAAATAAACTAAATAAAGAAATAAAGATTGAAACTCTTAAATCTAAAGAAGCACCCCAGATTGTTCTGTAAACCTTCACTTTATAATTCTATTAATAAACTCTTCCTCAATTCTACAATAAACTCAAGAATCTTAATTAACCAGTTGACCGGTCCCTGTACAATGAATCCTAACTGGTAGAAATAACGAGCCGCAAACCATGCCCAAGTCAATTCTAACCAATCGTTTTATTACCAATTCCTATTAGAGACAGATTAACCTATAGGCAAACCATGCTTCTAGTCGTAAATCTGGTATAACTTCCTATGTCTTGTTTACTAATCTCAGCACCAAATTTTGATTAGAAAACTACAAACATAGCTTTAATAATTGATTAGAGAATTAAAGCACATGAAGAACTGGAATTAAACTATTGCATTATTGAATTTGTCAAAAGATTGCAAAATAAATATAAAGATCCGGTTGGCTACCCCAATCCGGGAGCTAGACTAACTGAAATACCCTGTAATTAAAAACAGTGATTAATTAGGCTAATTATATTTTTAAAGGCTTAATTACACTTAAATAAATACGAGGGAGCAAATCCCGAAGAAAACGGACCTTTAAAATGGGTTAAAAGCATAAACGAACCTTAAAGCGTGTTTTCCGAGGAAACCGGGAAAACGTGACTTTAAGCGGGTCAAATAGACTTGTAACAGTTTTGGTCAACTAAATAGTCACTAATAAATATTAGTGAAGCTTTAGAACCAATAAAATTAATTAAACGAGAAAATTCCGGAAAACGGGTACCGGATAGTAAGAACCGTAACAACCGGGAAGTTGTGGGGTAAGAATGCAAATAAACAAACTTAGTGTGTCCACTTTGCAAATAGAAAATTAAAACCCTTGTGTGTGTGTATATGGGGCCGGTCAATTTCCCCCCTCTCACTCACTCTCTTCACTCTTTTAACTCACAAAAGGACAAAGAAATAAAGAAAGAGAAAAGCAAGTCTCTCTCCTACTCCCCCCTCTTCCTCTCACGTACTCTCCTCCTCCTCTGCATTTTCTTCCTCCTTGGGCGATGGCCATGGTGAATTGAGAATCCACACAAAACTCCTCACTTCTCTCCTCTCTTTGAGCACTCAAACCTTCTCCAAATCCAATAAAAATTATACCATTGCAACCCCCTTGCAAAGGAGAACATTTTCATCCTTTCAAAAATCGAAAACAACCACTTTCATTTCGGTGGGTATTCTCCATTTGAAGATTCAAGGCCACCATTAGAAGCACCTTCACCTCCTTATTATCTTGAGGTAAAAAGAAATTTGAAAATCCATTATTTCTAGCCCTTGTTTGCATTATAAGAAATTTCAGTTTTTGAACTCTTGGTTCCTCCTTGTTCCAGCCGATTTTGGCTCTCTTCTTGGGCTAGGAATATTGTTCTCTTGCTAGTCAAGAACTTCATTCATCCATTGAAAGGTAATACCCTTGTCTAAACCCTAAAACATTAAATTCTAGGGTTAGTGCAAACATGAATGTTAAATGGTGTTGTGTATTGGTATGGGTTGTAGAACTTGGGTGAGAACCCCATTCAAAACCGAGAACAAGGGAGAAGGAAAGAAGAGAAGGAAAGGAAAGAAGGAAAAAAAACTAGCAAGTCAAGGTAATGCTCTTACCTTGGGTTAGTTTGTGTATTTCATTGTAACAGATTTTAAGTATCTAACAATGAGGGATGTATGTAGTATAGTAGTAGTAGTGTAGTAGTGTATTGGAGAAGAGAATGTAACAGTTTTTGAAGTTTTTAAATGAAGTTAAAAGCTTGGGAAAACATTGGGTATTGATTGAGTATGTGCAGGAATTTTATGTTGTTTTAGTAGTGTTGAATTGTGAGTATAATGTATTGCATAAACAGGTTATGAGGATGAGAATATGTGAGCTGAAATAATGTGTGGAGAATGTTAAAAACATAGGGGAGACTATGTCAAATTTTGTGTAGGAAATGAGAGGACTTAAGTTGTTTAAGAAGAGGAAGTATTTGGAGAGTTTAAAAGGAGTGTTTTGTGGTTTGAGACAGATTTGGAATGAGTTTGTAAATGGGATGAAACTAGAGTGTAAGGTAATGTATTTTGGATGCTAGGAATGACATTAGTTGAGGAAGTAATGGAGGTTAGAAGTTGGAGTGAAAATCTGTAGCATAAGAAGTAAAACCAAAATCTGTAACATTAATGTGGAGAAAGATAGTGCAAGTGTTGAAAGGAGAAGATGAAAATTTGTGTAAGTTGTGTAGGATTTGAGTAGTAAGTTGGAGAATGAATTAAGGTGAGTTAGAGCATCTAAATGAGTGGTAAACATGTAGGGAAGTATTGGTAAAGATTGGGGAAACAATGGGTAAAGAAAACACCCAAAAACAGATTTTTAAAACTGAATTACTGGGCCGGACTGGACTTGCGACCAGACTTGCAAGTTCGGTCGAGCCCAGATTTACAAAGACGGGAAACCTTCTGGAATCGACCGGACTTGCGACCGGACATGCAAGTTCGGTCGGACCAGAAAATTCTTCCGTCTGAAACCTTCTGGAATGGACCGAACTTGCGACCGGACTTGCAAGTTCGGTCGGCCAGAAAAATTCCGCAGATGAAAGCTTCTGGAATAGACCGAACTTGCGACCGGACTTGCAAGTTCGGTCGGCCAGAAAAATTTCCGTAACACAAGCTACTGGAATGGACCGAACTTGCGACCGGACTTGCAAGTTCGGTCGAGCCAGAAATTTCCCGTACTGATAGCTACTGGAATGGACCGGACTTGCAAGGTCGGTCGCAAGTCCGGTCGAGTTAAAAAAATGTTTTAATTATATGATTATAGTAATCATATATACATATATATATGCCTATATACATATATGCATATATATGTAGTAATACACCATTAATGAAGTAATAATGGTAAGAAAGTAAGTAAAGGGGTAAGGAAGCAAGCTTAAGAGGTAATAAGGAAAAGAATGGTTTTATAACCAAGTAAGAAAGTAATGAAGTAGTAAGTATATATTGAAAGTATCAATGAAGGAGTAAGTAGATCAATAATAGATCATTGATCATACTACTTCATGTATGTATAGGAATCAAATAGTTGATCTCCAAAGGAACCAGTAGTACGAAAAACGACGGTGTACGGTATGATTTCTTCATGCCCTGTATCCTAACTTGGTTACCCCGATTTGTGTGCTTATGTGATCACCAATAAGATAAATGCACGAATCGGACTTATATTGCACTTAACTGTGTTTGAACTATTTCGTTCTTGTTGAATCTTCTTGAACATTTAGTTTGTATAATTCATGAAATGTATGAATGGAAATGAAGTGTATGTGTAAGTATGAGTACTTGTGTATTGTATGTATGTACGGAAAGTAAGTATGGACTTCTACTAATTCCTAACGATCTAACTCCTAACATGAGTAATGAGTAAAATGGAATGAGTAGAAGCCCGATATAGTTTCGGCCACGCGTGAGGATAAGGAGACACAAGAGGTTGGATCCGAATCCTGGCTATAATCTTTTCCTTAGACCAATCCCCTTGAATGGGTAGCATCCTGGATTAGTGGGCCACCCTAAAGCCCGGTGGTGGGATGTAGTAATCCCTGCCCGGAGGTCATACCGACTTAACTGGAAGTAAAGTATGTAAGAAGTAAGTATTGTATTTGTATTGGTCTTGACTATTGTAAGTCATTGACCCGGAGTAAAAAGCATTGAACACCCGATTAACCCGGGTGTGTAATGAGGCTAACAAGACCTTTGTATGTATTGGAGAATTGTATCTCCGTAATGCGGTGAGTACGGTAAGTATGAATGGATGACTTGTATTGTACTTCTTGTATGTATTGTATGTATGTATGCTTGGTGAAATGAATGTATTGAATTGTATTGTAATAAGCATGCATGTATGTATGAATGAAACGAACCGCATGTATTCGACCAATTAGTTGGCGTACCCTCGCTAGTACGTGGGGTATGCGGTTATCATATTCAGCGTAAGCTGACCCTCTTGGGGGAATGTTTTTACTCCACAGGTACCCGCGAGGCGTGACGGAAGGGTAAGGACGGGATGTGATTCTTTTGGTAGTTAGTAGGATTGAAACGGTGTACTGAGTTGTACACGGCTAAGGCCTTTTTGTGTAGCCGGTGTACCATGTGGTACACCTTTTTGGATAATGGATTTTGATTGGATAGAAAGGAGTAGCGGTATAACCCTTAATTTTTGGGAAGTAGTATTGGAATGTAATTCGTATAACTTGGATACTCGGTAATCAAATGTAAGTAAGTATTTGGTATTGTAAAGTAAGTAGTATGTATGTGTTTCATTCTAATCATCAGACCGAAACGGTAAGTAGTAGCAGCCTTGTTAACCTTGGAGGGTTAACGGCGTTGTATCACCCGCCGGGAGTAAGTAAGTATTCCGCTGCGAGAAGGGTAAGTATGGGATTGACTAGAGGATAATGGAAGGATTAGCGGTTGGGGTGTTACACTAACTACTCAAACATGATTCTAAAAATATCAGAGAAAAACATTAAACGAAATAAAAGAGAGTGTAGAGAAAACTCCAGTTAGCGAGTTGACTCCGGCCCCCCGCTCCGACTTCGTCTTCACGTCGATCCTCCGTATGTGACAAATATGTGACAGTGATAGTATGTGGCTAGATGGTATGGTGGTCTGGTGTGTGAGAGTGGTCTGGTGAGGATTTGTGTTGTTGTGGATGATGGTGGTGGTATGGTGGAGGTGATGCGTATGGCTATGGTAATGGATCGATGGTGGCTGAAAGATGGTGGTGTGCTGTGCGCTTTGGCTAATGGAGAATGGTGGACGTGGTGGTCTGATGAAAGAAAGAGAGGCGCTAACCTCCCCTTGGTGGGTGAGATCCTCTGTTGAACCCTAACTTGGTATATATAAGTGGCAGCGAAAGTAAAAATTTTATCTTCTCATTTTGATAGAACGTCGCGTCTGGAATTGCTTTGTCGGTCGCGTCCAGACTTGTGTCCAGGTGAGCAAGTCCGGACACCTCTGTAATGTCCGTGCGAGTTTCTTCTATTTGATGCGTCCGGACTTGCGTCCGGGTAGTAAGTCTGGACGCGTTTGTGTGACGTCCGACCCACATGTCCGGACGGAAGTCCGGACGAAATTATACGAGAAGTCTTCTGAGCCGTTCGGACATGCGTCTGACCTTAAAGTCCGGACAGCTGACCCGGACAAGAATATATAAGTCAATATCTGCAAAATCTTCAATCGTGGTCGTAAATATTTTTGTCCTTGTGACTTGTCCGGGTAGGAAGTTTGGACAGCTGACCTGGACACTTGAAACATTCAAAATATAGCATTTTTGAGTTGTCCTAACCTGTGTCCGGGTGGAAAATCCGGACAGGAATGGTATATCCGGGTCATTGACCCGGGCAAGAGACAACTCAACAATCCATCATAAATAGGCTCTAGATTCTTTGTTTGGACTCTGTTTTGCTCCCTGTTTGTTGCATTGCGAAGCTAGTGAAGTGAAGAATGTAATTCCATGACTTTTACCTGCATTTGACACATAAAATGTATCAGTTCACATCAAAACATAAATCTAAGGAAAAACATATGATAAGTGAGAAATATGGCATAAATTGTTATCAAATAGGAAGAATTATAACCCTAAAAGTAGATATATTTCACACTTATCAAATCACTCCAAAAGAAAGTGCAAGGGTGGAATAGACCAATGTCCCAGGTAGCCAGATCTATTCTTACCATGAGTGTGCTCCAATCTATACTCAATTACACTATGTCTCTGTTTAAGCTGCCCTCTGGGATCATAGACAAAATGGACTCAATCCGCTCCAAATTTTGGTGGGCTGGCTCCTCCGAAAAGAAAGTCATGCACTGGAAGAAATGGAATTATGTGTGTTCTCTAAAAGAAAACGGGGGCCTAGGGTTCAGGAAAATAGAAAATTTCAATAAAACTCTTTTGGCCAAACAAGTGTGGAATATACTGAACAATGATAATAGTCTGGTAGCCAAAAACCTAAAAGCCCTTTATTTCCCCAACTCTGATATTCTCCAAGCTACACAAGGAAAAAATGATAGCCCCATTTGAAAATCCCTCATATCAGCCATAAAAATCATAAACCTGGGTGCAGTGAGAGTCATAGGAAATGGAGAGGACACTTTAATCTGGGAGCACCCCTGGATTTCCAAAACCAGTCCTGCAAAACCAATCCCTCCTAGGCATAACTCACTTCAAGTTTACAAAATGAGTCATTTGTTTGCTGATGACAAATTATCCTGGAATCAGAACCTAATCTTGTCAAACTTCCAGCCTTTAAACCACCAAAAGATTCTCCAAACCCCAATTAGAGGGCACTGTAAAGATTCCTAGAGTTGGCTAGGATCAAGTTCTGGCTCCTATTCTGTCAAATTAGGCTACTCAAAATTGATGGAAAGTGTAAGCAAAGAAGGAACATCCATAAAAAACACCCAATCTTCTTTCCCCAAAAACCTCATGAATACAATCCTCCCCCCTAGAGTTCACCTGTTTACCTGGAAGTTCTTGAACAAATTCATCCCCTGCCTTCTTGTGGAGAATAGGAGCCAAAACTTGTTCCTAGCCAACTCCAGGAATCAGTGCCCTCTGAATGGGGTTTGGAGAATTTTGTGGAGATACTGACACTAAGATCCACAGCATATTCATGTGTTTGGACTTCGAAAGATGCTTGGAATAATATAATTGATATATCTCAACTACCTAAGCCAAGGGACAATGATATCCAAGATTGGATCTTGGATCAAGCTCACTCTTGGAAAAAGGAAAACAACAAAAGTGATGAATCTTATGTGGGCTATCTATGATGCCAGAAATCGAATTCGACATAACCCTGAACTTCCTTTTTTGGAGTGTCTGAATTCGAATACGACCTTCATAGAGGCTTACCAGCTGGGTCTAAGAAAAAACAAGGAAACAGATGTAGAGGAACACAATATTTGGGTTAAGGACTAAGACACTATTTTATCTATATGTTGTAATAGAAAGTATGGAAAAAATATGATTTGTAGTGGAGCTCTTATGTTGAAACCGAGTTGTTTGCAACTTATTTTCAACAGGAAAACTAGAAGTGATGCTTCCACTTTTCTAGCAGAAGTGGATACAATCAAATATGGTGTAACTCTTGCAGCTAGTAGGAAAATCAAGAACGTGGTGGTGATCATCAATAATTGAGAAGTTATGAAGATGGTAAAGAATGTCCTCTCCAGAAATCAAGAGGAATCCTTTTCCTCCCCCTCTTTTAAGTTCGAATTTTGTAAGGATGTAAACATCAGACTTCAGTTTCGTAATGAATTGTACTCTAATTTTCTAGCATTTCTAGCTTCTAGATGCAACAACAATCTTTTTTATTGGAGAACTTGGGATGTGTTAATGCTCCAATGTGGATTACTCAAGCTATAAAGCTTGAAGGTGAGGTTCTGAGTAACCAAACAGAATCTGTCTGTAATGGGCCAATCTCTATTTTGTCTGGCTAATATGATATAAAGAAGTAGCAAGTTTCCATAAAAAAAACTCAAACTTTTTTATTGGGTTCACTAGACATTAACTCTTGTAGACATTAACCCACATCTGACATGAACCCTCTACGGTTTGTATTTCTTCAACTCGATCATGACCCGCTTGTAGTAGGTTTTTTAATATCCTATTAATAACATGTTTTCCATTTGCACACCAATTTCAGTAGTTATTGCATTACAATTTTTTTAAATCACTAAATTATTTAGAACATGTTATAACAAGTCGCTATAATTTTTTAACAAAATTAGTATCCAGTAGTTGTACAAACAGTTTTGAGGTTGCATTCTTTAAAATTAAGTTCTTAAGTTAGAATATGAACATTTTGTTATGTTCACTAACAAATCAATTTTATTTAGTTGAAATTGTTTCATTTTTTTTCCAAAACTAATATCCAGTAGCATTACAAAAAACTTTGGGAAATTTCATGTAATGCCACTAAAAAAAAGAAAGTCACAAAATGAGACTATATTTTCGTAAAACTTCATGAAATGTCACTATAGTCGTTGACCAGATGGAAAAAAAAACAAAAATACCTTTACTAGTTAACAAAGTACTTTTAAAGTTCACAATATGCCCTTAAGTGATAAAATATTTACGAAAAATCATAAAAAATATCAAAATAAAATAAAAATTACAAAATATTAAAAAAATGAAAAAAAATAAAATATCATAAAATAATAAAACAAATAAATATTTCATTTTTTAAAATTTATTCAGTACCATAAAAAGAATATTTTGTTCTAAACAAATAATTTATACCAATTTTTCTACCAATTAAGTACCATAATTTATATCAAATAAGTACCATAAATTTTACCATAAAATTTTCAATTATTAATTTCAATCAATTTAAATTATTTCTTCAAAGTAAACATTTTAATTTTTTTATTTTGTTCATAATTTTCAAATTTTAAAATTTCTAAATATAATAATTTTTTTGAAGACATAATTTAAATTGAAAGAAAATTATAATTAAAAAAATTATGGTAAAAATTATGGTACTTATTTGGTATACATTATGGTATTTAATTGGTATAAACTATTTGTTTAGAACACAATATTCTTTTTATGTTAAAGAATAAATTTTAAAAAATGCAATATTTTTTTGTTTTAATATTTTAGGGAAATTTCATGAAATGCCACTATATTTTTGGCTAATTCATGAAATGCCCACTAAAAAAATGTCACAAATGCCACTATATTTTCATAAAACTCCATGAAATGCCACTATAGTCATTGACCAGATGAAAAAAAAGACAAAAATACCCCTACATTTCAACAGAATACTTTTAAAGTTCACAATATGCCCCTAAGTGTTAAAAAAATTATAAAAATTCACAAAAATATCAAAATACAATAAAAAATATTAAAAATTAAATTTTTTTATGCAAATTAAAAAAACTTAAAAATTGAAAAATGTAAATATCATAAAATATTAAAAATAAATATTTCATTTTTAAAAATTTATTCAGTACCATAAAAAGAATATTGTGTTCTAAACAAATAATTTATACAAATTTTTCTACCAATTAAGTACCATAATTTTACCTTAATTTTTACCACACATTTTTTTATTATAATTTTCTATCATTTTAAATTACTTCTTTAAAGTAAATAATATTATTTTTTTATGGGAAAATTCACGAGATACCCCTGTTTTCTTTCGTAATTCACAATATACCCCTGTGATTTTAGTAATTTAGCTTTAAACATGCTTAAATGTTATCCAAAATTGATGAAACTTTACATGGACGATGCTAAAGTGTTATATTTTGGTCCAATATCAAATTTGAAGTTTTTTAAACTCACATGTGACATGTGGGACCCAATGAACAGTCACATATTCATTGGGTCCCACAGGTCACATGTGAGCTTAAAAAGCTTCAAATTTGATATTGGACCAAAATATAACACTTTAACATCGTCCATGTAAAGTTTCATCAATTTTGGACAACATTTAAGCATGTTTAAAGTTGAATTACTAAAATCACAGGGGTATATTGTGAATTACGAAAGAAAACAGGGGTATCTCGTGAATTTTCCCTTTTTTTATTTTGCTGATAAATTTTAAAAATTAAAATTTCTAAATTTAATAATTTATTTTGAAGAAATAATTTAATTTAAAAGAAAATAATAATTAAAAAATATATGGAAAAATTTATGATACTTATTTGATATAAATTATGGTACTTAATTGATATATAATGGTAGAAAATTGGTATAATTTATTTGTTTAGAACACAATATTCTTTTTATGATACTGAATAAATTTTTAAAAATGAAATATTTATTTGTTTTGATATTTTATGATAGTTTCATTTTTTTTTCAATTTTAATAATTTTTTAAATTTTATTGTATTATTAATTTTTTGTGAACTTTTTAACACTTAGGGGCAATATAAAATTACATTGTTAAAAGTATATTTTATAATTTTTTGATAAATTTTTTTATTTTTTATAAATTTGTTTAATTTTATAATTTTTTTAACTTTTATGATATTTTTTAATTTTTAAATTTTTTTAAATTTTTTTATTTTTTTATTTTAACACTTTTAAAATTTTAAAATTTTTATAATATTTTTAATTTTATTAATTTTATAAGTTTTTATTAAAAAAATTTATTATATTTTATTTTTTTATATTTTTATTGTATTTTGATATTTTTGTGAAAATTTGTATTTTTTAACACTTAGGGGCATATTGTGAATTTAAAAGTAATTTGTTAACTCGTAGGGGTATTTTTGTCTTTTACCCATGTGGTCAATGACTATATTGGCATTTTTATGGAGTTTTACGAAAATATAGTGACATTTTGTGACTTTCTTTTTTTTAGTAGCATTTCATGATATTTCCCAATATTTTATGGTATTTTCCATTTTTTTCTATTTTTATAATTTGAATAATTTTTATAAATTATTTTATATTTTTATTGTATTTTGAAATTTTTGTGAATTTTTAACACTTAGGGGCATATTATGAACTTTAAATGTTCATTTTTAACTAGAAGAGGTATTTTTGTCTTTTTGTCATTTGGTCAATGACTATAGTGGTATTTCATAGACTTTTCTGTAAATATAATGGTATTTTGTGACTTTTTTTAGTGACATTTATGAATTAGCAAAAAAAATATAGTGACATTTCATAAAATTTCCCAAAAACTTTGAGAAACGATGCTAAACATTTTTCGACATTGCATGTGATAAAATTTCTTTGTTAGGTGAAGTTATGGATATTTCATTGCGTTCACTAGGAAAACGTTTTCACTTTATTTAATACATCAAAACGCTAATTACTGTAAAACAAAATGAACGCTTTATATTACGATGTTATGCACCATCTCATCTCGTAATTTTGTTTCCTCTTGCTTCCTTCCAAATACTCTCAAATCTTCCGTCTTCGAAGTCTTGGCATGACTGCCGTCGCCGGACCACCATTCTCTCACTGCTCGAAGAATATTTTATTGAGTTTTCAATTATGTTGATGTTGTGATTATGAATCTTATGTCCGTAGCTAATAGATTTTTAAACACGATACATAGAAATTAAGGGTGCGTTCACTTCGAGGTGTGGAAACGGAATGAAATCAGAAAAGAGAATGGAAATGAAAGGAAAGGGATTCCCCAAATGAAGAAGTCTGTTTGATTCTAACACGGAAACGAAATAGAATTCCCAATGATTGTCTTTGTTATTGTTTGGTTCCAAATAGATATTATGAATAATATATATTAATATTTATCTAATTGTTATGTGATATATTCTAATATTTATATAAATTGTATACTTTATATAAATAGTTTTTAAACTATAAATAATATATATTAATATTTATTAAGATATATATACAATATATATTAAGATTTATATATCTATTATATAACATTTTTTGAAATTTGTCTATATATAATATATTAACTTTTTAATTCCATAGTATTTAAGTTGTAAATAATATAAATAAATATTTATATTAAATATATTTAACTATATATTTTTAAATTTTATAGTATTTAAATTTTAAATAATAAAATTATTTATATTATTTTAAAATATTTAATTAAATTGTAAATAATATATATAAATATTTACATATATTATATAATATATATACATAAATATTTTTAACTTTACAAACAATATATATATAAATATTTTTTTATCTTTATAGAATTTAAAGTATAAATAGTATTTATCAAGGTTGTTCATATTTATTAAAATTATAACTAATATGTATAAATGATTATATTTATTAATATTATCTAAATTTATTAATAATTTATATTATTATTTCTGAATTTTATTGTAAATAAATTATAAATAATATTTATATATATATTATATCTAGTATTTGTTCATTTTTTCAAATATAAATAATATATATTAAAATTATTATAAATTATACCTTAATATTTATTTTAAATTATAAATGATATATAAATATTTATATATTATACATATATTCATATCCATATTTATATTTATATAAATTATAAATAAAATATATTTATATTTATATTAGATAAAAATCTTTTATATTAATATTTATAAAAATTATGTATCATATATTAGTTTTTATATAGATTATATACCATATATATTAATATTTATTTATGTAAAAGATGAAGATAGTGGTAAGAGGGAGGAAAGGGAATACTTTTCCCTTGGATTTTGGGGGTAATCACCAAGAGGGATATGAGGGTTTTCAAAAGTGGAAGTGGAGGAAACAAAATCAATAAAAATACAAAACAAACAACCACAAAGGGGGGAATGATTCCGTCCCCAAAGTGAACGCACCCTAAGAAGACAATTGGTTTTTAAAAAAGAGAAATTAAGAAGACAATTTTTAGATTATTTTATCTCTACTTTTTTATAAGGAATATTAGAGTGATGTGTGTGAGAAGAAAAATAAGAGGTAAATTTGGAAAATAAATGGTAGAAAAGACAATCTTATATTATAAAAAAAATAGTATTATTTATCTTTCAAAATCATTTTATTTGGGTCAGATTTAAAAAAATCATAATAAAGCTTCAAAATTTCTCAAAATAGAGTTTTTATTTTTGGGCCTTTTGGCAGTCGTGCAACTTTTTGCTCATGAACTGAGCGAAGTCGTGGCACTTAGCTGAAGAAATCGTGAGGTTTATACTCATAAAATGACAGAGATTGTAAATATATTCTTCAAAAACCCGTTATGTTCATAAACCTCCTGTGCATGACTTCAACTTCATCGAATTGTCACGAACAAAATCTAGCAAATTCGTGAAAACATTGTGCACGACCTCCCTAAGTCAGTGAAGGATTTTGTTTTGAAGTAAGATAATATTCACGAAATAGAGTTCTCTTTTGGTTTATATAATCTCGTGAACATTATTCTCATGACATTAGTGGAACCGAAGGAAGATAATGGTTAAATACGATGTTTAATTACGGTTTTGAACCTCAATTAACACCAGCGTCATCTAAACCTTAGAGTTTTTTAATTATGGTTTAAATTACGGCTTCTTCTTAAACCATAATCTAAAGTTCATTTTTTGTTATTTTTTTTTTACAAAAACACCACGGACCTACCGAATAATGCATGTTCATAGTAAAACCTGTATAATAGTAGCTTCAATTGTCACAAATGTCACAAAATGCATCAATTGTGTTGACAAACTAATTACACTTGCATTTATCACAATTTTTTCACAAATGCAATGCGATCGAAACTAACAAAATTATGCCACAACTTATAATTTACAATCACAGTACCAATTTAAAGCTATCTAGTTCGCCACTTGAACAAATAGTTTGATATTGATGACAATATACAAAAGGGCTTGCTAGTCTACCACTTAATCCTGTGAAGAAAGTTAGATAAGTGCTCTTCCACAAAGATTAAGTCTGCTGGTGAATAAGTTGTAAATCTCTAAAGTGAGCACAATTCTGCGCAAAGAAAGGGAATACAAATTCGTTTACACCAAAATTTGTATAATCTAAAAAAAAAGTGTGGATCGAACAATTAGTAAGATAAGTCAAGCAATATTTTACCTTCTCTTCATCATCCAACGCCTCGATACCTCGACAAAACGCATACATGTATCTCATGATGTAGCCACAACTCTCGGAGTCGTTCTGCGTAGGGCGCTATATAACAAAAAAAAATTGTAAATTAATGATAACTAGTACGATTGATATATGAATTACCTGTACCACAATGTATTTGATCGTCAATTGATTTAATTCATGAAGGGTGGTTTTTTTATGAGCAGTGTTGCATATTAAAAAAACATTAAGCACAATGAAAAACTAATATCATTAATTTGATTCAAGTTCTTACAAGTATGCATCAGATTTACCTCTTGACTAAGTCTTCTATCTTAAAATCATCTCACTGTCCCAATGGATCTAGCACGAGTAATGTTGACGTAGTGATGCAGAGCAAAAATAGAACCTAATGATTGCTACAATTTCAAATTCAATAACATTAGCGAAAAATTAATAAAGTACTGAACTATAATTAATATGCAAATGCAAAAGTATACTCACACTTGGTGATACGGTATCATCAAATAGCTGGTGCTATTTCACTCAGCAAGATCAAAACAATGATCCAAGTAGCGCATGAACACTGTTGGTTCCCTGGTTGCCTCACCAAAGGACAAACGTTCTGGCTATACTACCAGAACCTTACGGATGTTTTTCTTTTTCAATTTTCAACACAAACATCTATATATGACACATAATAAAAAAATTGGCTAATGAGACTTAATCGTTATTGATTTATTTAATAAGATTTTCAATCAACAGAAGAAACACTTACAAACAATATGCTTGGATGATAGATATATTCAAAAAATCTCCGCACATCATCTCCTTAAGGTATTCAAAGCTTACCAAAATATATTGATCTTCATCATAGTGGTAAAGCCATCATGGGACTTTCATTGAGATGTTGGTGTAAGTTCGTAAAGTATAAAATCAGAAGCCTCAGTACAAGACTGACAGAGAGCAGAAACAAGAAACGAAACAGAAAGTGTTTAGAAGAAAAACTCCGCTATCAATCTTATTATTGATAACTTGAAAACTCCTCACCTGATCTGTTCAACACTTTGAACAATCACTCTCACGTCTAATTCTAGACAAAAACGTTGATTACTATCAACAACTCTCTTCTCTCTCAAGACTCTCTTTTTACGGTAGAAGCTCTACCTTTTCTGATGTTTTTGCTGTACATTTATACTACTTGGAGGCAGATAACAACCTCCTAAATATCTACAAACAATCTTTATCTAAAACCAATATAAATACAAAATACAAGATCCTAAAATATCTCTAACTGTTTCCTAGTATAATGTTGGTGCCTCTGATTTTACTTCTTCTTATTATTAAGTAAATATTCTGTTAAGATCTTCTACTCAAAGCTGCTGACTGTAGAGGTTGTTGAGATAATATAGGCAGCCTTGGTTTGGGGATTTTGCCACATCAAAAACCTTTGGTAAATATACATTTACAGTTTCCCCTTTTTTGATGTGAGCAAACTTTGTATGGTGAGATAATGTAGCATTCCCCCTCAAGATATGCACTCTTCCTTAAAATGAGCATTCCCCCTGAAGATGTTAAAACCTTGCAGCACTTGAATGAGATTTGGTTAATCAAGTAACATATTCAAATTACCCACCATATTTCCCCCTTTTGCGAAATCAAAAAATGGTACTAAAAAGTCTATCTCACGAAGTGTAAAAATAGCATGCAAGATCATCAAAATGGCATTTTATACGAATTCATGCGTAGGAACACGGAACATAAGGATAGGCTGTCCATAGAAAAGGCACTGAAGGTGTGGCAGGGTCAGGATAAGACTGACTAAGAAGCTGGCTATCGAAATTAAAGGCAACAAGGTAATAGATCAACACATACTTCAAGAATAGCTTCTTCAAATTTCTTCATCTGTTGAGGTAGGCAGGCCAGAAGCTCTGAAGGTTGAGAAGACACACCCAAAGCCTTAGTGGTTGTTTAACAATGCATTGATCATCGTTCAGTCCAAGACTCATCTTGGAAAGAGTTGGGATCCAATCATGATTATGATCCAGAGGCGAAGACATGACAACATCCAGAGGTACAACATGAACAATTATTTGTGTAATCTTGTGCAACATATGGTACATCATAATTGGGCAAGATTGATATGAATTTTGTAGGGTGTTGCATAATTCCTTTATTTCTTCCCACTAAACCTCAGTCTAGTCTTGGACCAAGTTGTTCAGCCTTGTGCTGAAGCAAATCTAGCATCTGATGTTGGATAATGCTTGTACAACCAGAAGCGAATCACCCCTTTTTTTCATGAGACTATTCGAGAATCCTTTATGGGATAGGAAGAAAAGACTAGCAAAAATACCAGTATGAAAGCCATTGGTGAGGTAAATTGTGTGCAACAAAGAAACTGGAAAAATGGTACGGGAATCTTGTGGAGAAAATGGTGAGTGAAAAGTGACCAACGAAAGTGGGTTCTATGCTGAGGGGAGAGTTGGTCAGGTACGGATAACCGGAAAAATAAGTGGTGGTAACAAATGGATAGTGCCACCAGATGTTCAATGTTCCAACTTAGAATTTGATCCAGATCAGCCAAATTAATAATCAAGAAATGCCACGGAAAGAGAAGTAATCCTCACTTTATTATAGAGTTAAATGAAATAATAAAATATACGTCACGCTCCACTCACTCTAAAGTACCAATTCTGATGCACACAATAGAAGTCAATACGATAAATAAAAAGAATACACCTTTGTCAACATTGAGCATCCACAGTGCAAGACTGAATGAGGATAATGTTTCGTGTGGAAGAGCTTTGGTGAAAGCTTGCCAATTGTTGATCAGTGGCACAATGAGGGAGATCCACAATATTCTTGCCAACTTGATTTTGAGAAAAGTAATGACGAATCTCAATATGTATAATCAAGGAATATTGAACTAAATCCTTCGTCAGTGCAATACTGAAGAGAGTATCGTAGTAGATTGGCACAGGAGACTGAGGAACACCATAGTCAGCCAATTGATATTGAAGGTAGAGGATGTGGGCGCATCAAGCAGTAGCAACGATATATACCGCTTCAATGTGGGAGAGTGCAATATGTGATTGCCTCTTAGAAGAACCAAGACACCGGGCTTGAGCTGACCAATTTGAGGCAGAATCGAAATAATTTTTTTCAGTCTCGATCTGTGAAAGACCTTAGGAAGAAGGCAGATCCTACATGAAAAACCAAACCAAAGTTAGTAGAGTGTGATTTCCTTTCATATGACAAGAACATCCAAACTCCATCAGCCGCCAGTTTGGAACTTTATTATCCTGAAAAGAGAAAACAGTTAGTGCCGCTTAGGGACCCATTGTTGTCTGGGACGTCTATGATTGATATAAAGCTGAGCATATTTAACAGTATCAGACTGAGCAAGTCGAGCATTCTTGCGTTGAAGCTTATGACATGAACGAATATGGTGACCATGTATATGACAATAACTACATTCAACCCTTACATGTGAAGTAACATTCATAGCAGTGCTATATGAAGTTCGTGGATTAGAAACACTAGGATATCTTGTAGGATCAGTCCTAGTCTGTGAACTTTGTTTCTGGGGTAAAACATTAGACGTCGATGAAGTAGTGCCATAAAACCCTAGACCAGCACGTCCTTGATTAGGTCGACCTACCATTTCATTAAGTTTAGCTTTTCCTTTATACCAAGAGGGATTTTTCAAAGTCATAATGTCTAATTTTCTACTAAGTGCGTCATACTGCCTTTGTAGATCAACATTATCCTGACGTATCCACTCATTATCAGCTTTGAGTGATTGAATTTCTTTTTCTGCCCACTCAGGAATAGAACTCAGTTTAGTACTGACGGGTGCAGTAAACGTGGATTGAACAACCTTAGCTGAGTTTAAGACTAACTGAGATGCCAACTCCTTATTTTGTTCTTTCAAAACAATAATCTCTTCTTGTAGTTTACTAATCACAGTATGAGACTCAGTGTTATGTCCCTGTTTCACTTCCAAATCCCTAATTTTCGAAAGAGCACTTTCAACACATCAAACACTTGTGACTTAGTAGAACTATCATAAAAATCATTCAAGCTTTGAGAACTTACCTGATCCCTAATGAGAGATTGAAGAGCCTTATCTCCAGCCATCAAACACATAGTTTCATCATATTTGGCAGTGTCAGTATGAGACCGATGGATTGCAGTCATGCAATAATGTGCTGCATTGCTTTCTATGCCATCTGATTCAGTATCACTCTCATCCCATACGGCTGCTTCCATGCGTGACTCACATCCTCGATGTTGTGGAGGTTTTGATGGTAAAGGACAATCCTTTATCAAATGTCCTATTTTGTGACATCGGAAACATTCATGCTTGCTGGTATTATACTCACGTTTAGAATTTTCACCGTGGTGACCTCCACGTTTTCGACTAAGAATACGCTTCAGTCCTTGTGCTAGCATAGTGATCTCATTCTCCATGTCATCATCATACTCCCAGTATGGTGTCTCTACGTTAATCTTTGCCTTTAGTGCAAGATCCTTGTGCACCACTAGATTTTGTTCCTCCATCTTGCTTTCATGAACCATCAAATCTGAACACAATTCTTCAAATGACATAGATGATAATTCTTTCATTTTCTCAAGAAGTGATGTATAGTTAAGCCAATCTTTGGTTAGTGAATCAAGAAATCTTTCATTAATAGTCTCATTAGAAAGAGTTACCCCAACCGTTTTGAGTTCCATAAGCACTTGATTGAACCTTTCCACCGTCAGTGCTAGACTCGCGCCCTCTGACATTTTAAAGTTTTAAAATCTCGTTGAAACTGTTTCCCTTGGCTTTGCGATTGATTCCGTTCCTTGATAAGCAATCTTCAAGAAGTCCCATACTTCTTTTGCCGTTCTTATACCCAAGACTCTTCCTTGATCTTCGTCGGACAAGGAGGAGACAAGAATGCGAAGAGCTTGTTTATTTTTGCTTAAAAGATTTTCATCGGCTTCCGTCCATTGATCCTCAGGTTTGGTCTGTTTCACACCTTCAACAACCATAGTAGGTTTTTAATCACCTTGCGCCACCACCTTCCAAACCTTGTAATCCATGGACATCAACTGCGCTTCCATCTGTTCGCACCACTTGGAATAATTGAATTTCGTCAACCTTGGTGCTTTTACATAATACGAACTCATCTTTCACGATCTACCCAGAAGTGTTAACCTCTGCTCTGATACCACTTGTAAGTTCGTAAAGTATAAAATCAGAAGCCTCAGTACAAGACTGACAGAGAGCAGAAACGAGAAACGAGACAGAAAGTGTTTAGAAGAAAAACTCCGCTATCAATCTTATTATTGATAACTTGAAAACTCCTCACCTGATCTGTTCAACACTTTGAACAATCACTCTCACGTCTAATTCTAGACAAAAACGTTGATTACTATCAACAACTCTCTTCTCTCTCAAGACTCTCTTTTTACGGTAGAAGCTCTACCTTTTCTGATGTTTTTGCTGTACATTTATACTACTTGGAGGCAGATAACAACCTCCTAAATATCTACAAACAATCTTTATCTAAAACCAATATAAATACAAAATACAAGATCCTAAAATATCTCTAACTGTTTCCTAGTATAATGCTGGTGCCTCTGATTTTACTTCTTCTTATTATTAAGTAAATATTTGTTAAGATCTTCTACTCAAAGCTGCTGACTGTAGAGGTTGTTGAGATAATATAGACAGCCTTGGTTTGGGGATTTTGCCACATCAAAAACCTTTGGTAAATATACATTTACAGTTGGTGACTTGAGTGCCCCTTTGTTGTATCTTGTCATATAGATTCATCTAGTGGGCCCCAAGAGTTTAACCATTATGTCTGGTAGTGTGAACCTTCTTCTCATAGAAGCATTGATCAGTGGTCGGGGTGTTGTAGTCTTCTTTACTACCTTAGACTTACCGTGGACAACTACCTTGGACTTTTCCTTTGCAGCGCAGACAGCCACATGTGTGTCATCCCGATCACTTCTCGTGCCTTTTATCGGCTGGTTGATGTCCTCATTAATGTACGGTATGTAACATATAGCAGCAAGTGTACTGGTCTATCGTAGTAAGTTTTCCTAGGTAGTATTCCCTAGGTTATCGAACCAAAGGAGGTTGTGTCTAGTTTGAGTCTTTAATCTACTTAACTAATAAACTGAAGGAAAAATAACAATAATAAATTGGGGGTTTGATTGTAGAAATTAAATAAACTAAAATGAAAACAATTAAAAGTGAGTTTCTAATAAATCTAAAAAGTGAATCCTGGTTTACTACTTCTCCCTAGTTATCAATTCCCTTCCTGAGTGTTTTCTAAATTCTAGATTGCAACCTCAGATCTAAATTAATTTAAAACCGTTCTCCCGCAAAATAGATTCTTACTAGCAATTCCTAAATCCTAACTCTCATTACGAATTTACAAATTAACTAGTAGCGTTAATGATTCATCTGGTTTCTAGTCAGCTAATCCCCAGGAATTGACATCTGTAGTTTCACCGGTAATATTCCTATGGTCTAATGAACGCCGCAGTTCTCACTTGTAAGCGATTCATACCAAATAAACTCAAGCAATAATTAATCACGAGATAATTCAATAATAAACTAGGAATAAAACTACAATCTGTATCAAATCAATATTTAGCAATTCAGGAAGCAAAATAATAAACTAGTTGTCCATAGCAAACCAGAATTCTAAACGACTACTCTGACATCGGAGATAAAGAAATAATAACAATAATCAAAAGATTAGAAAACATCATCTAATTATTGGACGATGATGAATCCGGTCTCTGCCTTGCTCCGATCTGTCAAGACTGACTGATATCTCCCTTCTCTCTTTGTTTCTCCTCGGCGGCCGCTATGCTGTGCTAGGGTTCTCTTCGAATTCGTATGTCGAAATTCTCTGTCGTCAGCCCAGCTCGTAATGTCGTATCGTCATCGTCTCTGACAGCGGCTGCCCTAGGGTTGTAAACTGTGTTGTCGAATTGTGTTTCGTCTCGTGCGGCTCTAGGTTACGAATGTCACTTCTGAATTCTTGTCCTTTTGAATATATACTCCTCGTCTCTGTCGCTCTCTTATTAATTCATTCCCTGTGTAAAATAAAGTTCACGTACATCCATATTGTATGCGCATGGCCCAATGTCTCCGACTTATACTCCTTGTCACATTCCCTCCACCGACTTCCAATATAGAGAAGTCTTGTCTCGTCCCATTCAAAATGTCGGCCCTGCTCTGATTCTCATGTCTGCGCCTCGGTCCAAAAGGGACTGCTCACGTCTGCGCCTCAGTCGCATGGATGCGTGGCCATGGGCATGCCATGCATCTCCAGCCCATGTTGTTGATGAGTATGTCGTTTAATTTGTCTGCGCCCGGATCGAAAGTCCAAGACAGAGTCCAGGAAGAAGTTGTCGGCCCAGATATGTATGCTCGTCATGCATGCCCACCGTTCTGGTCATTCTTGTCGTCTGTTCAAAAGTATATATTTCATGCCCTCTGCATGATCAAGACCGGCCCATCCTCATGCTGCTCTCGTGTGACTTGGATGCATGCAGCCCATCTTTAAGTCACGTCCAAATTGATGTGTACAAGTGCTGCCTGCATATATAAAATACATATTAACTATCAATCCAACTCACGTGCAAGTAAGTTGTACTTTTTGTATGTGAAAAGATAGTCCATCCAAGATTATTCAATTAGTTGTCGTCAATAAAAACCACGTGAAGGGATGTTCCTAATATTTAACATAAATTAGTAATAAATATTAATCATATTAAGCATAAAAATATAGATAAATTTCGCACTTATCAATTAACTCCCATCTCGTGATGTTCCACATGAGAGAGCATCTGAGGGTATCCAAACGTAACCACATTAAAATTTTGACAAACAATAAAACTTGATATTTGATCACTATCGTTAAATGCTATTACCTGATCAGTGACAATGATAAAACTTGATGGCCATGGTAGCATTGACTACTTTGCTTTAATCAGTGTGCACTTGTTATCAACAACCATCGGAAGGAATACATGCTCTTAAGCTTCTACAACAAGGTTTAGGGTCACTTGAGCCTAGAATCCAGAGAGATGGTGGAAATTAATCAAAGTGTGTGGCCCTGATGATAGGACTATCCCATTGGCAACATCCACATTAACCCCGTCAACCGCAATTGAAGACGATAATTTTTTTTGTTCCTTTAACAGATATGGTCATTAAATTAATAAATTTGTACATCTAATATTATCTAACCTTGAAAGGATAACATTGATAGAGAGCTAACCTTGAGGTTGATAAATGGGTATGGATCAGGAGCAACAACATAGCTAGACGAAGAAGAGGGCCGAGGAGGATCAAGTTGCTGTTGCTGACTCTGCTATGTCATCACCTCCATAGCTTTGTGGAGTCTCTTCTCATCAGCTCGACGCTCAACAGCTAGTCTCTCCTCGTTAGCTTGACGCTTAGCAGCTAGCTTTCTCTCAAGCATTGCTTCAAAATCAGCAACACCCAGACTCCTCTTGGTAGACTTCGTGAGTACGTGCTTTTGACGCACTTCTCCCCCGAATCTTCTAACACGTCCAGGGTGATCCTTCAGTCCAAGTGCTTAATTAAGAAGATCATCTTGAGAAAGAGGAGGAAATATATCTATCTCTCTTCTCTGTGCAGCTTCGGACTATCCAAGTTATAATAATTAACACAAAATTACAAATATACAAAGTTATGGTTAATAATTTAATCATTCAATAATTTCAAACACTTACAATTTGAGCAGCTGACTGTGTCCTCTCAGAATGTGGATACTCTCTCTAAGCATCTTGATAAGTGCGAAACATATAGACTTTTTAGGGTTTAAATACCTTATAACTTGCAACACTTTAGGCAATGTTTCCCACTTGCTATACGAATTTTCTTGGATTTATGTTTCGATATGAACTGATATATTTTATGTATCAAATGCAGAAAAAGGTCTTGGAATCACATAGTACCTTCACAAGCTTCGCAACGGAACGAACGGGGATCAAATCGGAGTTCGGACGAAGATTTTAGAGGCAAAATAAGAAGTGTCCGAACTTGCGCCCGAACATGCAAGTTCGGACACTTTACGAGAATTCCTTACGCGGTGTAATAGTACCTGTCCGAACATGCAAGTTCGGACGCATGTTCGGACAGGTCGATTTCTACAATTTTGAGCCGCGTCGTGAAGGCGTGTGAAGAGATAAAACTTTAAATCTCTTCACACGCCATTCTCCTCCACATACCCCCTATTTTCCTCTATAAATACAACCATCTTCCCTCGCCATTACACATTATTATCTCCATCCATTCCACACCCCATTCCACATACATTTTCCATCATCATTTCACACCATTCACACAGCACCTCATCCCATAAATCATTCCATTTCCATACCGTTATTCTGTCCAACCTCTGTCCAAAATATTAGTAGTCAAAATAGTGGAGCTGAATTGAGAGTCTTTTCCAGATGATTTCTTCTACTTCTTATTCTGTCTTCTTTTTAACTATGTTGGGCTAAGGGGATATACTCTGGGTGAAGGTTAATTTATAGTCTATTTATAGGCTAAGGGGTTAAAAACAGTTTGTTACGATTAAAGCTTATCTCTCGCCTTTTTAATAAATTTCATGAATTTATTAAAATGCTTTACAAAGTCTATTTTGATCAGATCCGTGATAAGTAGACATGTTAATTAAGCCATCAATCTGTATAAAACTTATTATGATTCAATAAGTTAGTATTTTCAGACGCAAATATAATTTCTCATACTTAATCCGTTTACATGTGTTTTGCTCGAATCTGGATTAGACCGAGCATGTTCTGGTAAACGAGTTCTTTTGAGTCTATGATTTAGTCCTTCAGATAATAATAGGAATTTTGCCAAACTATCACAATAAAACCGGTAGACATAGCATAAAAGAGCAGACTATATAAACCTGAACCCAGAGTCCCGTTTAATTTATCTTTCACTCAGTTAATTTTATCTGCTTTTTTAATTTATAAAAACAAGTCAATTAATCCCCCCTTTTAGTGACACCGCTTAGGAATTAGATAATTCCCCTTTAGTCCCACGGTTCGATATCCGGTCGCTTCCACTGTACTATATTACTGCGACCGGGATTTTGTTTCCAGCCCGTAAGGTATTTTGAGTTTTTAATTTCTTTTTTATTTGTTCTAAATACGTCAGTTCCAACCACTCAGATTTTCCTGACTGCAAAATGGCGCCGTTGCCAGGGATTTGATTTAATCTAGTCCCTAAGCCCCGGATAATTCACTTGCTATATTATAATATTTTGTTTATACTATTTTGTTTGTTGTTTATTTTATTTCTACTAATTTCTGTCATTTAATTATTCCAGCAATTTAAATATGGTATTAATTACAGTCATTTATTTTTTCAGTCATTTACTTTACTGTCATTTATTTTCCAGTCATTTTAATTTCCATTGTCCTTTAAATTTCAGTAATCTAATTTTTGTCATTTAAATATTCTGTCATTTAAATTTTATGTCATTTTAATTCCAGTCAATTAAATTCAAGTTCTTTATTTAATTGTCATTTAAATTCTAGTTATTTAATTTATGTCATCTAAATTACTGTCATTTAAATTCTCTTGTCATTTAAATTCCAGCAATTTAATTCTGTCCTTTTTCTTTATTTTATTTTATTATTTTCATTTACTTAACTGCATTTATTTCTATTTCTCTTAAGTTTATTTATTTTCGGTTTATTTACTTTTGTTAAAAAAAAGAGAAGTTTTTTTTTTCATTGTTTCTTTTTAGCTGTTTAAATTCCCCGTCCATATTTCTTTCTATTTTGTTTATTTTATCACATCACAGTTTCTTTTATTGTTTTGAGTGGTGAATGCCTTTTACCAAGTCACACAGCCTTCCGGACGATATTAACAATCATACGGTTAGCTACACCCCTGAGATCGAGAGAACTTTTCTGCGCGCTTTAAGGCAGAAACGATCTTAACAAAACACAACCACCACGGTGATAAAGGCTAACCAGAAAGCAGACATGACATCTTTACCAGCTACAGTTCGTAACATCAACAGGCCATCTAATCAAGGACAACAGCCCGCCATCATCCTTCCCCACCTCTCTCCAACCGAATACGATGAGTGGCAAAAGCTGAAGCCATGTCATCAGATCCGATGCGTGAAGGAGTTAGGCATGTTCGATGGCTCTAGTCCTGACGAAGCTCTGCTGCATGTCACCAAGTTTCTGCAGCATGCCAACAGTCTAACCGTGACAAATGCAGTACTCCAATACGCGAGAATGTCCATGTTCCCTCACAGCCTGACGGGAAATGCGAGTAAATGGTACCACAGCCTGACACCAAGTACCATTGGTACTTGGGATGATATGGCCACCAAGTTCTACGACAAGTTCCTACCCCCAAGCCGAACGTTGGAAATGATCGCTGAGATCTAAAATTTTAAGCAACCAGGGTCAGAAAACATCTGCGAAACTTGGGACCGTTTCAAAGGACTGCTGCTGACGTGTCCTCACCATGGTCTCACAAAAGAACAGTTATCTCAATTATTTTATAAAGGCTTAATTAATCAATGCAAAACGATGGTACTTTCTTTCTTAGGTTGCTGACATTTTGAAAAAGCCAGGTGAACAATTTCTGAATGGGATAGAATCCCTCTGTGAAGAAATCAGAGACTGAGCTACGGGCGGATCAAGAGGCGGCACTCCAGGCTTATACCACGTAGGAGAAAATGACAATAAGTTCGACCAGCTGATGAGAAGCCACGAGCAACTCATGGAAAGCAATGCGCAGCAGGCGACAAAGGTAAGCACCTTGCAAAAAGTAATTGAGCAGATGGCCATGAACTCCTACCCCCAACAAGCAAAGTCGATGACTTCCCGATCATCTACAACCCCTCCAGGTTACGCTCCTCTATCTCTATCTTCTCCTGATTTATCTTGTACGCAGTGCGGCGGGCCACATGACTATGAACAATGCCCCCAATTATAAGAATTAAAAGCAGTAGAGGAAGCAAACTTTGTTGGCAACAATTTAGGGTACAAACAACCATGGCAGCGCAACATGCACCCCAATTTTCAAGGAGGCCAAAGGCAGTATCAGCAACCGCCTTATGGCAATGATGCTCCTTCAAGCCGACTGACTCAACAACCTTCAAATCCCGACTCTGGAATGTCCCAAATGCAGGAGATGTTTAAAGCAATGATGAGTAAGACCCGAGACACACAAGAGGAAGTCACAGCCCTTCATAAAGATGAAAAAGCCTTGCAATCCCAAATCCAACAACTTCTCATCCAACAAAGACCTCCTGGCCAACTCCCCTCACAAACCAATCCAAATCCACGAGAGTATGCAAACACAATTCATGTAGTGGACCAACCCATCACACTAGCTCAAAGGGAGCAACAACCAGAGAGTGAAATGGTCCATGGAGTGGAGCAGCGGGCTGAGGAAGAATACCTCGATATGAACCAATTGAAGCTCTATGCCAAATTAGTTGAGATAAATGAAATGATGGAAGGTCCACTAAACCTTGCATCGCAGCAATTGGAGAGCGAAATGGTTCATATAGTGGACGACTTTACTGAGGATTTGAGTTACTCTCTATCACCACCCCCGTTCGAACCTGAGCAAACGACATCAAACCTTCTGCTTGAGCTTGAAGACAAGCCATCAGAGGATAGCTTCTACCTCAACTTCATGGAGTCTCCTCCCTCTAAAGTCAACTACCGTTATTTTCCCTCCTTCTCTGTGCTATACCTAGAAAATGAGGATAATTACATCCTCAAAAATGAAGAGGAGGAAATGCTCGCTCCCGCCAGGACATCCAAACAAAACGCTACAATCAACTTCGAGGAGCCACCTCTGAAGTTGAATTCAATCAGGGCTCTTCCTATGAGCCTCCCCAAGAAGATGAGGATATATACATCCTCAAATTTGAGGAGGAGGAGCCATCCAACTTTGATCTTCATCTAGAGGATCACGGCCTTCCCCTCTTGTGCACCAAAGAAGTAGGGTGGAAACTCAAAGTCAAATCGCTAAGTGAGAAGGCCACCTTCCCATTTGATCCAGGATCAGAATTTGAAGATACAATTCGCCCCGAAGTTCTCCCTGCACCGTTCAACGCAGTTAAGGATGTCTTCATCCTTAAAATTGAAGAGGCTTCTCCACAACTAGATGATCCTCGCACCAAGGGTCATCCATTGAAAAATCTGGGCCCTTCTCTAAAGAAAAATAATGCCCTCCCAATCCACCCATTGACGCCCACTTCCACCTTCATTTTCGATCCAGGGGAGGAAATTTACATCCTTGACTCTGAGCAAGGAACACCACTACCACCTTGCCTCCATCCGGCCCAATAACAGGAGGAGAATGTTTACATTCTCCAGTTTAAGGAAGAAAAACAACCATCACCCGGTTTTCTATTAGAGATTTCTTGCAGCAAACACCTCCTTCAAAACCAGGTTTTGTGGAGTTTGTATTTTCCTAATTTAATTGATGCAATAATACTTTGTTTTGATCCAGGTGGTTCGATCCTACTTGTTGGCCATTTCATATTCCCGTTAACACCGTTGTCCACTTTCATTTTTGATCCGGGATAATGAAGAACATGCATCTAGCTAGAGACGTTAAACCCGGGCGGCTTGGTGGGAGGCAACCCACTATCTATACTTTGCCTTTCCTTTTATTTTGGTTTCTCTTTTGTACTATATTTCCCTTTTATATGTTATAATAAAATTCGGGTTTTACTTGAGATCTTCTGGCTGTGTAGAATAGTCTTTACAGGTACATTTCATGTAATTCTACAGTTGCACTCAAGTGTGGGGGAGTTCTGCACACTCTACGAACTCTGGGGAGTACACTCTTTCCCTTATGATATTTCCTATTCCCTTTTGCTTTTCTTTGTGAAATTTCCTTGTTCAGATTGCATGCCCTGTTAATTTAATTCTTTCTACGCAATGAGGGCATTGCTTGAGCTTAAGTGTGGGGGAGTACTCGTACCCTTGTAGCTTGTTCTTAAGTTTGTCTCTTTTGACAATTTGTTTAGATTTGTTAAGTTTGAAATAGTAAAAAAGGGAGCCATAAAGGAAATATTGCAAACCTACAAACATTATGGGGTACTAAAAAATTTCAACCATTTTGAAAAATTATTCTGATAAGGAAATGCTTAAAGTTTGAGAATAATTATCATTTGAGCTCTATTTTTAGCTTTGAGCCTGGGATTTAAATTGGAATTAAAGGTGGAAAAAGAATAAGGCAAGGTACTCCTCTGATCCAAACAAGCATATTCTGATCCTAAGCAGGCCTCGTCCACTTGGTTATTAAGTTCTTTGGGGTGCTTTATCACCTAGCTACCTAAGGTATTTTATATCTGGGATAGTTGACCCAAACCGCTACAAAGGGTGGAGAGAAAAGTCTGAGGTGAAAGGAAATTAAACTTCAGTCGAAGTATCTTTGCATTTTCTGTACTAAAATGATAAAAACTTCTTTATTATGGATATGAGTATGTGACATTGAAAGGTATAATGGAATAAGATTTATTTACTCATGCCCCTTGTCGTTTCAGGGAATGTGAAAGAAAGAAATAGTGAATTGGCTCAAGGTTTAAAAAGTGGATTCTTATGGTTCTACTTCTCCTTCTTAAATTTTTTTATATGATTTCAAGGTTCTTTTCAAAAACTTAAAAAATGGAAGTTTCTAGTACCATTTAATCTAGAATTTTTGTAGCAATCATTTCTATGCTCTCCCTGTTTGGTTATTTTATATTTAACTTGTTTAAAGATTCTGTCATAAAGATTTGCTTGAGGACAAGCAAAAGTGGAGTGTGGGGGAGTTTGATAAGTGCGAAACATATAGACTTTTTAGGGTTTAAATACCTTATAACTTGCAACACTTTAGGCAATGTTTCCCACTTGCTATGCGAATTTTCTTGGATTATGTTTTGATATGAACTGATATATTTTATGTATCAAATGCAGAAAAAAGGTCTTGGAATCACATAGTCCTTACAAAGCTTTGCAACGGAAACAAACGGGGATCAAATCGGATTCGGACTAAGATTTTAGAGGCAAAATGAGATTTGTGTCCGAACATTGCGTCAGAACATGCAAGTCGGACACTTTACGAGAATTCCGTTAAGCGGTGTAAATCAGTACCTGTTTACGAACATGAAATTCGGACGCATGTTCGGACGGTCGATTTTCTACAATTTGGAGCCGCGCCTGTGAAGCGTGTGAAGAGATAAAACTTTTAATTCTCTTACACGCCATTCTCTGTTAGGATATGTTAATATACTTAGGATATATTATTTATTACTTTCCAGATTTAGGAGTTAGTATATATCCTCATACTTAGGATATATTATTTATTACTTTCCAGATTTAGGAGTTAGTACATATCCTCATACTTAGGATATATTATTTATTACTTTCCAGATCTAGGAGTTAGTATTTATTCTCATACTTTTTCTTTCCTTTTCATTTCACTCAGGGGTGTATATATATGTAACCAGGAGCTTCATTCCAGATCATCCAATACAATAGAAAATTCCATCTTCTTCAAACATTCGCTCTCGTCTCTCGTTTCCCTCTCGCCTTCTTTTCTAAATCCTTCTCCCACATTTAACATGGTACCAGAGCAGGTTGTCCACAATTAACTTGCCTTACCCGATGGCAAACAAACACAGCGATAGCGAACAAAGCTTGACCGAAAATGACGAAGCGTCCGATGCAGGCGAAGAAGACGACGAAGTCGACAAAACCAGAAGGCGCACCTCTCGACTTGACCCTTCAGACCCATTGACCGTGACTAGCGCAGATCAACCAGGAATATCCCTTACCGCCAAGAAATTCGACGGAAAAGGCTTCCAAATATGGAAGAAGAAAATGGAGATCTCGCTTCTGGCCAAGAACAAGATCAAAATGATTGACGGAACCTTACCCCGGTCCAAGGTTGCAAAGAGTCGACGAGATGCCTGGGATCGTTGTGATGGTCTCATCAGATCCTGGATCATTTCTAGCGTAGATTCGTCGATTGCCGACGGACTTATATCCCGCAGTACCTCTCGCGCCATGTGGAAAGCGTTGTGCAAGAGATACGACCAGTCAGATGGTACTCGCTTGTTCGAATTGAGACGAGAATTATCTCAGGTAGAGCAGGGTACATCCAGTGTCGCAGATTATTTTGCTCGCTTGGAAAAATTGTGGGACGAAATTGCTAGTTTTCCGATGTTTGATACTTGTGTCTGTGGTTACGGTGATAAAATTGCCAAAATGATCGAAAATCAAAAACTTTTCGAATTTCTTTTGGGTCTTCGAGAAGAGTTTATCAACGTCCGTGGGAATCTTCTCATGAAATCCCCTTTACCTAGCGTGGATTCTGCCTATTCCGTTATTCTCCACGAAGAGAGACAGCGGGTACGAACAAATCAGGTAGAAATTCTGTCGAGACTTCTTTTGCCAACACTGTGAGCAAGGGCGATTCGAACCGAAACAACCGATTCAAGAACAAACGAGAGGAGACTGGCAAAAGGAACGACTGTGCGTGCTCTCACTGTGGCAAGTCCGGTCACCTTAAAAAGGACTGTTTTGAGTTGAAGGGGTATCCAGATTGGTGGAAGGGAACAAAAGTCTCTTCCGCAAATACAGTTCAACGTGGCGAAGGCAACTCCAACTCCCACGGTTTGGATGTAGAAAGGTTTAATCATATCTGTGATATGCTGGAACAGACAAGTGTTTTCTCTGCTAAAGGAAAGAGTACCTCTGCTATTAAAAACAATGTTGAATCTGCCAGCTTCGCAGGTAATACTCATAATCAGTTACTACTGATAATTCCCAACGGTGGTTGATAGACTCTGGTGCTAATGATCATTTGGTTGGTGATATTAGTTTTTGGGTAACAAGAGGAATTGTCTAAACCTCGCTATGTTACTATGCCTAATGGAAATACTGAAACCATTGACACCATAGGCACCGTAACATTTTCAAACAGTTTGAAACTTGAGAATGTTTTATACGTTCCTAGCTTCAATCTTGCCCTCATTTCCGTAAGTAAGCTGGTTGATCAAACAGGTCTGAATGTTGTTTTTGATCGAGAATTCTGTTATGTTCAGGGCCCTACTTGGATGAGTAGGAAGCGCATAGGATGCAAGAGAGATGGCCTCTATACCTTGGATGTGGATTCTTTGGAACGAACCACTTTTGACAGTTGTAATAGTGTGTATATCACACCTAGAGATCATCGTACCAACAAAGCCTTGTTTTGGCATATGAAAATGGGTCATCCCCCTTTAAGTAAGATGCTTAGAATGGGTTTAGTTAGCAAGGAGGATGTTCCCTTGAGTTTTGCCTGTGACATTTGCTTTCGTGCAAAAGGACATCGTCTTTCATTTCCACATTCTGTTCATAAATCTGAGGTTTGCTTTGAGATTATACATCTTGATATATGGGGACCTTGTTCTTATGCGAATCATGATGGTAGTAAATACTTCTTGACTATAGTGGATGACGCTAGCAGATGCACATGGACTATTCTTATGAAGCAAAAGTCAGAAGCCACCCTTCACATACAACATTTTATTCTCATGGGCTGAAAACAATTTAACAAACATGTTAAAATTGTGCATTCCGATAATGCATACGAATTGGGATCCTCTACCATTTTGAAACATTTCTTTTATGACAAAGGTATCCTTCACCACACCACATGTGTTCACACACCTCAACAAAACGGCATAGTAGAACGAAAACATCGTTATTTGTTAGAAACTGCTCGTGCTCTATTTTTTCAATCCGGATTAGAGATGGATATTGGGGAGAAAGCATCTTAATGGCCACTCATCTTATAAATCGTTTGCCCTCTTCTACTTTAAATAACACTTCACCGTATGCGTTTCTCCATGGTGTCCCACCTAAATTCAATACTTTTCACACCTTTGGCTGCCTTGCGTATCACACCGGCCCACATCTTCCGCACACCAAATTTGATAATCGCGGGTCCAAGGCCGTGTATGTTGGGCCTGGGTTATCTAAAAAGGGGCACCGATTATTATTATTAGATGAACGTAAGATAATCACGAGCCGCGATGTCACCTTCTTCGACAATATATTTCCTCTCATAAACGAAGGGAAAAATGACACCGTTTCTACCTTTCCCATTCCTTGTGATGATGATGTTGTCGACATTTCTTCTGATGTTCCCGTCTCTCGACCAGAAACGATGACTCAACAAGATAATCAGCCAATTTCCACTTACATTGATGATAATTCCACTCAGAGAATGACACAACAAGTGGATAGTAGTCCAGACAACATAAGTAACAGCATCCGTGATCCTCCTTCCGAGAATGACTGTATTTCTCACACTGAGACCATTCTTCATTCTCAACACTCTATTGCTCCCGCTGACACTAATGATCCTGAAGAGCAAACTGATGGCTCTTGTCACAATCCGTCAATCTCACACCTTAGACGATCGTCTCGCAGCCGGCAACCCCCTGCTAAATTCCATGATTACGAGTGTAATCAAGCGTCTATTGACTGTTTCTCTCAGATTTTGGCTACTCGTCTTAAAGCCCCTCAAGCTCAATACATTACCAGTATGAATTCCTTGACGGACTTGAGCCCATCTCGTGTCATGTGCTGCCAAGTCGCTAGTTATTGTCCAGATGAGCCAAGATCTTACAAAGCGGCTTGTCAACATCATGAATGGAGGGAAGCAATGGCGGCAGAGTTAAAAGCTCTTGAAGACAACAACACATGGAGTCTTGTGAAACTTCCAAAAGGAAAAAGATGTATTTCTTGTAGATGGGTCTATCGGGTCAAATACAAAACTAACGGAGACGTAGAAAGGTATAAAGCCCGGTTGGTTGCTCGGGGTTTCACACAGAAATATGGGGAAGATTTTGATGAAACCTTTTCTCCAGTAGTCAAGATGACTACGGTTCGTGCTTTGATCAGCGTAGCCGTTAAGCGTCATTGGTTTATTCACCAACTCGACGTCAACAACGCTTTTATTCACGGAGATCTTCACGAGGAGATTTATATGCAACCTCCCGATGGTCTTGAGATTGAAACCAAGGGTTAGTTTGCAGGCTTCAAAAATCTTTATACGGTTTGAAACAAGCTTCTCGACAATGGTACTCCAAGCTTTCCACCACTCTCACTCATCTCGGATTCACTATATCTGAGAACGATCATTCTCTTTTCAAGTGGACCAAAGATGACTCTATTCTTTTCCTCGGAGTCTACGTTGATGATATAATTCTTTGCGGGAATGATCAAACCAAAATTCGACATGTCAAGGATACTCTTCACCAACTTTTTAAAATTAAAGACTTGGGTAATCTAAGTCGTTTTCTCGGGATGGAATATCACCATACCACCAACGGCGTTGGAATCACTCAGCATCAATTTGCCACCAATCTTCTTCGTGATTATAATGTCGATTCCCAACAGCCTGTTGCTAGCCCCCTGGCTCCTAACATTAAGCTACATCTTCATGATGGTCAACCATTATCAGATGTCACATCTTACCGACGGCTTATGGGAAAACTTAATTATCTCATCAATACCCGTCCGGACTTGAACTTCAGCATCCAACTCCTAAGCCAATTCAACAATCAGCCTTGTCAACATCACTGGGATGCTGCCATCCACGTTCTTCGATATATAAAGGGACTCTTGGATATGGCATTTTCTTCAATAATTCAGATAATTTCTCTCTCATCGCATATTGCGACTCAGATTGGGCCACTTGTCCTATTTCTCGCAGGTCCATAAGCGGTTACTACATTCTCCTTGGCGGTGCACCTATCTCCTGGAAATCAAAAAAGCAAACATGCGTCTCCCTTTCCTCCGCCGAAGCTGAATATCGTGCCCTCCGTCGTGTCACCACTGAGCTGGCATGGCTCTCTCGTCTTCTTCACGAGATGGGTGTCCCTGATATCACACCCATTCCTCTCCGGTGTGATAATCTGTCTGCCGTTTTCATTGCAAGGAATCCGGTCCTCCACGAACGTACAAAACACATCGAGATTGATGTTCATTACGTTCGTGATCAAATCAAAGCCGGCCTCATCAATGTCACACACATTTCTAACTCATTTCAGAAAGCTGATATGCTAACCAAGGCTCTCACCGGGAAAGAATATCGTCGTCAACTTGACTCCATGGGGATGATTAATGTGCTAGCAAATCGATGAAATCTTCTTCCATTTCTTCGATTTGAGGGGGGGTGTTAGGATATGTTAATATACTTAGGATATATTATTTATTACTTTCCAGATTTAGGAGTTAGTATATATCCTCATACTTAGGATATATTATTTATTACTTTCCAGATTTAGGAGTTAGTACATATCCTCATACTTAGGATATTATTTATTACTTTCCAGATCTAGGAGTTAGTATTTATTCTCATACTTTTTCTTTCCCTTTTCATTTCACTCAGGGGTGTATATATATGTAACCAGGAGCTTCATTCCAGATCATCCAATACAATAGAAAATTCCATCTTCTTCAAACATTCGCTCTCGTCTCTCGTTTCCCTCTCGCCTTCTTTTCTAAATCCTTCTCCCACATTTAACATTCTCTTCCAAATACCCCCATTTTCCTCTATTAAATACAACCATTTCCTCACAATTCACAGTATTATCTCCACCATCCACACCCCATTACAAACATTTTCCATATAATTCACACCATTCACACACACCTCATAACATAAATCATTCCATTTCCATACCGTTATTCTGTCCAACCTCTGTCCAAAATATTAGCAGTCAAAATAGTGGAGAGAATTGAGAGTCTTTTCCAGATGATTTATCTCTACTTTTATTCTGTCTTCTTTTTAACTATGTGGGCTAAGAGGATATACTCTGGGTGAAGGTTAATTTATAGTCTGTGTTTAATTATGTAATTTATGTTTTTACCGGTTTTATTTAAATACAGTTTTGTTACGATTAAAGCTTATCTCTCGCCTTTTAATAAATTCAAGAATTTATTAAAATGCTTTACAAAGTCTATTTTGATGAGATCTGTGATAAGTAGACAGGTTAATTAAGCCGTAAATCTGGAGAAAGCTTATTATGATTTAATAAATTAGTATTTTCAGACGCAAATATAATTTCTCATACTTAATCCGTTTACATGTGTTTTGCTCGAATCTGGATTAGACCGAGCATGTTCTGGTCAACGAGTTCTTTTGAGTCTATGATTTAGTCCTTACGATAATAACAGGAATTTTGCCAAACTATCACAATAAAACCGGTAGACATAGCATAAAAGAGCAGACTATATAAACTTGAACCCAGAGTCCCGTTTAATTTATCTTTCACTCAGTTAATTTTATCTGCTTTTTTAATTTATAAAACAAGTCAATTAATCCCCCTGTTTGTGACACCGCTTAGGAATTAGATAATTCCCCTTTAGTCCCACGGTTCGATATCCGGTCGCTTCCACTGTACTATACTACTGCGACCGGGATTTTGTTTGCAGCCCATAAGGTATTTTGAGTTTTTAATTTCTTTTTAATTTGTTTTAAATACGTCAGTTCCAACCACTCAGATTTTCCTGTCTGCACATCTCTGTTTACTTTCTGGCATCCGAGCAAGTACATTTGGGTCCTACTCGCGTCAACTAGATCATCAATGGGGCCTTCAGTACCGTCCTCGTTCCTCCGAGTCAGCGAACCCGCTTGCTTCCATTGTTCCATGCTGCCCATGTATCCTTTTCCCCCATTGTATGGGGATGGACATTGGCTTCACGGTTCAGCCTTGCTTGCTCTTGCTTTTTCTTGTTAAATAAATAATTAGGTAAACATTTACAAATGAATATATAAATGTGTTTTAAGATACATATAAGATGAAGCTAACATACCTAAACTCTAGAGCCTGGTGCTCCTTGTAAAACTGCTGCCACTCCTCCTCAGTGATCATGCCGTTGTATACAACATACGGTAGCACTAGATTTGGGTTCTCCGTGTTGATGCACTTCTTCACTAGATAGTGGCGGAATGACCTAGCTTTACCGCCCACAAGTGCGAAACAGTGTCCTTTGCATCTTCTGGAATTTTGTATAGTTCTTGCATTTTCGCCCAGATCGCCTCTTTCACTTCTTTTATAACTTGCCGCCACTTGAGGTTAATAGAAACACGGGACTTCGATAGAGTTCCCAACATGCTGGTAAACTCTGCTCTGTTGCCGCCAAAATATCATCCATACCTGTCCCATGATAGATATCTCAAATACTTTCTACAGCTTTATTCACTCGGCCCTCTGCCCCTTGTTTTCTTCATACCAGTGCTGGCAGACGTCACAGAAGCCTCAACTATTTGCTACATCCGGGCACCATCAGTGTCATCAAATGTCTCAGAACAATGAATGCCAAAGTTTTGTCAGTGTCCATTTCTACAAAACACAAAAAATGTAATTATTAGTTAATGACTACAAATAATGATACAAAATAAAATATTACAAAATTAGTTACAATCAACAGATACGACAAAATTACACAACATTTATGCAAACTTACATAAACCATCATTTGTCAATCCACATTCATTTGTTATGGTGCAACCGTATATAATCACGATGAGCCGTGATATTAGTGTCTGATGGTAAAATAGGAGCAGTTGGAGTTTCATCTTCTGTGTCATAGTCATCCTCATCAGCAACACCAACTACTCCTTTATTGCCTTTGAGCACACCAGACCATCTAGGATTGCAACGATCAGTGATATAAAAAACTTGTTTTTACCTTCATTCCAACAATAAATGGCTCAACAGTGGTGTCGCTCTAGACAGTTCAACCAGTTTCATACCATGATCATCTTCACGGTAGTCATTGTTGTCAATCCGGTTGTAGTGAAATACACACATTTCGTATAAGTTATAATCCAGGACCCAAATATCCTGTATCACAGCATAGTATGATGTTTAACCACTATAGGATTCTGACCCACACCTTTGACATTGTACAAGTTCTGATAAGCCACTACATTTACACCACTACTTTGAGACATTGATTTACGATCATGGCGTTTTGTACAGAATGTGAAGTCATTCACATTGTATCCCTCGTAAGAAACAACATCGAGATTTGGTCCAAGTGCCACCAATTTCAACTGCTCTGGCATGTTCGTGGATCGATCATACATTAGTCTTTCATTGAACCAATTCACAAAAGTTGATTATACTCATTCTTAAATCTGATGTCACTCATATCAGGATGTGGTGCTATAAGAACAGACAAGTGTTAATCAAAATATGGTTCAACATCTTCAAGGTGACTTAATACAACCAAATGAGCCTTTTTAAGAGTTTCTATGTCTATTCTCTTCAACTTTCTTCCACCAGTACCAACACCATGGAGTCTTCCCTCATGTCTAGAACGCAGAAGACCTATAGATTCAACACCTCGTAGATAATGGGCACATAAATCAACCTTCATCTGATACAATTTTCTCTATGATACTACCCTCTGAGTGATGATGATTCTTCATTTTCTTCTTCAACACACCCATGTATCTTTCAAATGGGTACATGTACTAAAGATACATAGTTGCACACTCGTTGATCTCTCTGACCATATGTACAAGCAAATGTACCATGTTATCAAAGAATGAGGGAGGGAAATACATTTCTAGATGGCATATAGTAACAATAAGATCTTTTTGTAGCTTCTTCAGAGTGTTCACGTCAAGCACTTTATCGAAAATTGCTTTGAGAAACACACAAAGATTTATGATTGTTTCTCACATCATCAAGCAAGATCCCCACATATTGCAACAGGAAAAAACTCTTGCACCAACACGTGATAATCGTGAGTTTTCATTCCTACTAACTTCAGTTTTGTCATTGACACCAGACTCCTTATGTTTGAGGAATAACCGATGGCACCTTGATGTTGTGAAGGGTACTGCATAAACTGTGTTTCTCTCATTTAGACAGAGTGTGACATGTGGAGGCAAGAATATGTGTTTTTCTTGTTCTTTCAGACCAATCTCATTGCGTATGTCCAACTCAATCAGAACTTTCATCCCCATTAAATGATCATTTGCCTTACCTTTTATGTTCAATAGGGTTCCGGTCATACTTTCACGCACATTTTTTTCAACATGCATTCCGTCAAACAATGTATGACCTCTAGATGCTACCAGTACTCAAGATCTTAAAATATTGACTTCTTTTTCCACATTTTTTCAGCATTTTTGGTAGGTGGACCGAAGTTATTAACAACATTCTGCACCTTTCCGTAAACCTTTGTACCTGTGAAAGGTGGGCGTGATATGCATGATCTGTTTTCCTATCAAACTCCTTTGCCATCTTAAAGCATTTGTGTCCTTTTGGAAACATTTTCCGATGACCCATGCAAACATTTTTACCACTATGTTTCAAGCTTATACTAAAGGTTTAAGGATGTAAGGGTTATTTATGTCTAAGAGACTTTAGAAATAATGACTTAATTAGTGATAGGAAAAGAAGATCAAATTACTATCATATTATAACATATCAAAATTTTGATGACTTCACGTGAAATTTGAAAAAAAAAACAAAAACCCTACGCACCATCATTAACTCTCTCTTTTCTTGTCGTGTGATACATATCAAGCCACTACGTTTTCAACATCATACTCTCATTATTTCCCTAAACCCAACTGTGTATTCTAATCATTTACAAATGTCTCTCAATCTGCAAACTAACAAAGCCATATGCTCATTCATCACATGCGCGCCTTCCTCGGTCAGTCAATATATATTTAGTCCCTTCCATCCTTTCATTGTAATAACAAATATTCAATCCCTTGTCATACAACTCAACAAGTTTTAATATGTATTTCCGACTTCTTCTAAATCTTCAAAGGTTCTAATCAATTAGACTAGTTCCCTTAATTTAGGATATGCGCTTGCAGTTTATTAATTCTTTGAGTTGTAAAAATTATGTAACATCTCAGTCATTATCGTCAATCAATACAGAATTACATTCTCAATCACATGGTATCAGAACCTAATATTTTTTTTCTCGGTCTCTATCTGATTTCAATAGCTGGTCACCCGTCTCCCAATTTTCCTCTCAAAAAAAGCACTGAAAATCCAAAACAGAGAAGAAGCAAGTAGCGGCCAATCTTCTTTCTCTTTCTATTATCTTCCTTTTGCTGCCGATTTCCCTCTAAAACCAGAAGCAAGCAGCGTTGGATCCCTGTTCTCACAAAAATCCTAACCAATAACTCCTCTCTCATCCTCATCTCCTTCTCTTGTCTACACTCTCTAATGGCTTCCAACACCTTCAATATTCTTGCTCTTACTACAACTTTCACACCATCCACAAACTTCCGAATTCCAACAATAAGAATCACTCTTGATCGTGAGAATTACTCTCTTTGACGCACCATCATTATCTCCACACTTGAGACGTTTGATCTCAATTTACACTTCTATCTCCAAAACCACCGTCTGAGACCCGATCCCTTGCCGCTTATGACAACACTATTACCACCGACGTAGAGGTGATCATAATAAGTCCGGCCCGGCAGCCCGGTCCGACCTGGCCCGTAAAAAAGCCTGACGGACCCGAACCCGATTGGACTTCCGGACGGGCCTGGACATAAAATCAGGCCCGAATAAAAAACCGGGCCGGGCCACGGCACATTTTTTGAGCCCATGGGCAAGCCCGGCCCGACCCGATTTTATATTTATTATATTTTTTTAAAATAGTATATACATATTTAATTTTTCTATAATATATACAAAAATTATATATAATATATAAATTTTAATTAAGTTATATATAAAATATATTAATCTATATTAAAATATATTAATTTTAATTTTTTTATTAATTTATATAAAAACATTAAAAAACCGGGCCGGGGCTTCGACAAAACCTGGAAAAAACCGGGCCTAGCATGTAAAAAACCAGGCCCGACGGGCCTAAAATTTTCCTTCGGCCCGGCCCGAACCCGGCCCGCCCGCCGCCCGAATGATCACCTCTACACCGACGTCAATCCAGATTTCACCAATTGGAAGCGTCGTGAAAAATTTGTCCTACTTTGGCTTAAATTAACTCTCTCAGAACACGCTAGCTCTTGCTACTGTTGCTCGCTCTACATCTGCGAAGACAGCATGGATGCTCTCGAAAAGCACTTTTAGGATCAACAAGAGCCAGAAGAATGTCCATGAAGCTCCAGCTTCAAATGTTATCTAAAGGAGCTATATCCATGATTGACTACGTTTATCACAAACGACATATTGCCGATTCCTTGGTTGCAAACCTTCACCCTCGTTTCAGACGAAGATCTAATCAGCTACATATTAACTAATCTTGATGCCTTCTATGGCCCCTTCTCCTCGACATTCATAGTAAAAGCTGACGATGCTACTGTAGATGATCTCGTCGGGATGTTACATCAGGAAGAAGCACGCCTTGAACCGGAAATAACGTGTTCCCCGTGTTATCCCTCTTTCCCCGCCATTGTTAATGTCTCCACCACCCGTGGCGTTAGATTTGACCATCTATCGCCATCCTCATTGCACTACCCCGTGCACCAACTCCCACAATTCTAGTGTTGCATCGAAATCTCAGTTTAATGGTAATTCTCGCGGTGTCAGCCCCAATGTCAAATATGTCTAAAAACACGGACATAAGGCTCATGATTGTTGGCAGCGATTGAATCAACTGACTTCCGCTCAGCTCCAATCCCAATCCGCGCAACCAATCAAGACAAGCTCAACTGGCGTATCAAACATTCCTCATACCTGTCGTTGATCCTGCTTGGTACTTTGATATTGGTGCTACTGATCACGTCTTCCCAACCACTACAAGCTGACACTGTCAGAAGACTATCCTGGTGATGATTGTGCAAGTTAGCAAACAACAACCATTTACACTATTTCTCATGTCAGTATTGGTACTCTACCTAATTTACATTTGCCACAGTGTTTATTGTACCCAAATTAACCAAAAGTCTTCTAAGCGTGTCCAAATTAACCGCTGATAATAATGTCTTGATCAAATTTTGGCCTACTCCGTGTTGTGTTAAGAATTTCTAGGGTCAAACTATTCTATGAGGAGACATCGACTATGGTCTCTATCGTTTGCCTCTCCCCGCACAAATCGACATAACCTTGGCACTTGCTGGTATTCAGACCACACTTCACGGTTGGCATCAGCGGCTTGCTTATCCAAATGAGCCTCTTTTTAGGTGTCTTGTATCTCGTTTCTAACCTCCTTTTTCATCAAATAAATTTCTTGATATATGTGATTCATGTCAAAAGGGAAGATTCATCGACCATCTCTTCCTTAAACTCATATTGTTTCTAATAAACCGTTTGATTTAGTTTACTCTGATTTTGGGGCCCATCTCCCAATTTTTCGTTGAATGACAATTGATATTTTGTTCTCTTTGTTGACGACTGCACAAAATTTGTCTGGATTTATTTCCTCTCTCACAAGTCTCTAGTTTTCCAAAATTGTGTACAATTTCATAAAATGGTGCAAACTTAATTAATTGTACTCTAAAAAGTTTTCAAACCGATTGGGGGGAGGAGGTGTGAGTATCCTAACATTTCATCCTTTCTCTACAAACATGACATTCACCATCGCATTTTTAATCCCTACACACAAGAACAAAATGGCATGGTCGAACGCCGAAACCATATAATCGTTGAAAAAGGCATCACCTTATTAGCACAATCCTCTCTCCCTCTGGGAACACGCCTTTAAACCGCACCTACCTCCATAATCGCACATCACCCTCACCCTACATTATAAATCTCCATACCAAGCGTTATATCACCAGGATCCGAATTATACCTTCGTGAAAACATTTGGGTGTCTAGTTAATTCGAATCGTCTTTCCTGATTGGGTTTTGATGACAAAAACTTTGAAATCTAGGTCGAATCAAGGACTTGTGCTATCGATTTTCCTTCAGTGAAAAAGATGAGAGAACTTCTTTATTAGAGACGTATTTGATTCTCTGTTCTAAGCGAATCTGACCAGAAATTGAATTTAAAAATATTCCGATATCTAAAAGTTCTAATTTCTCCTTAGAAAAACAGAAATATCTTCCTCTACACATGGTTAAATTTTGATAGCCAAACTTGCTCCAGAAATCACTTGTCCAAATCTCGGTAAACTTCAGTTTTTACCAAAGAAAAACATGTAAAAATAGAAATAGATGCTAGGACACCCATGTGGAAAGACAAACGACCGGTCGGGTATCAATCAGAAACCAGTCGTAGAGATGTCTGCCACCTGTGCAGACAACCCAGTCACTACGAAGCCAAATGCTATAAGACACGATTCATGAGGCATTGGCAACTCAAGAAAATTGGGCTAAGATGGTTGTCAAGGGTGATCATAGAACAATGTTTTCGATGGAAATGGGTCCAAACATTCTTGGGACCCTAACCCCATACTACTAACTTGTTAAGCGCAAAATCGAGTGGGAAATGACCTCTGCTGGTACATCGACAGTAGGTGCTCTAAAACATATGACATGGGACAAGTGAAAATTCTTCTCACTCGAACTAGGAAGCCAAGGAACTATCTCCTTCGGCGACAACAAAAAGGGAAAAATCATCGTGTAGGTAAGGTTGGTTTCACTTCAGATTATGTTATTGATAATGTCAATATAATTGATGGTTTAAAATTCAATTTGCCCAGTGTATCTCAAATTTATAACAAAACAACTCAGTCCACTTCTATTCTACACATTGTAGCATAGTAAGTCTAAGTAATGGAAATGAGCTGTTAAAGGGTAAGAGATGGAAAAATATATACGTAACCAGTCTGGAGGATAATGACAGTCTAAACCTTCCATACTTGACTGCATCAATAGATGACTCCACACTATGGCACAAAAGACTAGGGCATGTCAATATATCCTTGCTAAAGAAAACTAGTCAAGAATCAGTTGGTTAGAGGTCTCCCTGAGATTAAGAAATTTGAGACCAATCTTTGTGATACCTGTGTAAGAAGCAAAAAAACTAAAACTTCTTCAAATCAAAGAACATGGTAAGTACATTCAAACCACTCGAACTACTTCATATGGACCAATGAGAATTAGTCCATAACAGTGTATGTGGTATTTGATGAGGCTGAAATCCATAAGATCAAAGAACTTGAAGAAGATGAAGTCGTTAGGTTTGATCTAGCTGGACAAGATCCCATAGACAATCCCAAAGATAAATCACCGACTAAGGAAAACCTGCCCGACAGGTTAGCAACAGGTCAACAACATGTCAACGAAGGAAACAATGATGTCGAAGATCCTATATCTGCAGCAACCATTCATCAATCTCGAGTTCTGTATAAAGATCACCCATTGGAAAACACCATATCGGATATCTCCAAAGGAATTCAAACCAGAGCACCAACTTGTGACCTCCTACAGTTTCACCCATCGAACCCAAAACATCAAAGAAGCTCTACAAGACTCAGATTGGATTAAAGCAATGCAAGAGGAATTAAACAAGTTGAAAGATGCAAAGTCTGGCATCTTGTGCCTCACCCCACATATCAAGGGGTACTTGGCACGAAATGGGTTTTCAGAAACAAGCTAAATGGGACAAGTCATTAGGAACAAGGCTTGGTTGGTAGCACAAGGATATCGTCACCAAAAAGGGCAACCTCCAAGTTTTAAGACACAAGAAGGGAAAAACATGGTGCTTAAGCTTGACAAAGCTCTCTATGGGCTCAAACAAGCTCCAAGGTCGTGGTGTATGTTCACGACATAATTTTTGTAACTTCTAAAGAGAAGTATTGCATGAAATTCGAAGCATTAATGAAAAGAGAGTTTGAAATAAGCGATCTAAGGGCATTGAAGTTCCTTTTTAGGACTTCAAGTCAAGCAGGATAATGAAGGGATCATCATATCCCAACAAAAGTACGTAAAGGATTTACTGAAAATATTTGGAATGGAGACATGTAAACTTATTTTTACACATCAATGGCAGTCTGCACAAAGATGGGCATCACGACTGGTGACCAACCGGTCGACCAACGATCGTACAGAGAAATGATTGGTTCTCTACTATATCTAATTGCTAGTAGAGCTGACATTATGTATAGTATTTGCTTATGTGCCATGTTTTCAAGTAGATCCAAGAGAGAATTATCTCACAACTATGAAAAGAATCCTACGGGTCCATGAACTTTGGTCTCTTTTATCCAAAATTCACTAACTGCAATATTGTAGGACTTTCAGATGCAGACTATGGCGGTTCTATAACTGATCGAAAAAGCACGTCAGGAACAGCATTCTTCATTGGATCATGTTTGATCGTATAGGGATCAAAGAAACAACAAAGCATAGAAATCTCAATTGCTGAATTAGAACACATAGTTGAGGCAAGCTGTGTGCTCAACTCGTGTGGTTCAAACAACAAATTGGTGACTACGGTATCAAAACAGGTACACTACCTATTATATGTAATAATACCAGTGCCATATATATCTCCAAAATCCAGTGCATTATTCTTGTACTAATCACATTGACATTAGACATCATTTTCTTAGAGATTGTTGAGAAAAGAAATTAGTTGGTTTAAAATACTTTTCAACTGAAAACCAACTAGTAGACATCTTTACCAAGCCACTAAGTAGAGAAAGGTTCAACAAGATTTTTCATGATCTTGGAATGATATTCATTAATCACAATTAAGCTATCTTTTGATCGGTCACCGACGGGTAAGCAACACCTCAAGTATGTCGTTCAATGGTCTGTGTACAGTTTAATGCAAAAACGTTGTGTCAAACGACTGCTTGAAACAGATATGTCAGCAATTTCACAAAAGTAAGGTTAGAATAGGCAGAATGCAACAGATAGAAACGGGAAATCTACAACGAATCGATGACTCTCAGTCATGACCGGTGCCCATTGTGAATAGTGCCATTACGACATGTCAGCGAGCAGACGAGGAACGGTCACTGACCGTTACTCGATATCTATAAAAGGCGATGAGAGTTCCACTCTTGTCACACTATTGCCCTCACTCTCTCTAAATCTCTGAACATACAAGCAATTTCTTTTCTCTCTTACAAACCACTCTAGTGAGCTGTGTGCTAAAAATCCTCACCTCACAGCCTCGCTAAGAACTCTCGATCGAAAAGTAATAAACTCCAGAAACCCTTGATCAACCATGGCACCTAATATTGCAAAGCACTCAAAGACCAAGACCATTCTAAGGGACATTAGCCCAGAGAAAAGCATCGATTCCCGCCCGACAAGTCCCATCCCAGCACCGCCTCCTGCTTGCCTGTCCAAAAAGGAGGAAGATCAACTTGTTCTTCGAGTCATGGACGAGGGCGAACTACAGGCTGAGGAGGTAAACTATATGAACACCTACCTACCCAAACTTTCTAACCTCATTCACTTTGGGAATCTCAAGCCCAAAATTCTTACTACCGCAACTCCACAGAAACTAAGCCATGACCTCTTCCCGTTCCATCTCCCAACTTCAAAAATTGCCAAACAAAACAATCAAAAGCCAAGAATCCCAACATTCCAAAAAGCAAAATCCTCACACATGCCTCCACTAGCCGCGCAACTCGCGCCTCCAAACGTATTCAAACCAGACATGCAACACCCAAGAAAGCCCATTCCACACATGAACCTGTAACTCAGAGGCTTCACTTCACCGACGAAGATGAAGCAACGCCAATTAATCTCGTCGAGTCAATCACTCACGAAGTGGAAGAAGATGAGGTACAGAGTGATGAAAAGTCACTCAAAGAACACTCAACTGAAGAGGAGGCTCAAGAAAAGAGTCTAACTGCAGCAGACTCTGGGGAAGAAGAAGAAGCCCCCACTCAACCTGCTCTACCGGTCACCGACACCTCCACGATCCAGTCGGAAAGAGAAAAGGATACGGAATCGCTCTCACCAGTCATTCTAATGGTTGAGGAGTGTGAACATCTGAACTGACCAAAGGAAAGCAACCCATGCTCACATCACCACACACTCAAGAGCTCGAGGAGCTCTTCCAGACAAAACGAGCAGTCGCAAGCCTCAGCCTCAACAATCGCTCAAGCGATGAAAAGGTTAATCAGCTGCAGCCAACCCTCATCAAAGCTGCAAATATCAACGATAAGTCCTGAACCCATGACCTAACCCAACCCAAAAATATATTTGTTTATAATAAATAAGATATTAGTTCACATATATATATATATATATATATATATATATATTATGTTAGATCAAACTATACCTTAGACTTAAGCCCAAGTGCAGTTGGACTATCCAACCTTAATAATATCACACAATCTTAACTAAACAGACGGCCCACCAGCTCAATATTAAACAAGGCTCAACTGATGGGATCGGGGTGCTGACCGAGTAGGTCTGAGGTGTTAATCTCAGATCAACTCTGCTTGAAGATAAAGGTGTGTAAAAGTAACGCGGAAGCTTTTGTTTAAACTTAACAAGATAGGATTCTGCTTGTATTGAAACTCAATGTGAATTACAACCTAGCTTCCTATCTTGGGATTCGACAGAAGTATTCTGTCTCATCCAACACTCGCTCTACTCTCGGCTTTGATCAATGCGTCACAAGGAGTAAAGGGGAATGTTCTTATGTGTGCTCTCTAGGTAATAAATACCTAAGCTAATTGACACTATCTCACTAAGATCTCTCAAGAATATTTTCTCTCTCAAGGACGGTGTATCTCTCTGAATAATCTCGAATGCACTCCTTAACTAATTACATTCGCATGCTTATATACTTGTCAACTATCTCCTAAATCTTCGGTGGAGTCTTCAAGTGTAACGACTCCTTGGGTTGGTTCCGCAAGTATCGGAGTTATGGTCCTCCTTGTGCGTCACGATCTCACGTCTTGCTACTGCTCCAACGATGCGAGATTTCCGCAACTACTTCAGCAACGTCGCGCTTCTTGGCATACAGGAGATCGTGGACAGATGCTTCTGCAGAGGTACTCGAGCTGGAACATCTTTCTGTATCGCGCCTAGTATCTCTGCATCGCTACTTTCACTGAGGAGGCAATCATCTGCAAAACCTAAGTCTTCAACAAATTCCCCCTTTTTGCTGATGATGGCAAACTCAGTGTATCCAGCGTAACCTTGAGGTTTTGTATAGGATGTACCTGCAAGAAGAACAGACAACAAAGCGGAGCAACTATCTTGGGAGAACAACTTGCTGTTTGTTCCCCCTTAAACATATATTCCCCCTTAAGATAATGCAGTTGATAAGAACAGATAAAAAACCATAGTACGTAAACTACTTCAAATATCACGTTGCAGAAATAAACGACCAAGCAAAAACAGATGAGGCCTTCAGAGGCACTCATTATCCACACATAGTTACCCGCAGACACCAGCTGCGGGATACACCGCTTCCCCCGTTTGCCAACATCAGGGGAAACGCACAAAAATATCCAAAAAAAACATTATCTGAAACAGTTAGTTAAACAAACCACCAGCGTAAGTCAAAAGTATTCAAGAATCACTACTGCCTAAGGCTTAAAGGGGTGGGGTAACAAAGTTAGTCATCTCCTCCATCCATTCCTGTGTCCTCATCCCGTGCTCCATCTTCCCCCGAAGTCCCAGCGCCATCCAATCGCTTAGCCGCTTCCAGAGTTTCAGCAAATGTTTCCCGGAACTCCTCTGCCAGCTTCTCGACTCCCCCTCCCTGCAATGATGTTCATCGTCTGTTTGTGGTTCTTGTTGAGGACGTCGATGAGCATGTCTATCTTCTTGGATAGAGTGGCGAGGTTGTTCTCTACCGCTGCTACCCTTTCAGATAAAGAGACGGAGTCAGGGGGTGATGCGGGTTTTGGTGGGGCTAGCTTTTTGGAGGGAGGGTTTGTCTTGGAGACCGATTTGATCTGGAAAGACGGGTTTTGTTGTACAGGATCTGACCAAGTATGTCGGTATCCATTATCCGACTGGCTTTGGAGGGCTCGAGGACAACATCACAGTGGGTAAAGATTTTTGGGAGCCAGAATACGTACCCCAGGCTGTGTCGGGGTGAGGAGATGGTTGAGGCAATGTGGTTGAGGATTAACTTTGAGAGGTTTATCTTTTGGTGGTGGATCAGACAGTACATAATAGCAAGATCAAGCGGACGAACAAACTGATTTCCTTCCTTTCTAGGGACTAAGTTTTTGATCACCAATGTATGGAGCATTTGGTGGGTATGGACAGAGCTGGTCGCTCAAAGGAGTGACCGACTCTGCTGTTTGGTAGGAAGAAGTCATAGACTTCTTTTGCACTTATAAACCCTAGATCAGGAAAACCAGCCCTATCATAAAATTCTAATCCGCTAGTTGGAATTTCTAGATGGGTTGCTATTGAGTTTGAGTCGAGAAGGATGGGTTTGCCGTGTACCTCTGTCATTATTTTCCCCTTGCGAATGACGCAATTTTGGTAGAACTCATACGCCTCTGCCTCATGGTAGGTCTGAATGCCGTGGAAGAGATGGATCCAGTTTTGGAAGCGGAGCATCTCCTCGAACATGTCGAAGGCCATCGATTGGAGCCAGTCCAGGTCGAGTAGCTTTCCCTTTACCAAGTGTCGTGATTCAGCAGAATCGTCAGCTGGTAGGGAGTAGACGGCAGAGTGGGTGTCGATCAGACCTAGTCGAGTAGCAGGTGTAGGTGGGACAGACTCGGAGCGAGGACGGAGTCGCTTTCTGGTGGAAGTCGTTGCCGTGTCGGAGTCTGCCTGGGTTGAAGAGTTGGTGGTACTGCGCGGCTTTTCTTCAGTAGTTGGTGCCGTGACGACAGGAGATGGTGCAGGAACAGGAGCATCAGAAGTGGGTTTTGAGGATGACTGAGGGTTTTTGGCTCGAGAACGAAGAGTTCGAGTAGCTGGAGGGCGGGGGACGTTGGATTTAGCACGGCGGGTTTTCTTGGGTGGTGGTGAACACTCAGGAGCAGGTTGCTGGGCTTCGAGGTCAAGTACCTCAGTGGGTTCTTTAGCAGGAGAGTTGGGTTGTTGATCTTTTGCTTCTTCATCAGCGGGTGGAAGAGATCCGAACTGAAGTTTAGTCGGAGATTTTGTGATAGTGTCGGGAGTGGGTATGATCGGGGTGGTGGGAGGGGATGTTTGTTTGGTTGGTGATGGGGTATCTTCCGATTTTGTGGATGCCGTAGTGTGAACTATGGCGGTTGTTTCAGTTGTGACGGTGGGTAGTGTGGTGGTGATGGGTTGAGTGTCGACGGACATTGCAGGGGCTACGGCGTTTGAGTCAGAGGTGGAGGTAGGGGTTTGTTTGGCTTGGAGGATGGTGAGTTTGTTGATGAGAGCTTGGAGGAGCAAAGGGTCGTTGGGTAATTCGGCGTCGGAAAACATGGTGTTAGGGTTAGGGTTGGAAGCCATGGAGATCGGAGGTTGATCGAAGTGGACAAGCGAGTGTAGAAGACGAAGAGAAGCAAAGAAATCGGACTTTGGTGTGATTGGACGTGGGGGGTGAGAGATATTGACGTCGGAATATAGGCAGACGTCGTGTGTCAGGGTAATGTGAGGTGATTGGTTGAGCTGGGGTGTTGCGGATAGTAGGGCGAGAATTTCGCGGGTTTAGTTATCAGAAACTGAACACTCTTGTTTTTACGCTGGTGTTTTGTTACTTAAACAGACAGACTAGGTCATCAGACATATTCATACATTTCACCCCGAAATTAACAAAACACGAGAAGGAGATACGACCTTAGCTAGGTCATACGGTCATACCTAGTTGTGAACGTAGTGCTTCAAAAGGACCTCGTTGCAGTGGCTTGGTGAATATGTCTGCAAGTTGCTCTGAAGTAGGAACATACTCTAGTTGTATCTGTCCTTTTTCAACGCAATCCCTTAAGAAATGGTAACGAATTTCAATGTGCTTTGTCCTGGAATGATGAACAGGATTTTTAGATAAGTCAATAGCACTATTATTGTCATAAAAAATTGTAGTACAAGTCGGAGGAATGAGATAGTCCTGTAGTTGTTGTTGTATCCAGAGAATCTGTGCACAGCAAGCAGCGGCGGAGACATATTCGGCCTCGGCGGATGACAGTGCTACTGTGTTTTGCTTCTTTGAACTCCAAGCGACAAGACATAGTCCTAAAAATTATGCAGTACCAGACGTGCTTTTCCTGTCTAATAAGGAGCTTGCAAAATCAGAATCACTATAACCCATTAGAGTGAAATCAGGAGTACTTGGGTACCAGAGGTACAAGTCTTGGGTACTTTTCAGATAGCGAAAAATTCGCTTTACGCCTTGTAGGTGTGATTCTTTTGGGTTTGCCTGAAATCTTGCACAGAGACATACAACATATAGAATGTCAGGCCTACTTGCTGTTAGATAAAGAAGGGAACCTATCATACCTCTGTATAGCGTAGCATCAACCGCAATTCCTTTTTCATCCATATGTAGCTTCTCTGTTGTTGTTATTGGAGTGGGTGTGGCTTTTGAATCCTGCATCTTGTATTTGATTAACAGCTCGTGAATGTATTTCTGTTGATGAATTTGAGTCCCGTTTTCCTGTTGGGTGACTTGTAGACCTAGAAAGAATTTCAATTCTCCAAGAGCACTCATTTCAAATTCTTTACTCATGAGATCAGAAAAGAATGAGCATAGTTCAGGAATAGTGGATCCATAAACTATGTCATCCACGTATATTTGCACAATGAGTATGTCTTCACCTTTGGTGAGAGTAAAAAGAGTTTTGTCAACTTTACCTCGAATGAATCCATGGGACAATAAGTAAGATGAAAGACGTTCATACCATGCCCGAGGTGCCTGCTTCAGGCCATATAATGCTTTATCTAACTTGTAGACATACTCTGGGTGATGTGGATCTTTGAAACCCGGAGGTTGAGCAACATATACATCTCTGTCGATGTATCCATGTAGAAAGGCAGTTTTTACATCATCCATTTGGTAGAGTTTTATACCTCGATGTGCTGCGTAGGCCACGAGTATTCGAATTGCCTCAATTCGAGCTACTGGAGCATAAGTTTCATCGTAATCAATTCCTTCAGCTTGAGCATATCCCTGGACTACCAATCTGGCTTTGTTGCGAGAGATATTTCCTTGATCATCTAACTTGTTGCGGAACACCCATTTTGTACCAATTGGTTTATGATTGGTTGGGCATGGAACAAGTCGCCAGACAGAGTGTCTTTGTAGAGAATGTAATTCTTCTTGCATGGCGAGTATCCAGTCATGATCCTGTAGAGCTTGGTTGACATTCTTAGGTTCGATTTTGGATAGAAAGGCATTGAAGGCACATAGATTCTGATGCAGTTCACTACGTGTTTGCACGCCTTTGGATGGATCACTCAGGATTTGAGAAATGGGGTGAGCGGAGGCTTGTTGAAATTTTTCTTGCGAGGATGATGGAATACTATTGGAGTGATCTGGTGTTGGGTGATCGTTAGGTGTGGGTGTGTTGTGTTTTGTGGAGGAGGTAGTGGTTCCTGTGTGGGAGTAGGTGAGGCATCTTTAAATGAGTCATCAGGTCGTCGTCGCTGTCAGAGGATGAGTCTGTTGCAAGAGGTGTTTGTGGTGCAGGGATAGTAGATACTGGTATTTCAATGAAGGTAGTATCTGCGGCATCTTCGTGTGGTTCATTTTGTGTGGTCACAGTCACTGGAGTTAGAGAGCTCTTCAAAACGAATATGAGGGCTTTCTTCACTTCAGACAGGCTGTACGCTTATTGAATACTCTGTAAGCTCGACTTTGTGATGAGTAGCCAAGGAATATTCCTTCATCACTCTTAGATGCAAACTTGCCGAGATTATCTTTTCCATTGTTGTGTATGAAACACTTGCATCCAAAGCGCCGTAGATGTGTGACTGAAGGAGGACGGCCTTTGATAATTTCATATGGGGTTTTGCCGATGAAGGGATGAATTGATGCTCGATTTAGAATGTATGCTGCAGTGTTGATAGCTTCTGCCCAGTATGTGGCTGGAAGGTTACTATCGATGAGCATTGTTCTTGCCATTTCTACAAGCGTGCGATTCTTTCGTTCTACAACTCCATTTTGTTGTGGAGTACGAGCAGCTGATTTTGATGCATGATTCCCTTTCCCTGCAGAATTCTGAAAACTGAATATTGCAAAATTCTGTACCGTTGTCAGATCGAATTGTCTTGACAGAGGTGGACATTTTGTTAGTGATCAGTTTAAATAAGGTTTCGAATTCGGAAAAAGTTTCCGACTTGCTCTTAAGAAATAGTACCCATGTCCAGCGCGAATAGTCATCGACGATGACTAGAGCGTACTTCTTACCACTTTTGCTTTGAACACGCATTGGCCCACATAGATCCATGTGTAGCATGTCCAGTGAAGATGATGTAGACATATCTGTTTTACCTGGAAAGCTTGATCTAGAATGTTTCCCTTGTACGCACGCAGGACAGAGGATGTCGGTCTGGAAGAAGTTCGTCTGAGGAAGTCCCACTACAAGATTTCTGTTTTTGATTTTGTTTAGTAGTTTGCCGTGTGCATGACCTAGGCGAAAATGCCATAAGGAGATATTCTTGTCCTGTACACTAAGACAGAGAGTACCATCTAGGTTAGGGTTTTCAAGAGATAGCTTATAAAGATTGTTCACCCTTATACCAGTGGCTTTTAGAAGACCTGTTTGCTCGTCAAAAATTTTGCAGTCAGAGGCCGAGAAAAGAACAACATTAGAGAGATCACAGATTTGAGAGATAATTAGAAGGCTGTGTCCAAGTCCATTTACTAAATTAACATTTTCTATTTTAAAGAGAGAGGGATTACCGACGGTTCCAATACCAATGATTTCACCATGAGCATTGTCGCCAAAAGTGACTTTCCCCCCGTTGTGTTGAGAGAGAGTCGTGAACTTGTCAGGGTCTCCTGTCATATGTCGTGAGCATCCACTATCCAGAAACCAAGAGTCATTGTCCACGGTCTCTCCCTACAAGATAATCAAAAGTTAGACCTGGGAACCCAGGCGAACTTGGGTTCCCTCTTTGAAAGAGAGCTATAACCATCTCGTGCTTTAGACAGAGTATGTAAACGTTGCATATTAAAAGACAAATCTTTGCCAAGCTTATGACACGAGGAGTGAATATGCCCGTCGTAACCACAGTAACCACAAATTAATAAAGAAGGTAGATGAACGTACTTCTTTTGCCAACGGAATTTGTTTTCAAATTTTTCTTTTTGGAGTTTCCTTCTTTGAAGATCATTGGGTTTTGTGGCTATTTTTGGTAGGTTTACTTTGCCTTTATTTCTCAGCCAACGAGGAGGATTAGATGATGAGACCGATTCCATCCGTGCCTTTTAAGAGCGATGTTCAGGAATCGACCTCTTTCTCAAGTCAAACTTGTCTTTCTTTTGACTCACGGAGTTCGTTTTCAAAGAATTTTGGCTTTTGCATTGCAGCAACCTCACGAACAAAGGTGATTGGTTTGAAGAATTTTTGTGGAATTTTGGAACGATTTTTCTGTAGAGAAGAGACTTGATTTTGTAAGGAGTTGATGAGGTTGTGAGCATCTTTTAGCTCTTTTTCAAGTCGTTCGGCCTTTTCTTCAGATTTTTGCAATTTAGAGACGATCGTTGTTGACATGACCTTTTAGCACATGGATTTCTTCATAAAGAGAGGCTATCCTGTCTTGTTCTTCAGTTAATTCAAATTCAGGATGATTTGGGTCGATGTAGTAAGTAGATAAATCTAAAGAGGGAATAGCACATGAATCTGAGAAATATTCAGTTACCTCTGAAGAGGGACTCTTGCATACCTGACTTTTGTGAGCCATGAGGCATATTAGGCTTGACGTTCCTATCTCAGGTTCTTCTGAGTCAGAGTCTCCCCATGCTGAATTTGCCATTAGTGATGATTGCTCGCGATCATCTTTCTTCTTGAGAGGACAGTTGTTGGCGTAGTGCCCCGACTTCAGGCATTTGAAGCATACTCGGTCTCCAGTTCCCGTAGTACCTTGCTGATTACGATTGTAGGATTGATATTGTCGGTTTTGATTTTGACTGAACCTGTTTGGATTGTTCCCTTCTGATCGATCTCGCATGAATCTCTTAAAGTTCTTGACCAGCATGGCCATGTCTTCGAAGGTGTTCGCTGATCCTTCTTCTATTATGCCGTCAATCAGAGTGTCCCGAAGCTGTTGGATTAACTCCTGATTTGGAGAGTTAGCGTCATAGTGGAATGACTCATTCTGGTGAGCTGCTATCTGGCTGGGCGTAGTCTTTACCTGCAAAGCTTGATTCACATTGGAAAACGAAACAGCATGGTTTGGGTGAGAATTATTACCTCTGTTTTTGATATTCATCTTGTACTTGTTGATGGACTGAAGATAGGATCCCAAGTCGGTCAGAGTCCATTTCTCTAGACTTTTGGACGCCTTCGTGGAGATAACGCTCTCGGTCCATTCCTCACCCAGACTGTCCAGAAATTTGTTGTTGATGTTTTCATTTGACTCTCCAATCTGTAGCTCTTCCATAGTAGCGGTGAGTTCAGTAAATCGAGCGAGCATGTCGCTGAGGGATTCTCCAGGCTTTCCTACGAAGTTTTCGTAGTCCATCTTCAGTTCTTGTATCTTTGATTTTCGAAGCTCAGTATTTCCTTCGTGAACAGCTCGAAGGTGATCCCAGATGTCTTTGGCTACTTTGATGTGATACACTCTTCTTCTTTCAGGTGGAGAGAGACTGGTGTAGATGACTCGTATGGCTTGGGCATTAGCTCAACGCATCTGCGCTCCTCAGCAGTATAGGAGCTAGGATCTTTCCCTTCAGGTACTGGGAAGTTGCCTTTCGTCACTACCGTCCAGAGTTGTTGATTCAAGGACTGGAGGTGTGACTCCATCTCGTTTTTCCACATGTTGTAGTTTGTGGAAGTTAGCTTTGGATTCTCCACTTGCATTCTGTTGTTGTTGGTGTTTGAGATTTCCGCCATTTTGAGAGATTTGTCAGCCAACGCAGGCTCTGATACCACTTGATGGGATCGGGGTGCTGACCGAGTAGGTCTGAGGTGTTAATCTCAGATCAACTCTGCTTGAAGAATAAAGGTGTGTAAAAGTAACGCGGAAGCTTTTGTTTAAACTTAACAAGATAGGATTCTGCTTGTATTGAAACTCAATGTGAATTACAACCTAGCTTCCTATTCTTGGGATTCGACAGAAGTATTCTGTCTCATCCAACACTCGCTCTACTCTCGCTTGTCGATCAATGCGTCACAAGGAGTAAAGGGAATGTTCTTATGTGTGCTCTCTAGGTAATAAATACCTAAGCTAATTGACACTATCTCACTAAGATCTCTCAAGAATATTTTCTCTCTCAAGGACGGTGTATCTCTCTAAATAATCTCGAATGCACTCCTTAACTAATTACATTTGCATGCTTATATACTTGTCAACTATCTCCTAAATCTTCGGTGGAGTCTTCAAGTGTAACGACTCCTTGGGTTGGTTCCGCAAGTATCGGAGTTATGGTCCTCCTTGTGCGTCACGATCTCACGTCTTGCTACTGCTCCAACGATGCGAGATTTCCGCAACTACTTCAGCAACGTCGCGCTTCTTGGCATACAGGAGATCGTGGACAGATGCTTCTGCAGAGGTACTCGAGCTGGAACATCTTTCTGTATCGCGCCTAGTATCTCTGCATCGCTACTTTCACTGAGGAGGCAATCATCTGCAAAACCTAAGTCTTCAACATCAACCATACCATAACATAATGTTGAAAACCCTAATGCTCTCGTCTTGCTGACTCACATCCATCTTTCTTCTCTACGTTGTTGTTCATGTCTATGTCGCTCTTCATCTCTGCCCAAGGTTTATTTTTTATTCTCACTGCCATTACGTTCTTGAGAACATAGGTATGTTTAAATTATCTAGAAGGGTGAACAAAAGTAGGTCATATATATTTAATGTAAATAGGATCTTGATTATAGACCTTTTAGTGAATTCTGAAGCAAGCATTACGGATAGCACGCTGCATAAAAGTTCCTCAATTGTTGGTAACGATAAAGTGATTGTGCTTGTACTTTTCTCAGGCATGAGCACTCAGCTTAAACAGGTGTAATTATTTTAAAACTATCAGCCATAGTTTGAGGATTTGAGATCTCAGTTTATAAATTATTTATAATACTTTAGATTTATTTTTATAATTCTTTAGTATATTTTCTAATATTTATGTCAGTATATTTCTCTAATGCATTGATTATCATTTTGTTCCTGTTTTATTAAGGGCAATAAGATCATGTGCATATCTAGACAAGATTTCTCCCCAAAAGTGGTAGAGCTTTAGGCCCAGATTGATAAAAATAAACTTATGTAAAAAGTACGAGTTATTATATTCATGGGAAATTGATGTAGTACTTTAGATTCTTTGCATGACATGGAATTCATTTAAAGTTGTCGATTAAGCAAGATTACTTTTCTTCCTTTTGTGTCATCCTAATTGGTGTGCCAGCCAACACTTGATGTTTTTGGATCTTTTTATTAATTTCAACTTATAATCCATCTATATGTTGTATGCTTAAAAAATGGGTTGGGTGGGTTAGGTTAGGGTTGAAGGATTTTAAAAGGGTTGGTTAGGGTCATGAATTTCTGACCCCAACCATTTTTGGGTTGGGTTGGGTTGGGTTGGGTTGGGTTGGGTTGATGATATATTAAATGGGTTGGGTTAGGGTTGATATCAACCCGACCCGTCGACCCAAATTGTCAGGTCTACAATTAGATCGGGCCACACGTCCCAAGCCACCCATCAGTCCCCTTCGAAAGCAACGCTCAGACGCATTAATTGGTAACGTGCAGTTAGTTACTGACCCAAGTGTTGCCTCGCACCGGTCTCATCTCCTGATGCTTTGTTTTCCAAAGCAAGCCCACATCGCACCACGTGGCACCTTCCCTACCATTTCAAACATTCAAAAGTTCAACTTCTCGCTCAAGACCGCAAAAATCGAACTTGGGAGACTAACAGGTGTACCCAGGTGAAATCTCTCAACCATTCCTTATTTACTTTAATTTTTTCTAAGTGTAAAGAGAAAATCCTGGACAACTTAAGTCCCGCTTCTCTCGCAAACTCCAAAAGCTAGACTTTGGGGACTAGTGTTGGCACGGTATAATCAATTCCACCTTAACCATGTTATTAAAGAGCTAATCATGTTTCCTTCTCTATAATCACATGTTCTCGGACGAGGAGCAAATAGCTAGGACGCAAGAACTCCCCCCGGCTACCAAGAATCAAGTCTAGCAAGCCGGTCTAGACACACCTCAAGGCCCCCCAAGTAACCAAGAAAGGAAGCCCAAGTCCTCAATAACAGATAATCGGGTTCCATCAGTTGAAACCTTAGCCATGTTCTTTCCTCACAAAGAAGCACTCATGATTCAGGATCTACGCCCCTAACATCCTGTCCTATCAATCTCACCGGCCGACCCGTCATTAGCAACTCAGACACACGTAGTTACCAACTTGCACACCTCCCTGACACATCATTAATACTCCGAGATTACGTGTGTCCTTTCCATAATTAAGGGGACAACCAAGCAAGATGAGGAAGCTTCCTCCTAGACAGGCCCATCCGGGATGACGTCTGCCCTACTTTACGAGGTTGCAACCTTTGTCACTAGTTGACCAAAAGATAGGAAGCAAGTCGGCCAACCTGTCTGCTTCTCTATAATGACAATCAATGTCTCATTAATTACATAATGCACAAACACAAGAATACTCCCACTCTCCTCATTTGTACTCTCACGATTCTACTAAAAACCTGGTTGACTCCCCATGGGCTAGATCATTCAAGATCGAACCACGTAAATCCTTTTGTCCTGTTTATTATTACTAATCACCACGCTTAGACTGTTAATCATCACACCATAAAGAAGTCTACCTTAAGCCAATCCGCTGATTATCCAAAATCTAAAGTTTGCCACTCTAACAGATGTATTTGATATTACTTGATGGTTTACATTTCTTGGTTGTGTATGTTAATTACATTTATGTACTACTTAGGTGTGAAACAATCATTTTCTTTAATTTTGGAGATGCAGTTAAGTAAAGTATATGAATTTGTATAAACCAATCAAATCCATAAAAGAAAAGGCATCTAAAAAGTTAAACTGTTGTATAATCATTAACATGCATAAACTAACAAATTTTTACTAAATGCAACATAGAATTTACTAATTAGAACAAAAACAATATTTTTAAAACCAACAACAGATTTCAACCAAACACCCAAAATCAACAACTGATAACTTCTGCAAAACCAATAGCAGACAACTTCTGCAAAACCCTTAGCAGACAACTTCTCAGTTTCTTACAGCAAGACCCAACAACAGCCCCGGTTGTCCCCAGACTAACCCCTTACCTATTGACCGAACTATAATCTCAGGCTTTAGTGGTTTTGAACCCCGCAAGCGCCAAGCAGTAGACCTAGCAAAAGTGACCCAAACCTGAAAAACCAAACCAAACCAATCCGATCCGAATCAGAAACTTAACCAAAAACTATAACTTGAAAAATGACCTGAAATCCAGACCCGGACCAAACCGAATCGTATTATTGTTAAATCGAGAATAAACCACAATCTACAACCATCCAACCAAAGTCATCCAAACCAAAATCAACCAAATCGAAGTCACCCATAACCCGATGATGACCCAAAATCCGAAGTGAACCGAACTGAAATCAACTGAAACCAACCGAACGGAACCCGAACCAAATCTAATGTGACCAGAATGAGTATATCTGATGTGACCCAAATGAGTATATAGTTCATTAATTAAAGGGGATGATGATGAAACAGAACAAACTCAATTATATGATTGATATGTTCTTCTGCTTTTCTTGATTAGTATAATCAAGGATAAACATTATATTTTAGAACAAAATTTGAATGCTAAAATGACCTATATTTCCGAACAAATGTAATAAGGAATATGATAAACAAACATGGTGTTCATTGGATGTCTAGATGTAGTATACTTAAAACTGTAGCTTACCTTATGGTAATGTTGACCTAACCTAATACAAGTTCTTGAGATTGATTGAAGTCAAAATTACATATCATGATTATTAAGTTGTTTGATTTTGTAATGTCAACCGAATTTAACCGAATAATTGACCCGAATTAGACCCCTGACCCAAAAAACCGAACAACCCAAAGGCTAAACCGAACTGAAAATTAACCAAACCAAGTCACCCTATTTGAAAATCAACCAAACTGAAAGTTACATATACCGATCCAAACTAACCGTAATTTCAACAAACCAAACTCAATACGAACAATCTGAATTCACCCAACCGATCCAACCCAAACCAAATCAAATCAAACCTAATAACCGGTTGACCTGAAGTGACACCTCTACCGGCGAGCAGGATCTATCCAATTAAATCCGCCGCGGACTCCAACCGGGCGGTCCTCGCGGCGGACTGAAGTCTCGAGTCGCATTCCTCGGTTTCACTCGCTGACCTCGCTGCTTCCGAATTGGCTCCTGCACTTCTTTGTCTCACGCTTTCTCTTGTCCACTTTCTGTGCTGTGGGCAGTTGCTTTAGGTGAGAGGGAGTGTTCACCATATGACCAGGAGTTGTAAATAATTAATTGGGAGGAATGGAGAGGGATGGCTGAGGGTGGTATCCTTCAGCAGGCTACAAGGAGTACGTCGCTGGTCTCGATCGTCTGGTACTCTACCGTAATCGTCGGCCATCCTTTTGACACAGTCAAGGTCTCTCTTCTCTTTCCGCCTTCTCATTTTGTCTTACGCCACTGCATGTTTGCTTTTTCCAAAAGTTTCTGCATTAATCCCGGTTGGTTCGGCGTAGTCACTGTGATGTCGAATTTCGTTGATTAGGAATTCACTCTCGTTGTGTTTGACACTGTACTGCAATTCTGTTCAAGCCTTAACTGCAGATTATTATTGATCTTGATTGATTTAGAACTCGTTGGAGACCAATCAATTTGTCTGGGACTTATCCTATAAAAAAGAGGATAGAAGCCAATTTGGAAAGAAAGTGGGTAAATTAGTGCCAGAAACGAACTCTGTACAATGTCTTGGATTCGAATGGAGCCAGCTACTTGCGATGCTAATTCGGCTATTTTGTCAGTACTAAAGCAAATTTCAGTGCAAAACTATTTCTTAAGTTAGTGCAATTGAATAACTGGGTAGAAAACTGTTCATGCTATCAAACAGTGCAACATCAATATCACCCTGAGGGTATTTCAGCGCACACAACATTGAAAATGTCACTACCAGCTACATATAGGGTTAATCCCTGTCAATATTAGGTTCAGTTGACAGTAAAATTGTTGTTGCCGTGGTGGATGTTGGTGGAAGTAACTCAGCTTTTTGGATACATTTTGGTGTATTGTTAAAGTTAATAGACAAGCTTAACTTTGAAATGTGTACATTATATAGACAAAGGTAGATGCCTGATCTTCCTGAAAGTACTAATTCTGTAATTTCCCGCATTTCTATTTCTTTCCTGACATGCCGGAATGGGGAAATGGGGTTGCGGATATAGTGTGGATTCAGTTGAGAGGGTGGCTTGTGTATGGTAGAAGGTGCAAGATGATGCGTTCCGGATGAGTATGTTGCTCACTCTATGTCTGTTTTCTGCTTATGTGTACTAGATCTGTGATGCTTCGTATGTTGCTCATCTTTGTCAACCTTAAAACTTGGTCTTTTGTTCTTTATTTGTTGTGGTTTTTGCAGATGGCTGGTTGATGTTTCGTTGTTTGCTATATCAGCGATTCTATGCGAGTTCTGAGTTTATTTTAATGCCTTTTTAAGTTGTTACAATTGGACTATCTATTTAAATGATTTTTTTATCTTTTCCTTATTCAGGTCATTCACTGCGTTTTTAATTTTCTTAGCTGTTTAAGTGTATGTATTGAGATTTGGGTTTATTGGTTTGTATCATATGGGTCACACTCTAGTAACTGTCATTCAGCACTAATATCTGTGTCCAGTCTTTTTGGACCTAGTATATTGCTTTGGGGGGATGGGTGACAGGCAAGGGGGAGAAATTTTTAAATCTTGGCCTATCTCTTTCCCTTTAATTATTATCTTCACTCTTAATTGTTCCTGTGGCATTACATGATAATCAGAAAGGGAAAAAAAGATGTAGTTGAAACATTAAACATCCATATTCTTCATGTTGTTTGCTCTGCTTGACATCAACACTCAGCATGGATGATTCAAAGGACACTCCTTTATACATTGTTTGTGTAACTTCTTTTATGGTAGTCCAAGTCTAGTATTTCTGTAGTTCTGAGCATGCATGTAGAATTAGTATATGGTAATGAATGTTCTTGGAGCTTTCTCATAAGTTCTTCATCTCTTCCAGGTGAGACTACAAAAGCAGAATGCTGATGTACAAGGAGTTAAGTATAGGAACGGGCTGCATTGTGCTTCAAGGATATTAACTCACGAAGGGGTACTCTTCATCTTAGGACATTTCATTAATTTGGTGGAATGTGTACCTTCTGTTGTATGTGTCACTTATAATTGACTTATGGGTAGCTCTCCACTGTTGCTGGTCGTATTAGAAAGCTGGATCTCATATATCATATGATTGAATGATTGAGTGTCTTGCTCAAGATGTTATGGGCAAGGCGCAAAAGAATTCATGCAGATTTCACATACATGCTTGTATACATGATGAACTTCAAGTTCAATCTCCTTAAGTTTCCTTGATTTATATGATGTACAATATTTGTATAAATTAGTTGAGTATTCTATAGTGGGCACACACACTCACACACTCACACTCACACTCAAAACCTACCCCCATTACTAGGAAACTTGTAAAAAAAAAGTGCTCCTGACAAGCTGAGCTTAATCTCGTCATGTTTCATTGATAGGTCACAGGCCTGTATCGAGGTGCAACATCTTCATTTGTAGGGATGGCTTTTGAGAGTGCTCTTGTTTTTGGTATATATTCGCAAACAAAACAAGCACTTCAGGTACATTGCCTAATATTTAATACGCTCTAGCATATTGAGAAGTCTGGATCAGAGCATGTGCTTACTATTATTGCCTTGAGGCGATGTAAAATGCATGCTCATTAACCTAGCTCTCTTTTACGATTTACATATCTTAATGTTGTTGTAGGGAAGACTGCTGAGAGATGGCCTTGATCCCCTTGTAATAGTTCCTTCCGCTGCGTACAGTGGATCTATCATTAGCTTTATATTGTGCCCATCCGAACTAGTGAAGGTCAATATATGATACAATTTTCTTTTAGTAGTAGTCTCATATGTCATATACATGTCAGCTGTCGAGTTTATGACTTTTGCTTCTGCAGTGTAGGATGCAAGTTCAGGGAACAGATTCATTGATTCCCAATCGAGCAAATATGCCGGGCCCCTTGATTGTGCCATCCGAACGGTGAAAACGGAGGGGGTGAGGTCTCTATTGATGGTTAAGGACAAAAAATTAAAATTTCTTGCTTACAGTTTGAGGTTTGTAGACTGATAGTAACCCACTGGTAGGTTCCAGGCCTATTTCGAGGAGGTGTTGCAACTTTTCTAAGGGAATCTATTGGAGGTGCCATATTTTTTAGCGTGTACGAGTATGTCCGATATGCCATGCGTCGGCAACTCAAAGCAGCTGCTGGTACTCATAAATGCTTAACTGATGCTGGGATTGGGATAGTTAGTGGTGGCCTCGGTGGTGTAGCTGTATGTATGCTTTCACTTCTCTGCAGTTCCTTGTGTTTAATTGTCACTTTGGACTTTCTTGGTCCCCATAAATGTACCCTTCGTTTTCTGTTAGTCTCTGTCTCTAATGACATTCATGGTCAACTATGTCCAGTTCTGGACTATCGTTCTACCCTTGGATGTGGCGAAAACCATCATCCAGACTGACCCAGATAGAAGGTGCAGTAGAAACCCTTTACGAGTGTTGCAGACGGTAAGATACTATATTTGCATATATGGGAAATTACAAACGTAGATAATACAACCCTGCCCTCTGAATCCACGAACATTGCTTGATGACAATGTTGGCCTTGTTTTGTAGGTATATCAAAGGGCTGGACTTAAAGGATGCTATGCAGGCTTTGGCCCCACCGTTATAAGAGGATTTCCAGCTAATGCTGCTGCTATTGTCTCTTGGGAGTTTGCCATGAAAATGTTGGGGATTTGTCGAGAATGACATGTTGCCCTTTATGTTGCTGTTATTTTAAGTTCAATTTTTATAGCTAGCGTCATTCAATTGTTTACTTCTCATTCTTAGGTTTGGCTTTATTATTATTAGCAAGATTCTCTCCGTATGAAATTGATGGATGTGCTATGTGATGTCTTCATATTCGGTTTTTGTCTTGGGTATTTCTGGTATGCTGGATATATTCAACCTGAATGGAATCTGCTTCCACATATCGACTGATTGACGTGACTGGTTTTGTTTATTTCCTAATAACCATTTCAATTTAGAATTGCTAGGTCATTGTTTGGAAGGGCAGCCAATGTTTAAGTGTCATTGATTGGTATTTGATGATTTTTATAACTATCGACTAAAGTCAAATCACGAAGATTGCAAACACGCACAGATAACAAAGTTAGGAAACCCAACCAAAATATAGACAAAGTTACAAAGAATACCAAATTGAAAGCACTGAGTGAACAAGTGAAAAAAACCAACTGAAAACAAAACACTAGAGCTTGTAGATCACCCTAATCACATCGAACCTGGTGCTCCACTTTGCACATAGGACCCTTAATAAACAAAGTGAATGTCTGGCCTCTGGTTTTTCAAGAATACTTGAATTCCAGTTATTCTTAATTATAATCCCGAAGTGATATAGGTATTCAAAAATAATATGATAGTCTTCCACTAATGTGCTTTTGTTGTTCCTGTCAGGGTCTACGCTGGTTGGAAGGTAAGCTAGATAATATAATTCTTGATCCATTAGTAGGGAGGCCAAAGAAGATGCCAAGTGGGATGGGCTGAAGAACTTGTGACATTTTAAGGATGAAATAAAAAAAAATACTTAACTCTTTGCTTAGGAATGACAAATGCAGCAATTAATGGAATTTTGTCACTTGTAACTTTTGGATAGCTTGTATTCTTGTATTATCTCTTTGGCATCGTAACAGAGATGTTTCCCTTGTACCCGCACACTTGAGCCTATGTTATCTAAATGAATAAATGAAGTAGCCAATATTTCCTTTAGATCCGTAGCATTGTATTATTGACTCGGTCTCTCTCTGATATACTCTTATGCGAACTTACAAGTTTGTAGGTGCATGGGGTCCTGATGGATAGAGTTGCCAACTAGGTCGATCTCCCTAGTACATTGATTTCATGAGCTGGTGGCACCGTTTGAAGTTGATGTTGCCTAATTGAGTTCCTGAAGGATCATAGTGTTAAGGGTTGCGAGGGAACCATGAAACTTGATTAGCACCATGGTTAGCTTTTTACTCAAATGGCGTGCTGACGACACGTCATTAGAGCCTTGATGGCTTGAGGAGGGGTGAGTTGGAATAGGACAGAGCAAGTTTGTTTACATAATCTACCACTTTCACGCTTTAGGTGTTGGTACTAGGATTTTCTCTAGGGACAATCTCTTGAGGGGCCCTCGATGTTAGCAGTGGTGGTGCTTGTTCATGCACTTAGGAAGGCGATGCTAGATGTGCATGATCTCGCTACGTGAATGGGGAGCTTGGCTAATTAGGATGATTAAAAGTCAACTCTCAACCCAATTGTCAGCTGAGTTATGTCCTCAAGTTGGTGGGGTGTAGCCCCATTGCTAGGTTGTTATGTTACCCCAAGGTTTGTCAGGTTATGTGTTCGGCGTCGTTTACATATATGATATAACTAGTTGCTATTAGTTGAGCTATTAAGAGTGCTTGCTTTATTTCCTGGATACCTACTGGCTAGTCTGTGTTTATGCCCACCTCGAAAAAATTGTGCATTTTTCCTCGAAGTCAAGTGTAAGGTAGTTGAAAGAAGACGAGCACCTTTTTGTGTGACCATAAAAACACATAGACGAACACTCAATTAAAAGTGGAAGTTCACCAAGAAGAATTAATCACTTTGCGAGCAACATCATTAGACCATAAGTAGTTGTGTCGGGCATGAACTCGATATAAGGAGTGCTTCATCCTTGCGCTGACCCAACCACGTAAAGAAGTTGGAACTAAGTACCTGTAAATGTATCTGCTTTGCATACTTATAGTTTTTGATGTGGCAAACTGCCAGTCCAATGCTCAGCACTTTCATCTCTACTAGTTATGCGGCTTCAGTAAAGACTTTCAACAATTTTATTTACCCGATTTTATCTTTGTTGTTTAGCGGGTTGTTAGGATATACTATCTATAGGTTGTTAAGAACATGTTTAGAGAAAGAGAAGATATTTATCTTGAGTGAGAATATCTACTTAGTTTCTCTAGGTTGTTTTGATTAGATTTTGTATATATATGTATAGATTGGTTATAGGTAGGGTTGCCGCTTTTCATCAAAGAGATAGCGTGAACAACCCGAGGGAGAAAATTTGTGAGGTTTATTCATTGTGATTGTTTGTCTAAAGTGTTAGACGTGAGTGTGATTGTTCAAGGTATTGATAAAGTTTGGTAGTTGAGTTTTCTTCAAGTTTTTCATGCTTAATAAAGTTTGGTAGTTGAGTTTTCTTCAAGATCGTTGTTCATCTATCGTTCATAATATCACTCTGTTCAGTCTTATACTGAGTATTCAGATCCTCAGTACTACGAACTTACAAGTGGTATTAGAGCAGGGTTACCTATTGACGAGGCAAACACTTCAAGATAGATCGTAAGCATGAGTTCGTATAATGTCATAGAACCTAAGCTGATAAAACTGAACTACCCCAAATGGTGAGAGCAAATAGAGGATCAGTTAATGTCAGTGAATTACAAGGTCTGGAAGGTCGTTACCAAGGGAGACTACAAGCCAACTATTCTTGTTGAAGGAGTTCAACAGGACAAGCTTGGGGATAAGTACGGACTGAGGACGATGAGAAGCTTTTGAGTATAAACAAACAAGCTCCTTGAATACTAGTTTCATTGTTGTCGGTTGAAGATCAATGAAGAGTTTTGGGAATTAGAATGGCAAAAGGAGTGTGGAATTTTCTGAAAATTGCTTACCAAGAAACATAGTCTATTCGAAAAGACAATTTAAACGGGAATCAACAACTTCAAATGGTGGACGGAAAAAGTCTTTCCTCAACCATTGAAAAGTTCAATCAAGTTCTGATGGAGCTAAAAACGGTAAGAGCATCCTATACCAATGAGCAGATAAACAAAAGGTTCTTGGGTTCACTTACTAAAGATTGGTTGAATTATACATCTATGCGATAAAACAGTTATCTTCCATGTCTTTTTAAGAATTATGCTTAGATCTTGTTGTTCATGAGAGTAAGATGAAGGAACAAAATCTTGAGGGAGTGACCAATGAACAAAAAATTGGCTTTGAAGGAGAAAAGGGTAATTGAACCTTGTGATTAGGGATTAGATGATGATTTTGATTCAGAGATGAATCTGCTGGCACAAGGGTTGAAGAGAATTTAAAACAGACAACGAGGAGGATATCAAGGTGGAATTCATATCAAACGAAGAATTGATGTTAGCCAAAATCGAATGTTTTCGATGTCACAAGTTAGGTAACACCCCTACCGCTAATCACATCATTAACTCTTAAACTGTCTCAATCCTTATTACATTCGCAGCGGAAATTCTACTACAACGGTGGGTGAAACAATGCCGTTAGTCACCCACGTGACTAACAAGGCCTAAATTAAACACAGTAGCGGTCTGATGGACCGGAATACCCGAGTACTTAAACAAATACAATCATCACTTCATTTCTAAACCGAGTCATGTACACTTACAATCCAACTATATCGAGTTTATCACTTTCTCTATGCCGATAACACATTCGGACTTACCCTACTAATACATACAATTACAAAAGTATTTAAACCAACTACCCATGCTTAACCGCAATCCCCATCCTACTCTCGAACGGTAATAATCTCCAACGTACCTGAAAAATAATGGGTGGCCCCAAAGGGGCTCAGCACCTTTGCTGGTGGTAATTAATCATTTGTCAATATTTAATCAGAATGATTCCATTTCCTGCTGTTTGTTTTGCCAGTTTTTCTTGATTTCAAGAAAGGGAAAGGGAATGAGATTACCCCAAAACCCTCTATCTTGATTCCCCACCCCCTAATAGGGAATGAGATTCCCTTTTCCCGATACACTTTGACCGGTGATATATGACACCATTGATCGACGACTAATGACCATTGACCGGTGACCGGTGAATGTTGACCGACAATTAATGACCGTTGACCGGAAGCCAGCAACCATTAAGCATTGACCGATGACCATTGACCGGTTTTTTCATTTCCCTAGGTTCAAACAAACAACCGGGAAAACCTAAGGGAATTCTTTTCATTCCTTTCTATTCCCTTTCTTGATTCAATTCTCTTTCCCCCGCTTGAAACAACCGCCCCCTCATAGTTTTTGAAGTGGCAAACTGCCAATCCAATGCTCAACACTTTTATCTCTATTGGTTATGTGGATTCAGTAAAGACTTTCAATAGTTTTATTTACCCGATTTTATCTTTGTTGTTTAGCGGGTTGTTAGGATATAATAGCGGTGATATTATATCTATTAGAGTATAAGTTGTTAAGAATGTGTTTAGAGAAAGAGAAGATATTTATCTTGAGCGAGATTATCTACTTAGTTTATGTAGATTCTTTTGATTAGATTCTGTATATATATGTATAGATTGGTTATAGGTAGGGTTGCTGCTTCTCATCAAAGAGATAGCGTGAACAACCCGAGAGAGAAAATTTGTGAGATTTATTCATTGTGATTTTTTTTGTCTAAAGTGTAGACATGAGTGTGATTGTTGAAGGTGTTGAATAGATCAGGTGAGGAGTTTTTCAAGCTATTAATAAAGTTTAGTAGCTAAGGTTTCTTCAAGATCGTTGTTCATCTATCGTTCATAATATCACTATGTTCAATCTTATACTGAGTATCCAGATCTTCTATATTACAAACTTTTATTACCCCAACTAGGGCTGTCTTGACGGTTTTCGGGGTCATGTGCTAAAATTTAAAATGAGACCTCTTATAAAATTAAATTATGTAAATGTAGAAAAAATATTAAATTAAATTACACATTCACGGTGATCATGTTTATAATATTTGAATGTATCTCAAACATAAAGTTAAAATATATTCCATTTAAAATAGATTGGACCCTTATAAAATTTTCTATAACAAAAATCTTAAGAGAGGAAATAAAAATTGCACCCCAATATTGTGTAGGTCTGATTACACAACCTAAGAGCTAGCTTTGACCCCAACAATGGGGTGAACCATTCTGAATGTCGGGCTAACCACATAAGCAACTAACAGGGTCGATAATGGATATATTTTTATGCGACAAGCTCTCAACTGACTCTCAGGCGGCTAGGGTCACAGACCTTCTTCAAATTATTTACACCGTCGACCCTTAGGGAAGTAAGAATCCATATCACGAGCCATCCACAAACCAATCAAACGAAGCTTCTATAGGCGACGAACGACATAAGACTTTGAAGTCTATATGTGAAGTCTTGTTTGCGAACAAGACAAGGTAGAAATAAAGGAGATTGCAGGTACCGAAAGAATCCATAAGATATATAGTAATGTTTTTTTATTGTTACTACTATATTGTTACTGGGTGAATAATCGGGAATAGGTTTCGTGATTCAATATGCTGCCTTGGGTAGGTGTTGGATTGTGTGAATACTCAAAGTAGCGGCTGGTATTTGTAACTTTATTATATGCTTTCTTTTTCTAATAAAGGCAATGATTATAACACTTAAAAAAGTGGTAAGTATTATTTGGATTTATTGTTTGATTTTATTATTTAATATATAAAATAAAATAATTTAAAAATGTTAAGTTTTACAAATATACATTATAAAATTTAGTTTTATAAATTATTTTATCTATATTTAATATTAAAATATAAAAACATGGCAAATAGTACTTTTCGATCTTGAATAGTGAATAGTACTTTTCTTTTGGAAGATAAGAAACATGTTGTAGCCTAATCGCAACGTTTCTACCAAAAACAGATAAATTATTACTCCCCCGTCCTGAATTGACCGTGCTGTTTGCTTTATAACACGTTTTTCTACTTTAATATTAAGCATATAAGATAAAATAATTTTATAAAACTAAATTTGATAATATATAGTTTAACATGTAAAAAATCATATGCAAAACTTAAATTTTAAAAATTATTTTATTTTATATGTTAAAAATTGAAGTCAAACTCCAAATAGTAAAAAAGACGATCAATTCAGGACGGAGGGAGTACATCATTTATCGATCTTGATCGACTAATAAATGAACCTAGAAAGTCATAAATAGTACTCCCTCCGTCCCAGGTTGACCGTCCTATTTACTATTTGAACATGTCGTTTGACTTCAATTTTTAACATATAAGATAAATTAATTTTAAAAATTTAAGTTTTGCATATGATTCCTTACATGATAAACTATATAATACAAAATTTAGTTTTATAAAATTATTTTATCTTATATGTTTAATATTGAGGTGGAAAAACGTGCCAAAAAGCAAACAGAACACTTATGACGGGACGGAGGTAGTATATTGGTTGGTAAACAACATTAAGTCACGAAACATTGTCTGCCCTCATATTCGCATAAGAAGCAGCTAACGTGTGTTTTAATTCATCATCGTCATCATTTATTATCATTATCCTTACGAAATAGGAGTATTGAAATTGAAAATGACAGAAGAGAGAGAGCACCTAATTTCAGAGACCTAAACAACAACAACTGTCAACAAAGAAACAGCTGCAGGAGTTTACGTCTTTGCAAAAGAGAGGAAAAAATGAGACATGATCGATCTATCTTCCTCAGTTGTTCTATAATTTTGTAGGGTTTCAGTTGGACCCATCCCCTGTATTCGTTTCAGAAGATGTCATTCTTCGCCTTCGCTCGTTATGCCCCGCTAATCTCCTTCTGCAACTCCGTTTTGAATCATCAAACTCTTGCAGCTCGTGAAACCTACATATACTCATATGTTGTGTTTCATCAAATAAACTCACCACACAGTAGCAGAATAACCCAAATCTTTTCCTTGGATTATTATTAATCCATTGTTCACATATAATTGATGATAGACCTAGCTTGACATATAGTTAAAACAACAAAAGTATATATAATTGAATCCATTAATATTACCTGCTACATTGTTGACAGAAGCGCTGTTGAAGTCCACAGACTATAACAATCGGTGCCTTGGCATGAAACTCACACACCTTGTGTCGACGGTGGTACCGCTTAGCATCAGTCATGTCAGCAGAGCAATTATCTGCTTGACAACAGATTATAGCCAAAGAAGCCGATGATCCTCGCTGATTATCATTGTAAAATTCCATTATTTCAGATTGATCGATCAATCCCTTCTTGTTAATTATGTCTACAATAGCTAGAATCCAGAAAAAACCCAAGCAGCTGGTGAGTACTGCTGGCTCTGTGACAAATGATCTATATATAGACACACACGCCCGCCCAGTTGCAAGATTTTATGTGGCCAGCCGAGCGTGTGTCCAAAGAGAGGGAATTATGGTAGAAGCAAGAAACAAAAAATATGAAAGATTTTGTAGTACGAAGGTTGGGTAAAGAAAGGACAAAACAATGTGTGTGTGTGTGACTGAGAGCGGTGGTGAGGAGGAGGAGGAGGAGGACCACACCAAAAGCTAGCTCCTCCATTATCTGTTCTCTATTATAAAAAGAATCTAAATCTTCTCCTTTTCTTTATGTCCATCATCAGCACTGCCTTGTTTTCGTCATTTTCTGACATGTCTATCTTATTAAAAATATCTAGTCATGATGTATTACTTGAATAATTATGAACAAAGTACATTCACAATAGCCTTTCATGTTATGATTAATAGTAGCATATTTATAATACTGTACAATTTATATATTTTTTTAACTAAATTAATTAATAGTGTTATGACTAAGCTAAGCATTCATTTCAAGATGTAAATTTTGTTCCCTAATTGTACAAGTTGCACCCAGGCATAAAAGGGGTCGATCTACGTATAAGTTCCTGATGCTAAAAGAGGATAATTTTCCTTAAAAGTAAAAATTTACCAAATATGTGATAAAAATCTGATCCCTGTTCATGAATTCCACTTTTAACGGAAGTTTTTTTTTTCTTCTACAATAGTATTACTTTATTCCCACGCACACATGACATACTTGTCATACGTACTTATGTACAAAATGCTCGCAAATGTCCACTATTACTCTGTTGGATCGCTCTCACAAAATTAGATGAATAGTCAAAACCATGGGCGGAGTATGTGGGTCACTATTGTTCAGGAAAAAATTTAACATATTTTTTTTATCATAATTGGATTTGAATTCAGACAACTCACTCAATGATTCTCCCCCTTACCACTACACCACCATCAACTCTATATTATATGAGGTCATTATACTATATACATATAAACTCTAATTATTATACATATAGAAATCTCTGACTTGTTTGAAAAACGTGGGGTCACATGACCCCACATCAACCCCTTAGATCTGCCCCAACCGATGTATTCAAAAAAGAAAATTAGATGAATAAAAGCTTAGAATGTAAGTGAAAACTTCTCTTCAAAGTAAACATTAAGACTTAATTTTGAACAGAGAAACTACTAAATGTTTTAAATTGTTTCAACATATCTCACCCCATACAAGGAAAATATTGCACACACTTCCCTTAACTATAGAGTTGGAACGACGAATTAAAATTGATTTAAATCCGCCACGATTAAATCAAATCAAATAATATATAAAATTAGACCTAACATGTCTGATATTATTCGACTATGAAAGAAAACCTGACTTTGCACCTAATTTGATAAGAATCAACATCCGATTCAACTGAGAAATATTCACAAGATATGGATAACCCAAATATCTTATAATGAAGGTGATTATTCAATACCACTCACTTTAGAAGTATGTGCATTAAATTTTAAGATAATTTATTAGCTTAAATCTATGAATTATGAATTTTTATATATATTTGGAACTTGGATCAAAACAAAAAATTATTCATCCTGACATGCCTTGAACGTTAAATAATCTAATTCTACGCAAAACTTAAAAAAAAAACATCAAATAAAAAACAGCCCGTGCTCAAGCCCAACTCAACACGACTCGAAAAGAATTAATGATCTGCAATTGCCCGAACCTATAATTACTACTGCCGATAAGTGTCATGTTTGTTTTGATACATTTTTTCACTTCAATATTAAACATATAAGATAAAATAATTTTTAAAAATTAAATTGTATAATGTATAGTTTTTCACATAAGGATTCCATTGTAAAACATAGATTTATAAAAATATATTATCTTACAGGTTAATATGCAAGTCAAACGACACATCCAAATAGTAAACTGGACACTTTGACCAGGACAGAAGTATAAACTAAAGCTATTCTAATCATAAATTATAAACTGACCTAACATAGCAGAACTCAATGTAACCCTACCAAAAACCTGTTTGGTAATCAGTTGTACTTAATCAATTTAATCTATTTTTTTGTCTCATAATCAACTTGAGTTTTATCTGCTAATAATTTTCTAAAGAGATATGAGTAAAAATCTATATATGCAAAAACACAGTTTGTTCCAGTCATTGAGTTACGTAGCGTTCATAGAAGAAAAAGTTAGGTTGAAGTTGAAAGAATGAATCATTTGGATGAGAGGGGACCAATGTATCTTAATAAAATCTTTCGAATAACTCTCACTTTCACCTTGATCAATAACTTGAATGGTTATAAACACACTAATAGAGGTTAATTACCATAATTAATGTTATCTAAGGTTTAGTCTTTTCGGTTTCTCTATCCCGTCTTCTCAGGTGTAGCCATTTTGGGTTTGTGTGTGTGATTTCCTAGAAAGTGATGCTTGGTCAATGGGTTTTCTTGTAATGAGTAGCTTTTGTATGTGAGATAGGGGTTAACCAAGAAACGGCCCTAGTACTTATTGCGGGTGTTGGTTTAGGTTTACTCTATCTTTTCCTCTCATGTGTCTCTCTATCTTCCGTTTCCTTTATTTTCTCCATTGCTTTGTGTAGGTGGTGAGGTTTTTGGTGTCATGGCTGAAGCAACTTTGCATGAGCAGGTGGAGGTGCTAGCAAACAGATGTGCTGTTTTTTCCCTCACAAAGGAGGAAGGTGAGCTCACGTGCCTCGATGACCTTGCTAAGTAAGGGTAGGTCTTTCCTTTTGATCGATGCTTGCTCCATAAACAATTCTCGAATAGAAGTTCTGATGTTTGTGTAATGGAGAACACACCGGGCAGGGTTTGGCAAATGAATGATGATATTAAAGTGTGCATAGCAGGTAAGGATCTTTTTATGTTTGAATTCAAGAAGATGGATATGATGAATGCGGTATGAAACAGAGGGCCTAGGTCTTTTGATGATTCCTTATTGGTGTTTCAATGAGTGGATAAGCGGAAGGCGCCAATGGAGCATAGTTTCTGGTGGATCCCGATCTGGGTGCGTATACATGATGTCTCCTTTGTATTTTATCACAAGGATTTTACCAGGTGCTTGGGAGATCAAGTCGGGCACTTTGTGGAGTTTGGGAAGATGATGGAAGACTAGGGGGTGAATTTATGCGTATTAAAGTTATGTTTGATATCTTTGAACTAGTTTTGAGATGTGTTACAATGTCCATTAGAGGCATGGATACTATCATGCGGATTACCTGTGAGCGTATGCTAGCATTTTTCTTTTACTGTGGTTTATTCCTTCATGCTATGCGAGTTTGTTTTGATCAAATAGAAACTGGAGAAGGACGTTCTTTCCCGTATGGTTCTTGGTTGCGAGGTTAAGATTTGGGAAGAGGGTGAGTACTGATGACCACGATGAGGTTTGGCGATATATGTGTGTGCTATTGGGGACAGGTAGTAGACATTCCGCTGAGGGGCTGGCAGAAGTTGCGATATGGAGTGTAACACCCCAACCGCTAATCCAGTCATTATCTCCTAATCAGTCTCAATTACCAATGTCAAAGCAGCGGAATTCTTACTTCAATGGTGGGTGATACAATGCCGTTAGTCACAAGGCCAAATCCACATACCAACACAATTACAGTATCGGTCTGATGAACGAATATACCGAGTACTCTATACCAGACAATACATTCCATTCCTTAATCAAATCACAATCCAAATATAAACTTCAATTCAATACTATACCGAGTCTACTACAATTCCCCCGTTTGCCGATAACATTTCGGTCTTACAATTCAACAATACAAACAAATACAGTTCCTTAAACAGCTACCCATGCTTACATAGCAACCCCGTCCTACTCTCGAACGGTATTCGGCTCCAAGTACCTGTAAAGTAAAAACAGCGCCCCAAGGGGCTCAGCAAAAGCTGCATATGGAATTCGCATACCCCGCGTGCTAACGGGGGTACGCCGACTACTTTGGTCGAGAACATGCGGTTCATTTTTATTCAATAACCATGCTCGCACTCAAAAGCATTCAACAAGGAATACAATCACGCTAACACAACAAGTTGTTAGTTAGTATTAACTTACTCTTAGGTCCCGAGGGTTTCTACCTCACTATGCCTTTGTTACTCATTCATTGACTTACCCATTCTCTTGGGTTACTCTTCCTCAAGTTCTCTTATTCTCAATCTCGATTCAAGTTCTTCCTTTCCCAATCTCAATACTCTATTCTCAACTCTCAAGTTCAAGTCTTAAATCTTTTACCAATTCTCAAATCTTAAGTTCTCAAGGGATCTCTTTTAAGTCATTACCCATGACCTCCGGCCAGAGTCATACACAAGACTCACCATCGGGCTTTCAACTACAAGTCTTACTTCCCCGGTTTAGACCCTACTCTGGGTCTAGCATGGTGGGAAGGTTCGACTATCAAACGGAACTATCTATTTAGCTCCTCAACTCCTCTCATGTCCGTTTCTCTACCTAACTACTCAAATTCCCAAAACTCCTTTCTCGAAGTTATTTCATAATCCCATAGATTAGCCTAGAAGTATCTCTCTTGATATCATCTAGTAACTTAGGGAATTTCTCAATGTTTAGTATTCTCATATTTAAGGGTTTCCTTATCTTTTAAACGCTTGTGGTTTCAGATCATTTTCTCAATTAGGTCGAACCCTCATATTGCGGGTCGACTATTTTCTAAGAGAGTTTGTTGGTCCCTTATCATTCCTTACTTCTCTCAAGTTCAAGTGTTGAACCTTCATTAATCTCTTATTAGAGGTTTCTTTACATCTTCCACTATCATTTGCTTTGTGGATTATTTCAACCCGGTTCTCTAACCATCATCGGGAGTTTACTAACCCCGTACAACTCTCTCACATTCTAGTGAGTTCATATGTTTGCATTATTGTTATTCTTGATTTAATAGTTTTCGTGTGTTTCCACGTTTCGTTATTTTGCGAAACAGCTCTTTCTACGAGTCACTAAACAAACAGGACTCATCTATGAGTCAGTCTCCAACACTAAGTTAGATCAAGCAATCACTCAAGTATGGTTAGTTCATACATCGAGCATCAAGATACACAATCAAGCAATAATTCATTTTCATGCTTATATCTTGATTAAGTCGGCACACAAGCAAACAAGCACACAAATCAGTGTAGCCAGGTTAGCATACAGGGCATGAGAAAATCATACCTTTCACCATGGGTTAACTTTACCATGTCACCTTATACTCCTCGGGTTGTTCTCGAACCACTGATAACATTTCAAGTGGTTCTGTTAATATCAAGATATTACGGTATGTAAAACTAATACTCCCGTAAATAACCCCTTTATCCCTTTAATCTTAGGTTCTTAGGGCATATTCTTCTTACCATAATTACCCTACCAATGGCTTACTACTGGTGCCATTTTTTTTTACCGGACCTCCCTAGTGGGGCGGTCCCTTGGGGCGGTCCGAGACAGAAGCCACCCAGTCCAGAAATTTCAACTGGGGGAGACAGAACCCAATTTTTCAATGTGTTTAACTACTCATTTTGAACTCCAATTTCACCTCAATTCTCACCCAATATTTTCCTAACCATTCCACATGTTTCCTAACATGTTTAGCCACCTTAAAACACTCCTTAATCATACTCTAAACCTCCTCAAATCATTACTCAAATCCTTTACCCAATCCTTGCTTAATTTCTACAAGTTCCCTCTCTCATATTTTTACACTTGCACTCATGTGCATTTCCCAACCTTCCTCTAGATGGTTTACCACATTCTCAACTCAATTTTACCAATCCAAAACCTTCTTAAGCATTTGCAATTAACTATACCCAAGTCCATCCTCCATCACAAGGTCATACATACTAGTTCTCTCATAGGAACTCAAAACACTAACACACTGTTTTGCTACAGATTTTTACCCTTCCTTTTCCAACTCTTACATCCCCATTCAAGGGTGGTTAACTATCCCAAATGAATCTCTTACAAAACCTAGTTAATCCCCTAGGTTGTTCTCACTCATAACAACACCTAAAACACTTTATTTCTACTAAAATTTTGCCATAACTTCCCCACAATATTTACATTGCCCAAAGCATCACTTCTCACCTAATTCATCTCAAATCTAGCCACACCTATATAGGGTCCTACCAGCACATAAGCTCAATTCAAAATTCACCAAACAACAACATAAACACAAATCCCAAATCACTTGGCTCTAAGGCCCTTAATTCACACAACAATTCACAAACTCTCTCTAACTTCAACCAAACACATTTCCATCTAGTTTGGGTTCATTCTTTTGGTTTTCCCCATTCCTAAAAATTCTAAAACATCAAGATAGTAGTTAAGGTAGATTTTGTTACCTTGAATATTCAAATCCTCTTTTAAATTCTCCTCTTCTCTTCTCCCATCCATTTTCGGTCAAGTTGGCAATGTATTTGTCAATGCTCCAGCCCAACATCCAAGTAAAGGAAATGAGTTTAAGTAGAAACACTAAACTCATTAATTAAAATGCTTAAGACACTAAGATTGGTAATTACCTTGAAACCCTAAGTTGGGGTTTTGGTCAAGAATCAAAGAAGGGTTCCAATCCACCATTGGAGGCTTGAATGAATGCTCAAAAAAGAAAGAACAAGGCATTAAGAGGAGCCAAAAATTGGCCAAGGCAAGGAGACTCCAAGCTCCAAGAAACACCAACTTTCTCTTCAAATGGGCTATACCCATGGAGATGAACTTCATCATTTTTGGATTTTGAAAAGAGAGAAATGTAGAGCTTGATGAGAGGAAGAAGAATATGTGGTTAGTTTTTCATTTGGTGCACTAATGTGGCTTGAGCACAGAGGGAAAGAGGAGCAGCCATGGAAGCTCTTTGATGCAGCTCAAAATCGCCTGAATAGGGAAGGAGAAGGGAGCTTACGGTGGAAAGGAGAAAAGGGAAGGAGAGAGAAGAGGGAAATGAGAGGAAGAAGAGAGGAAAGGTGATTTATTACCTTTTTGCTTTATTTGACTTTTCTTTTCTTTTCTAGCTAGGTGAGAGTGTGTGAGTGGCTGATTAATATATTAAAACCGGCCCCCACATATGCATATGAGCTGGAGAGTTTTTTGTCTTTTACAGAAAACGCTCGTTAATTTACCCGGTTTGATACTATTCACTAACCGGGCCCACTTTTCAGATTTTGCTTGTTTCTTTATTTTTAATGGTTCTTAAGCTTCAATTAATACTTAATTATAGTTATATAGTCAACCATAATTTTTAAGGGTCTGCTTGACCACTCAAAGTCACGTTTTCGGGTTTTCTCGAAAAACATGCTCTAAAGCTTAGTAAACGTTTTTAATCCGTTTTCTTCAGGAATTGTTCCCACATACGTTTTAGGCTTAATTAAGCCCTAGGAATCCATCTAGGACCCTAACCTAGTTCATATACCTCCTATACTCTTTTACCACGCATTTTTACGTTTTTCACGTTTTAAGCGCTTTCTCTTTTCTTTTGGTTTTATTGTCTTTACCAAAATTCTTTAGGAACTATTAGGGCCTTAATTACCATATTATAATAATTTAATCACCATAACTAAGTTCGGGGTATTTTGGAGGATCAAGGGGATGTTGATAGGAATCTGCATGCTGGAGAATTGAGTGATTATAGGATCGTAAGGCTGACCCAAAGTGTTTCAAGTGGTGAGTCTATGAAACACTTTGACTCTATCAGACTTTGAGTAGTGAAGCAGTTATAGAATCTTTACACAATGTAAACTCTCTATTATTGATATAAAGAACTTACATAGCCCACTAAGTAGAAGATTTCTACTTAGTGGAATCTCACTAACTTATCCTTCACTCTCTCTCATCAGCACTATGACAAGTACATTGAGTATAGGAACTCTTTAGATTGACTCTAACAATAAAGCACTAGTACTTCTCTCTATTTCGATTACAAGATAATAATCTTTCTTCTTGATGTTGGAAACTTATGTCATGAAAGCGCACTTAACAATATGACAGTCGCTACTCTTTTATAGTAACATATATTGTGACGTTGTGAAGTTAGTTTTCACATTTTAAGGCACAAATGTTGAAGCCCAAGAATTTCGGACATGAACTCGTAATCAACTTATGGCTGCAAGTATTATGGCCCATAAGTGTTGAATAACAATAGTGACTGCTTGAAGACTCGCATCCCTCTATTTTTGCAACCACCTGATAGACTCGATCGACACATTATCCGTGTTTGGATTCTTCTATGTCTTTCTTCACCATGTACTCATCTGTTGCACTAGATTGACTTGGTTTGTTGACAGACTCTATCGTTAGTAACATTTCAAGTTACAACAGTGATTCATGCCATGTGACAAGGAGATGCCAATTCTGATGAAAGTTGATAAGGGTCTGGTAGTTCATGATTGAATGCTTGAAGAGATTTGGTAGTTGAGGAAGCTTGATGCTTAGTCTAAGAAGGGAAAAGATACTCAACTGAAGCATGGCAATTAGCTCGTGGTCGAGTTGCCACAGTTGTTGGAGGTGGGCATGGATGTGGTGCATGATTCTAATGGAGGAAACCCCCCAGGGAAACTAAGGGTTGCCGATTGGAATGAAATGCTAACTGTGTGGCTGGCAAAGATTGAGTGACCCCGTGCAGCTGAGCTTGAAAACACAAGGATTGTTGCTGAGTCACCTATTCTTTTGAGGTATATAAGTTTGGAGGTGGTCTTGGGGGCATTGGGGTGCAAGTTGGTGGCATGATAGTGGTGAGTATGTTGGTTATGTTAGGACTTGGTGAAGTCTTCATGAGTAAGGGATGTATATATCAAGGCTTAGTTTGGGCTTAGGGAAAATGAAGCCTTTCAGATTTTTTTATGGCTTTAAGATTAAACTTTTGATTTCTAGGGTGGTCATCAAGGGTTGTTTTGGTGGGTTATATGTGTTCCTTCAATGCATCTTGTTATGAATTTTTAAGCAAGTCGGTCGATGTGTAGGGTTGAAGGTTTCTTCCTTGTTTATCTATATATGTACATCTTTGTTTATGGAGCGCGTTAAAATTTAAAGGGAGTCATTAGGTTGGTTAGACTGTTTTCCCTTCTTCTCGAAAATATTGGATGTAGCTGTATGGAAGGATTGAAGACGGTGTCAAAATTTTCTCCATGTATACACTTGGTCATGAATGAGAAGATGGTATGGTTCTAAAACAACTTTTCACGCTTATAGTATTTCCTTTTAAATATTTAATTTGTTCAAAAGAAGGTTACTCAAGCCAGATGCGGTACATTGTGTATTGAAAAAAATGTAAGAATTTCAAAGATCGAAAGAAATGGATAAAAGTGTAAGGAATTCTGGATGCAAAGGACGTAGGTAGAAAAACTGGTAGAACCTACCTTTTACTTGATGCTAGGGTGGAAAGTAAGCTATGGGTTGATGTAAGGATTATGTGAAGACACTTGGCTTGTCATTTTTTCCACATTTTGTACTATTAACGAAAATAATTGGTCTATCTAGCTATTTTTGTTAAGTATTTAGCTAAAAACGTTTATATAAAAAAGACCTTTTAGCTGTTTTAGGTTTGGATTCTTCTAATCCACAATCTTTTAAGTATTCTTCTAATCCAAAATTGAGGAAAATCAACAATCATATATAATACATGAAACAAAAATCCAAACACCATTGGTATCAGGGGCTAGGGTTGTCAATTTCGGCTTTTGGGTCGGGTTAACTTCAACCTGAACCTGACCTGCTTGAGTTTCTTGTTAACTCGAATCCAGCCCAAGCCCGAAGTGGGTTGGAATTTGTCAACCTAAAAATGACCCATGTCACATATCCCAACCCAAACCCAACTTGTTTGACATGAGCCTGAAACTGACACGTTTACCCAAATCTGAAATCAACCCGATATCAACCCAACCTTTAGCCTAAAATTAAAAGAATTATACTATCAATACAAAATCACCAGGACAAGATAAACCATTAACATAACATATAAAAACATCAAACATAAAAAGGAGAACTTGAGAGAAGCATAGCATGAGACTTAGAAGAAAGAAAGCACAAAAGAAATAGAGAAAAGATTAAAGTTAAGTTAAAGGTAGAACATACTATTGTATTATGGTAGCCGGTCATGTGTAAAATTAAATTTAAAAATTTATGTTTTAAAATTTTTAGGTTGTGGGATGAAATCGGGATGACGATCAAACCCAAAACTGACACGGGTTTTAACGACCCAACCCGAACCCGATCCAAAAATATTTTTGGGTTGAAAAATTGCAACCCGACCCCGCGTTTTAGCGTGTCGGTTTCAGGGAGAATTTTGGGTTCAGGTTCGTGTTAGTTTATTTAATATCTTAGGATAAAGTAACTTACTATTTTATGTAAATTATTGTATTAAAAAATAATTAACTTTTGTCAATTTTACATATTGTTTTTAATTACGTTTAATTTTAAAAAGAGGAACTTATGCTTATTTAATTTGATAATATAATTAAGTGCATTCTTACAAATTTTGATACTATAACAATGCTAAAGGGTAAAAATAGAAATAAAACAAGGATTGGGGAAGGAGAAGAGAAAATATTGGTTATCAAAACTAGACAAAAGTGACTAAAAATACTAAGAATAGAAAAAGCGGTAAAAAAAGTTGCACCCATGACAAGACATATATAATAACAAAATTATTAGAAAACAAAGACAACTGATCAATTGACGGTTCTGATCATGTTTTATATTTTTATGTGTATATTTAGTTATTGGTTTAATTTTCATTATCAAATACAAATTATTAATTTATACTTCTAGTTTTTTTTAATAGAGTAACCGGTGATAAATTCGAGTTCTAGACGATGAGTACAACTTTTGATGCACTTTCAACCACCCTGTCCCATCAAAGCCCCGAAGGCTTTCCATCAAGGTCACAAACCATTCCAACTCAACTAATAGGACAAAAACAAACATTCTTCTTCTAACATAGGGCATAAGATAACCACAAAAAGTATACCATGAAAACTTCAAATTAACCATGAAAAAAAGATAAACAAAACCCAGATAATTAAGAGCAGGAGATCGCAAAATGACTACCAGAAGCACTCTTCTCTTGCTGCAGTCGACCCATAGTCCGATCATTCTTTACGGCAATCTTCGGAAGCCCCGGAAGTTGCCCCAAACACTCCTTCCTCATTGTCTTTGCATACACTCAAATCAATCACCACCGACCCATGCAACAGGTTAAAGTCTGAGTCCGAGATTTCCCCTTCTTACCCTCTGAACTTTCCTGGTCTGGAGGTCCTTGTTAGATTACTTGTACGCCAGAGAAAACAAAATGTTATATATTTTTTGAAAGTAAAAACAAAATGTTATATATATACACTAATGGTAGTGTCCCCATTCTTTTGTCCAGTTTTCAACTGGTTTACGCATTATCAGCTAGATTGTTCAGTTAAGCTCATTCTTTTAGAATCAGTCATTAGTCAATATTAGCTAATATCAACTATCATCTCGTAGCTATTTAAACTCAAATTGTCTCTCGTATTCAGCTAGTTTAATATGTTTGACTGAGTTGACCAGTTCAACCTATTTTTTACAATCAGTTGTCAGTCAATATCAGCTAGCATCAGCTGTCAGCTAGCAGCCCCTAATATGCAAAAGAATGGCCTAAATTTTTTTAACCTTAGGACTACTGATTGCTATGATAACTTACTTAAGATGGACATCTAGTTCGTTGCTATTCTATTTCGTTCTTCTTTATGTCGATTTCTGTCATTCAAGAAGACCAAACCGCTCAAAGGTTGTCTTTTATAGGAAAATTTTCAGCCCACGAACACATGATTTGACTAGTTTAATTTGTTCACAGATTCAACTTAACGCTACAAGGCGGCTAGGTGAGAAGTTCATATATTTTTGACTTTTCATAGTACTTTATGTGGTCATTGGGTGATTAGGTGTCAGTTTATATTAATATTTAACAGATAACGTACTTTTAAATAATTATATCTTGGAAAAAACATTAATTCTATATCATTGTTTAGATAAACAACTATCAGTTACTACTCCCTCCGTCCCACCTTGACCGTCCTATTTACTATTTGGACATGTCGTTTGACATTAATTTTTAATATATAAGGTAAATTAATTTTGAAAATTTAAGTTTTGCATATGATTCCTTACATGATAAACTATATAATACAAAATTTAGTTTTATAAAATTATTTTACCTTATATGTTTAATATTGAGGTGAAAAAATGTGCCAAAAAGCAAACAGGACACTTATGACGGGACGAGGTAATAATATATTTTGAAAGTTATTTTTTTACCTTTTATAGTCATACACTAAAATAACGTAATGATCAAGTATAGTAGTATGATCAATCAATCAACCATTAATTGGCTATATACCAAAAGGTGACGTACAAAATAATAGAATATTTTATTAAAAGTAAATTACGATTCACCACTAATTATATGATAGATATGATAAAAACTTGAATGATCCGATACATATATGCATACATCCAAACAACTCGCTACAAGACAACATATTTCACTTTTTGTATTATTCACATAATGAATAACGTTATACGGTATTCTTCCTATCTTTAATATAAGTCGTTTTAAAGATGAATCTGATTCACCTCCAAAACAACTTATATTAAAAATAGGAGGTAGTATTAATTAACGCCTAATAGTATATTTTATCATCAAGTGATAAATAGACCGTCAACGCATAGTTTTTCTCAACTATTTAATCGATTATGATTATTATATTATAGTGCATTTTAATTCCTGTAAGCAGAATTAGAAGTCTTGTTAAAAAATAAATACATATACAATTAAACAAATATAATTTTTTATTTTATGAATATGTAAATTTTAGATGAATAATTACAAAAATTATATATTTTAAAACTTATACTCCCTCCTGTTCTCTATGTTTGATTTTCTAGTGTTGAATTTTCTTTTCATAATGTTTGATGTTTTAGGTATTTTTACCATTTTTTTCCACTATTGCCCCTAATTTTATTTATTTATCTAGTAAAAAGTCTCCACCCTCTTCTCTCTCCTTATTTCCGGTTGTGTGGTGAAATGATTATCACATCCAATTCCCAATACGAAAAGAAATTGCTGTAGACTATAATATCTGCCACTTTTTTTCTTCTGAAAGAGCACTTTTTATCTTTTACTTATACATTTATTTTACTCTTTTTCTTCTCCCAACTCTCTCTCCACAGTCTCGGTGTCGATTTCTCTTACCCCTTTCATCTCCCCATCTCTCTCCACTCTCCTTCTTCATCAACCTGCTCATTTCTTTTTCACTTGCTCCCATGTCTTTTTCTCAGTCAGTTTTTCATGGATTTAACAAAGATAAAAACAACAAAGTAGTTGAAGTTCTTGAATGGAATGACAAGCAGCAAACAAAAAGAAAAGCTGAACTTCAATATGAAGATGAGTACGTTTCAGATTCAGAGGAGAATGATTCAGCAGTTATCTCAAGAAATAAAATAAGGCCAACTATAAGAGGTAAGTTTGATCGATGAATTACTATTCTACATCATTCTGTTTTTTTTTCCAGAAACAAGCTTTATGGGTTATTCAAGAATAGCCATAGTTGTTTACGGTTTGCAGGTTTGCCAAAAAAAATTAAGCATTCTGAAGTTCAAGAAAAGCTTGGCAATGAAGACCATGTTATCAGTACACAAAATGACAAAGGTTTAGTTGTGACTTCTGAGAATTCAAAGGAGATAGCTAAATGTTCTCCATTGAAACAAGATCTTAATCGAAGACCATCAGATGTTCCCGAAGGATGTGAAATGCATGACTTCATCCGTATTTGGGTGCCTATGTTTTTCTGTTGGAAATGTAATCTCTAAGCATTTTGGGTGCATTAGGCTGGATTGAATTTTTTTTGTAGCACTGGTTTCTCGTTTTGTAGGCTCCAATTAAGTACAGATTTTTGGATGTGTAGTACTGGTTTCTCCTTTTGTAGGCTCCAATTCGGTATTAATTTTTGGGGGATTAGTTGGAAAGGAAGATACAAGCCGTAGCTTGTTTTTTGTGTTTTTGCTATGCTCAGTATTTATGAAAATATTTTTATGCTCAGAATCTTCAAATTCTCTTAATGTTTATTTCCTTTATGAAAAAATTCCTTTAAAGTCACATCATTTAAATATCTGATTATTATTTAGATTCTTTTTGGAATATAATGTAAGTTTGGAAATGTAAATACATTATTATCGTGTGGCAATAGTATTTTGACAAAAAAAAGTTAATTCTATTTAGGTGATTTAAACAGTTGATATGTAAACGGGAAATAGTAATAAAAAGGAAGCAACACATAATATACTGATAGGAGTAGCAATTTTACACATCAAAAAATTACAAACACACACCATTTCTCGATCTAGTTAAGGAACTATAACAAAAAGTTACAATAACACCTTATTTGATAAGAAACTGTCAACTACCATCTTCTGTCATTATCAATTCCATAGTAGATTGAACAAGGTTCATATCACATGATATTTGCTTAGGAAGCATGCCTAGTCTCTCAAGCTGACCTTTCTTCATGTGTGGGATCTTGTATCCATTTCCTCCTTCTACTTTCATGGTTTCCTTCATGCAGCATTGTAGGGTCAAAAATACACGATTAAGTTTTTGTGTTGAATAATCATCAAATGCCTTATGAACCGCATCAACAAGATCTCGGATGTTTTGTGCTCGTATCTTTTCTTGCAGTGATTGGATGGCTCTAAAAAATCCCAAATCAAGAATATTGAAATCAGGTGAGTTCGGTGGTTGACAAACCAAGCGTATATCAAAACCATCTTGTGTACCCAATGCTTGTACGTCGGGGTCAGTAGGTTGAACATGTGTTCTAGCATTATCTTGTTGGACGAAAATGGTTTGTCCTGCTGATGATCTTGGCCACTTTGCTTTGATATCAGGAATGACTTTCTCGAGCAAAAACATCTTAACGGTCTCTCTAGTAACTGAAGTCATGGCCTTCATCTCCATTGTGCCAGCCTCTCTATTTCTACTATTTCTTTGGGCTGCTTGTTCTGTTACAAATGCATAAATACCGATCTTTCCCGAGAAAATTTCGTGTCCCTCTTCATCAAATCTAGGACGTGCTGTCGCTGCTAGGAACATAACCTTTGCGATGTAATTCTTGCTTTGACATGTGCGCATTGGTTCATCCTCATCAGGAAGTAAGTAATATGTCTCCGACTTCTTTGTCAAGTAGAACCACTTCTCATCAATGTGTACGACATCATACATGGCACTGAACTTGGGCGCATCAGGCAAGGTGCTTCTATCTAATTGAGACAAACAAAACTTCAAACGAGCACTTCTATTACCTTCCGTTAAATGTGGTTTGATTGCGTTTGAATGACGCCGTATGAGCCCTCTCTTCATGAGCCTATACATGGTTGTATGGCTAATCCCCAATGTTGTTGCAGCCGACTTTAGTGTCGTTCTTTGTGAATAAGGAATGTCAGACAGCCTACTCAAGTCCACTTGCACTCGTTTACGACCACAGTTTCCAGTTCTTCTAGAAACATCAACAAGTGTGCCCGGAGGAGTATTTTTGTGTAGTTTCCATATTCGTTGAACAGTTTGTCGAGGCACATTAAATAATGTAGAGACTTGAGTTGTTGAATCCTTCTTCAATTTACCATTCACGCTTCTTGCCAACAATGCATGGTAGATTGAGTTCCTCATATCATTGTGCATGAATTTTCTTTTTTCTCCAGGTGGTTGAGTGATATTGCCTATGTAATCCAAAGAGGATTAATTATTTTTAAGCTAGTAATTCTTCAATTAACCAACAAAAAAAAAGGCAACGAACAAAATTATCTCTTAGGTCAAGCTAATTATGTTCGGAATATAGATCATCATATACATTGATTCATACATTTTCCTAATTCAAGTAAGGATGTTGTATAATTAATTTTTTACTTGTAACCGAACACCACATATTTGTTCCCATATTTTCTATACTTCAGTTTTCCACTAGACCAATTATGCAAAAAAAAACGACGACTGATTCTCGATAAATAAACACCACATATTTGTTCCCATAAAGTTACCTAACTAATGAATTTGATATTTTCAAAAAAAAAAACTTATCTAAATATCAATTGATGACTGATTCTCGGTAAATCATTTGGATAGTTTATTTTTAAATACTCACATTCTACAAAAAAATTGACATTTTCACCTTCACCAATAAATCATTTTAAGTAAAATTCAATTTGTAAATCACCCAAAAAAAAGTTCTTTCCAATTTTAATTTATGTGAATTTGATCAATAAATAAAAATAATAGGATTACATCTATTGTTATACTAAATCCTAAAATTTAGGACTAAAGCATTCTATTGAGAAAAAATAGATGCACGCCTACCTTCCTCCGTAAAACCTCCTTCTCCAATATTTTCTTCCTCTGTGAGACCTCCTTCTCCAGCATTTTCTTCATTTGTGTTTACAGCTTGTGTATGTGGAACAATATCTTCAACAAAGTCATCTTGATTTGTATTTACAGCATGTATATGTGGAGCTGAAGTGATCGACATAATTGGTGTCTTTTTTTTAAAAAAAAATTGAGCAACACCTCTTTTTTAGGTAGTGATTGATTTTATATGAACGTGGTGAGAGAAAATTGTGATGTTAATTTTAAAATTTTGGCTCCAAATCTTAAAATTCATAAATTCATTTGCAAATTTAAAATTTTGATCCTAAATTTTCTTTGAAGATTTGTAAAAAGAATCAGATTAAATTATGATTTCTTGTTGAGTTACCCAAATCAGACAATCATTACGTCAGTTATTCATCCATTCTTTTACGTTTTGACAGAACTCTTTATTTATTTATTTTTCAACTTAATTTGTTAATTGTTAAAGTAAAGGGTAAAAGTGTCCAAATTTGTTTTCCTTAATTTCTGTGCCCAAAGCTAGAAAATCAAACATATAGAACAGGAGGGAGTATATTTTTATAAAATATAACTATTGCAATTTATTATTTTATGAGCAATATAAATCACCCAATGAGCAATCACAATCAGCAACAATGGTTGTTCACCGGGCACTAAGTCTACCGACTTGTAATTTGTGTATACGCCAAAAACTTATCCATTCAATGCCGAACTTGAAGGAAGTATATATGCACGACAAATGCCGACGCAGAAACTGTTTATTAGGTGGTCCTATATATATATGTACTAAGCTGATCGTATCTGTTCGGTTTTATATCACCAAATCTATACTAATATACTTGTTCTGAAAGTCTTATATTTTAAAAGAATCTTACTATTTTTCATGATATCGTGCCTGATTTTGACACATAAAGAATAAACATATATAAGAAAGAGAAAAGAACCTATTTTCTTAATTTGTTGCAAGGTCAAATTTCACCATCCAGTTTAACTCGTGCTCGTGCACATGATATGCGTGCACATGACATGCCAGGATACAAACACACTTTGGAATATCAGCATCGTCCCGTCGACCTATAATTGGGGTGATGGCTCGGCGCCTCTATCATGCCTTCTAGTTTCCATCAGGGTTTTCGGAAGATCCACCTTCTTCTTCTTTAAGAGAATGGGTCAAACTCAGTATTGATTCCGTAAATAGATTGATAGAGACCATAAGGTAATAACATCCCAATTGCACAGCTATGCTGTTTATTCTTTTTGTTTTTTCTGCTTCTTTTGTCTTATCAAGGGTAGAATTACTTTCTATTATAGTGAGTCTTGGCTACATGTTACTGTAGCTAGACATAGCTACATACAGATGCGTCAGTTTACTTTTTTTCTTTTTTCTTGTATACACGTGACGGCAGGGTGATGATTTTTATTTTTTTATTTTTTTCTTTTTCTTACTTAATCATAAAAATTTTAAATTGTTATAATTTTTAATATATAAGTCCAAAATGAAAAAAAATTACATCATTGTTCATCTAAATTCGAGCTTTTCAAAACAAAGACCAGTCATGAATATGTTTTGACAACTTAAAAAAAAATTATTTTTACATATATACCATGATATTTTAATATGAGGATGTATGTACATATTTTAATATGAAAATGTACATGTTTTAATGTGACGATGTACATGTTCAAATGTGAGAATGTACATGTTCTTTAATGAACATCTGTACATGTTTGTATGGCCATATGTACATGTTTGTATGACCGTATGTACAAGTGTTCTTCCTTATATGTACATGTTTTAATTTAATGATGTACATATTTAATTATTCGTACAGGTTTATATGACTATCTATATGTTTTTAATGCGATAATGTATATGTTTTTAATGCGATAATGTACATGTTTTTACGTAAGGATGTACATGTTTTAGTGAACATTTGTACATGTTCGTATGACCATCTGTACAAGTTTTCTTTTATGTTTTATACACTATACATGTAAAAATAAGTTTTTTTTTATAAGTTGTCAAAACATATCCATGACTGGTCTTGTTTTGAAGAGCTTGAATTTAGGTGAATAATGATATAATTTTTTTCCATTTTGGACTTATATATTAAAAATTACAACAAGTTTAAGTTTTTGTAATAATAAAATAAAAAGAATAAAATCTTTAAATAAAAAAAGAAAAAAAGAAAAAAAGGAAAAAAAATCAAAACAATTGCAGCACGCCTGTAAAGGGAAAAAGGAAAAAAAAAACAAATATGTTGCGCGGGCATGCTCCTCCTTTTTCTCTATGTATGTAGCCAGATGTGTACACTCAGTTGTAGTCAAGAATATGCCTTTTGTTATTATAATTATAGATGGTAGAATTACTTTTTATTTTTGGAAAATAGACCGTAAGTTTACTTCAGGCTTTAGAGGTTGAAAACAAGATGGTCAGGTTAGTCTCAATTCAACCTAACCTATTTAGAAATTAATGTCAATCATAACCCAACTCATTTAATTAAATGGATTCCAAAGTTCAACATTAACCCAATTCATCAATTTGCAAATTGACACACGAATAATAAATTAAAACTTTTTACATAAATAAAATAAAATATTTTGGACATAAAAACATGTTATAAATTAATACATATTTAATATAATTTTTAAATAAATGACAACAAGAGTGGAATTTTAATTTTAATTAAATAAAGCATAAATACTTATACTAAAAATGTTTACGTAAAGTTATATATATATATATAATAACATTAAACTCAAACTTAATTGATAATTAAAAATTCATGATAATAATATGTATGTCTTATACATAATAACCAAATATACAAAAATATGATTCAAATTGGGAGTTTCTCAATAATTTTCTATTAAAGAAAATCTCTTCTTTGCCAGTAAGGTGATCGATGACACCTATGTTTATGATCCATATATATCTTCTTTCTTCTGTTTCTGTTTTCTATCATAGACAGTGACACTCTTACAGGAATGAACATTCACACAAGAATGAAAATGCTTAAAGGAAACTAGAGATCTTTTCATTGAATCACCGTCGAAGAATCAAGATTACAAGTGGAAGGCTTCCAAACGTGGAAGGCTTCGGGATGAACAGAGGAGAACACTCCCGACTCTCCTTTCTTACTAGCTACAGTGGCAAACCCTAGAGTGAAAGCTCACTATAAGTACTCAGCCCACTGCTCACACTAACAGAGCCGCTAACACACCTAGTAAAAAACAACCGTTACACAATAACTAAAGATAAACATATTATGGAAACCATAATATATTATCACATATACTAACAGTCCCTAACACCCCCTCTCAAACCTTAGTAGATAACAATCTAATGAGGTTTGCAAAACAGAGACTGCCATGAAACAAGACTTAATCAGCTGATAACCTCAGACCCATCTTCTTAACTTGCAAAGGATAGGCTTTCCCTGGAAGTACTTTGGTAAGGAGATCCGCTAGTTGATCCTTAGAACCAACGAACTCCACAACGATCATTCCCTCTTGTAGCTTTTGTCTGACGAAATGGACATCGAGCTCAATGTGTTTAGTTCTCTCGTGCAGAACCGGGTTCCTTGCTATATAAATAGCCGTCTGGCTGTCTGACTTCACTGGAACTGGTAGTATGTCCTGCACACCCAACTCATGAAGCACACGCGTCACCCAACTCAATTCTGCAGTGACACTTCTCATGGCTCGATATTCTGCTTCGGCTGAGGATAAAGCAACGGAGGTCTGTTTCTTGGACTTCCATGAAAGCGGACTGCCTCCCAGCTGAATAAAGAAACCGCTGATGGACTTCCTAGTGTTTGGACACCCTGCCCAGTCAGAATCACAAAACGCAGTTAGAGTAAAATCATTCCTGGTGTTGAACAACAGACCATAATTCAGGGTTCCTTTGATATAACTCAAAGTATGCAGAGCAGCCTTATAATGCACATCAGTGGGAAAACTTAAGAATTGACTTAAGACTTGAATGGTAAAACAAAGGTCTGGTCTGCTATGAGCTAGATAACTAATTCTGCCCACTAAACTTCTATAAAGCAAAGGATCTGTAAGCAGTTTTCCCTCATCTTTCCTTAATTTCAGACTGGTATCCAGAGGACTAACAGAAGCCTTTCTATCAGAGAGATTAAAATCCTTGAGCAAATCCCTATAGTACTTACTTTGTAACAGAATTATGCCCTCAGTCGTATGCACAAACTGCATACCCAGAAAGAAACTCAACCGACCCAAATCTTTAATCTTAAATTTATCATTCAGCTTAGCCTTAACAGTACTAATCAGAACAGAATCATCGCCAGTGATTAAAACATCATCAACATAAACCACCAGATGACAGACCTTGTTCCCATTCTTCTTTGAAAATAGAGAGTAATCATTTAAAGATTGAACAAAACCAAGAGATTTAAGGAAAACACTCAGTTTATGATGCCATTGTCTAGATGCCTGCTTAAGGCCATATAAGGATTTCTTAAGTTTACAAATCTTTCCTGATTTTGTTCCATCATAACCTTCTGGAAATTCCATGTAAACATTTTCCTCGAGATCCCCGTGAAGGAAAGCATTGTTAATATCTAGCTGACTGATGAACCATCCCCTTTTAACAGCTATAATTATCAGGGCCTTTATGGTGGTAAACTTGACAACAGGAGAAAATGTTTCCAAATAATCTACCCCAAATTTCTGAGTGTACCCTTTTGCAACTAACCTGGCTTTGAATCTCTCTATACTCCCATCTGATTTACACTTAATCTTGTATACCCATTTGCATTTCACAGGCCTTACCCCCTCTGGCAGCTTAACTACCTCCCAAGTATTATTCCGTTCTAATGCAGCAAATTCTTCATCCATTGCCCTTCTCCATCTAATGTCTCTAATAGCCTCACTATAGCATCTTGGCTCAATTTCCTCATTAACATTAGCATGCAAACAACAATGTTTCCCATTTTGTTCAAACAGAATCCCAAGAGTATTAAAAGAATTGTCAGGCCTAATCATGCAACTTTTATCATTTATATCAATCAGATCAGTGTCTGTTTCAGATGTATCAGTGTTAATGCCAGCAGTACAAGCAATTCTATCTCTCAAAATTTCAGAAAAACAGTCTAAAGTGGAAGGAGAAAAGAACTTATCTTTCTTCGTAATTGCAGATACAACTTCATAATCTTCCAAGTATCTTGGAGTCCTCCTTGATCTTTCTGATCTCCTCAGTATGGTGTCTTGTACCTCATTGGTTTCTGGAGGTATCTCTTGAGTCTCGAGCTCGTCACTGATTTCCTCTCCTGAGGCTTGTCCTTGTTCCATTTCATTATTGGGGCTTCTGATGTCATTCCTGTTATCAACCTGTCTTTCCTGTCTCAAACTTGAGTCATCATTAGTATCATTTGGGAAAAACAATTCATTTCCAGAAGACTTTGTCCCTTCAGTTGACACTATTTCTACTGGAGCATCAAATTTATGCTTGAAAGGATAAATCTCCTCATGAAAAACCACATCTCTACTATATATGACCTTCTGATTGTCCATATTATAGAGTTTGTAACCTTTCTTATTTTGACCATAGCCTAAAAACACACATTTGACAGATCTGCTCTGAAACTTATCATGTTGATTTCTGTTAATATGGGCAAAACAGAGAGAACCAAACCCTTTAAGAGATCTGTAATCAGGCTTACAACCATATATAATTTCAAAAGGGGATTTATTGTTGATGCTAGACAGAGGCATCCTATTAATCAAATAAGTGGCAGTTAATATGCTTTCTCCCCAAATCTTAGGTAGGGAAGAAAAGAACATTAAAGCGCGGGCTGTTTCCAGGATATGCCTGTGTTTTCTCTCAGCAACCCCATTCTGTTGGGGAGTATAGGAGCAAGTGGTCTGATGCTTAATACATTTCTGTTTAAAATACTCAATTCCGGCCTTTGAACATCCAAGTTCGTAGGCATTATCAGTTCTAACCATTTTTACCCTTTTATTGAACTGTTTTTCCACCATTGTGATGAAATCCACAATCAGACCTAAGCAATCAGATTTAAATCTACATAAGTGAGTCCAAGTGACTCGACTTTTGTCATCAACAATAGTCAAAAAATATGTAAAACCATCATAAGTTTCCAGATTGTAGGGGCCCCATAAATCAATGTGAATCAAATCGAAGATATCTTGTGCCTTTATTGAACTAGTGGGAAAAGGGAGCCTATGGCTCTTGGCTCTGTTACATGGCTCACAAACTAACCCTTTCTGTACGGACCTATTGTTGACTATGCCTAGTTTCAGAATTTTGTCCTTTGGCATATGGCCAAGCCTATGATGCCAGATGGGCAGAGAATCTTTACAATTTTGAACAGTCTCAACTATCTCATTATCGGTATGTGAACCAAGACAACCCCTAACTAATTTGTCACACATTCTGTCAAGAACATACAGACCCTTGTGAATTTGGCCAATCTCTACCCTCTCATTGGATTCACAACCCTGGTAAACACAGCAAGCAGCATCAAAACAGAAGCTTCCCTTCATTTGGTTAGATAACTTACTAACAGAAACTAGACCAAATTTGAAATCAGGGACAAACAAAACATCCTTTAATTCAATAAGGTTATTAATTTTCACATTTCCAACCAATTTAACAGGTTGAGGATGTCCATCGGGCATCCCAACATAAATGGTTTTCTCAAGAAAGGTCACATTATATAATAAAGATAACTCCCCGACCATGTGATCAGAAGCTCCACTATCAATTATCCAGGTTATCTGTTTAGGGTTATGATTATGAAGCATATTACAACTACTATAACCACCTTGAGCATTTAGGTAATTATCATGGGAAGAAGTCATACCTATGAATCCGCAGTTGGATTCTGAAGTACTCACCTCTTTGTTCCCAGGATGTGCCTTGCTGATGTAGTTAAGAAGTTGGTTTACCTGATCAGTAGTCAAGGTCCCATTGAAAGGATCCTTGCAGCTATCATCCTTCTATTCTCCCACTCCATTTGATTGGGGTTTTCTCTCTCTTCCTGTGCGCCACCCCGGGGGAAATCCATGTTTTTGGTAGCACTTCTCTTCGGTGTGGCCAGGTTTATGGCAGTAAGTGCACTGCATCCCTCCTTTCTTGTTTCCAAAATTCATAGTTCTTCCAAGATTCCTCTTTCCTTGAGATGTAGAGAATGCCGATGGAGCTTCATTCTCCTGTGTCTGGCCAGTGGTGGTGGTAATGAGAGACTTCTGCCTTTCTTGCTGAATCACCATGGAGAATGCTTGTTCAACTGAGGGAAGCGGAGAAATCATCAATATATTCTCTCTTGCTCCCGAGAATCTTTCATTCAGACCCATGAGAAATTTTATCAACCTCTGGGTCTTGATGTATTGACCGAAGGTCCTTTCTGTAGCACATGCACACTCAGGGAGAGTTGCGGCAGTGTCCACCTCATCCCAGATTCCCCTCAGCTTGGTGAAGTATTCTCTGACGCTATCACCGCTCTGAATGGTATCGGCGAGACGACGCTCCAATTCGAACATTCTTGTGGCGTCAAATTGGTTGTAGCGTGCGCACAAATCCTCCCATATCTTCGCTGCTGAAGCTTTGAACAAAACCGAATCTGCGACCCGTTTTTCCAGACTCATCAAGAGCCATGCCCGAACCATATTATCACAGCGCGTCCATGCCCGCGCCTTAACTTCTGAGTCTGTTGGCTTCTTGACGGTTCCTTGAACGAAACCCAGTTTGTTCTTCGAGCCCAACGCAATCTCGACCTGCTGTTTCCAGCAAGTGAATCCAGGACCGCCGTCATATTTTGCTGCGAGAGTCTGGCCTGGTTGGTCTGAGTTAGAAAGGTACAGCGGGTCTCCATTGTCGAAGCCATCTTCGTCCTTTCCGCCGGTCTCTATCTGGATTTTTCCAGTATCTTTGTGAGTGTTTTCCTTGTTTGGGTCGTCCGAACTCATTCTGGCTGCTTCGACTGCAACAGATAGGTGCTTCCTTCGAAATCGAGGATCTTAGCGACGGGAGACCACACGAACTTGGAAAACGAAGATAAAACGGAAAGGGAAGATGCAAACAAGAGAAGAAATCGGAAGAAGACACGACGGGGTTCAGAGGGAAGCACAAGATCCAAATCGGAAGTAAACACGACGGGATTCAGAAGAAAGAGCAAGATCCCACGATCTGCGCTCTGATACCATGAAAATGCTTAAAGGAAACTAGAGATCTTTTCATTGAATCACCGTCGAAGAATCAAGATTACAAGTGGAAGGCTTCCAAACGTGGAAGGCTTCGGGATGAACAGAGGAGAACACTCCCGACTCTCCTTTCTTACTAGCTACAGTGGCAAACCCTAGAGTGAAAGCTCACTATAAGTACTCAGCCCACTGCTCACACTAACAGAGCCGCTAACACACCTAGTAAAAAACAACCGTTACACAATAACTAAAGATAAACATATTATGGAAACCATAATATATTATCACATATACTAACAGTCCCTAACAAAGAATGAGTCATGACAGGCGAATATTGACATGCGAAGTTGCTGGAAACATACTCCTCTCTGTATCCATTGTTGATCTTCTGAAGATAACCTACAAGAAGACTCGGTTGTTCTTGAGTCATTCCTGGAACAAGTGAATGACGGTTAATTGACAAAAAGCTCTATAAAATACAAATTTTAGTATAAAACCAAAAATATAGAATAATTCACGGTCATTTCTTTTTTGTCACTTTATATCTCTTTGTAAAATTCTATTGGTTACAAGCAGTTGTTTCAAACATTGCGGTATTGCCTTGTACTATGGAAAACCTAATTTTCATTTTGATAAAAATATCATTTATAAAATGGTAAAATATTTATTTGTTTGATAAAATTCTAATGTATACCATGTAACGGATATTATTATGGACAGAAAATAGCTCATCAACTCCCAAGTCCCAACCTAGCTTTTGATTGAAAGAAAGGAAAATGGGTAATAATTTCTCCGCTCAGCAAAGGAGGATCTGGAGGGGGTTAGGGGTGCTCTTGAAAATTAGTTAAATATTTTTATAAATTTTTAAAAAACAAAATAATATAATATTTTAAAGAATAATAATGTCAAAAAATTTTTTAACCCCTCAAACAAAATTTTTGTGTCCCCTATTGAGAGTGTAAGGGAATTGGAGATTAGTGGCTTAAGAATGTACCCATTATAAGTAAATATATATAGTAAAACAAGAATTTTTATGGTTTACGCGGAAAGGATTAGAAAAATGGGTGAAACAAAGAAATGGGTGGGTCAGGAGATATATATGGGCTGAATTTACAACACTGGTCCGGACCACTTTTTCTTCTCTCTATTAAGAATGGGCTGAATTTTATCATTTTCGTTTATTAAAAGACTGGGCCGAATTTTCTCCTTTTAGTTTATCAAAAGAATGGGCTGATACACTTTCACGAATTTTCAATTTATCTTTCTTTTGGTACCCATGGACAGTTCTACAAGATATCATCATGCAAATAGTGTATGGGTCGAGCGGTCGGTTTTTATGTAGACATTGGTTTTATTCGAAGAGGGTTATGGCAGTTTAACATGCTATGAACAATTTTTATATTTAGTTATAAGCAATTTTATGACAATTTAAAAAAAATTATTCATATAAAATTGAATAAAATAATATATAAAGGTAAATTTAGCACAAAATGTTGCCCCTTCATTCGGTACATACTACATACTCGCTCCGTTCAACAATAACTGTCATTTTAGAAACTTGCACACTTATTAAGAAAAGTAGGACAATGACGCATGTGCCCCTACTTTTTACTTTTCCATTTAGATAATAATTACTTTTATATTGAATAGTAGGGGTAAAAGTGGAAAGAAGTGTGTCAAAAAGCTAGAATGACAGATATTTTTGAACAAGAATCACATCCTAAAACGACAGATATTAATGAACGGAGAGAGTAGTAGTTAAACAACAAAAGTGTACGATATGATGCACTTCATACTCGTTATATGGAAGCAAAATACCTTGTTGATAGTTCATACAATATACTAATATTTATAAGGAAAATTCACAACATACCATTGTTTAGGTTTCTAATTCACAAAATACCACTGTTTTTTTTTTTCATAATTTAGCTTTAAACATATTTAAATGTCATGTTCATTGAGTCCCACATGTCACAAACTTCAAATTTGATATTAGAACAAAATATAACATTTTAATTAGCATCGTCCATGTAAAATTTCATCAATTTTGGACAACGTTTAAACATGTTTAAAGCTGAATTAGAAACATAGGTATTTGTGAATTTTCCATATTTATATATAGCATGAACTATTAAGACGTGATTGAAAGAGCTACACAGCTCATACTTGCCAATCATTACGGATATTCTCATACCGACACAGGACAGTGAAACAATCATACAGCAGCACAGTTTCTCATCCTAACAAACAAACAAACACTTAGGCAGATTCAAGTAGAACAGTTCTAATTGAAGAAAGTTTCCATAATATACACTGAACCAACTCACTCCTGTCTTGATTACATTACTTGATTAAATTAGTAAAGATTAAAAAAAAAACTTGGGTTAACATCGATCGATCGATCAGCCGTGGTCATTGATTTCCATCTCTGCCATAATTAGATGTATCTGGTTGCTGATCAGTGACCTTTTCCGAGCTGCGACCTCCTCTATTAGCGTCATCATCTTTAACTTCCACGGCACCGTCATCATGTCTTCTGTCGGCACTTGTTCTGCAAAACATAGGACCATCCACACTAGTGACTGGCACACCCGGAAGTTGATTAAAGACTTGATGATGAACCTCTCCAGCACCAGCAGTGACGAAACTCTGACGATGCCATCCAGGTGGTTCTTGAGTGAGAAGGGGTGAGAAATGAAATAGTGGACCCAAATTATTCATGGAAGGAGTAGCAGCACTTTCGAATCCGCCGCTTCCTCGGCTAACTGGTGTAAAAAACGGCTGTGAGGTGGCACCGGCGGCGTTCATACCCTGAAACCCGATTAAAGAAGTGAAAAACCCATGATGCCGATCTTCACCCTGAGGCAAGTGAGGGTAATTAGGGTTTAGATAATTGATCATCAATGGAGATGCTGGTAGGGAAGAAGGAGAAGAAGTTGGTAGTGGTGGTGAAACGGATAACGCTGTAGTGATTGGTAATGACAACGCACTCCCTTCTCCAATTTCCAAAACTTTTGCCGGATTAATAACTAGTGGGTTGCTGACAGAGACGCCAAACCTAGACAGCTCATGAGGAGGAGGAGGAGAAGGTTGAGTGGTGTTTGCTGCTGGAGAGAGTTTAGGACGTTTAGCCGTCTTACGAGAACCACCACCCACAGGGACGTTACGGAGAGCGCCACCATGAGTCCAGTAACGTTTGCAGCCTTTGCAGAAGTAGCGGGGTTGGGTGAGGTTGTAGTTGTTGTAGTATCCGAACTTGGTGTCGGTTGAACTGCATCTAGGGCATGGCGGTTGTTGGTGTGGAGGTGGTGGTGGTGGTTGTTGTTGATGGGTTTGCTGCTGCGTCTGTGACTGTTGCACACGGCGGGGATTGGTCCGGTGAGGCAGATGGTGTTGTTGGGTCCAGTGTGATTGGGTGGTGTTGTTTTTTCCTTGATCTTCGTTGTTGATGTTGTTGTCTCCAGCTGAGCGGTCCATTCAATTCAATTCACTCTGTATCTCTCGAAAGTTTGCAAAAGAAACCAAAAGCTTTCTTTTTGCTTGAATTTTCGTCACTGGCTGGCTTCTGCTTTCTTGCGATGAGTCAGTTCTTTTCATTATTTATTATCTTCTTCCTCAACATGATCACTTTCAGTTTCTTTTTCTATGGTGGTGAACCCCAGCAGCAGGCAGCTAGCTAGCGCAATTGATTTGTGGGTCAATAAAGTAAAAAGAGAAAAACGTGGAAGTAGGAAGTGGGTGGAGTGTAAAAGCGGGGCTTGGAGATGAAGGGATGCGTTTCAGTTTTTAACTCTTACAATGATGTTGTTGAGTAAGTTGGACAGGACAGAAGCCGAGCGAGCTTTTGTTGGTTCCTTTTTCTTCTTATTTTGCTTGGACACGAAGCATTGACCAAACTAATGAAATGAAACTGCTACAAAAGGCGAGGCGGGACCCGATTAGCATCAACTAGAAAACGCGTCACCGTATGGAATCCAATTCACTTGAAACTACTTTGACTCGTGTATACTAGTTTTTTCGTAAGAGAAGGCATAAGCTATGTTAACGGGGCTAAAAATACAATTTGGAAAGTCACTAGTCCAAAGTTCTACATGACAAATTCTTCTACATACGTTAGCCTGTTAAATTTTCTTAATCAGGATTGATACTGGTAGATCAATGCAGCGGAACTACACTTACCTTATCTATATGTTGGGTCTTCTAGTTTTCCTCTAGAGCAGATGTACTTCCAGACTCCTCTATTTATCGTGATCTCTTCAAAAAAAAAAAAAAATCTACAAGAGAAAAGAAAGACAAGAAGAGAGAAATATGTTGTGGGTTTTAGATAGTCGCCTATGCCTCTGTATGCTTGAGTGCCTTGACAAGATGAAGTATCACAGACATTATACAAGCTAGGCTAGGACCCTTGAAAACCCAATGGATTCTTTACTGTCCCCATCCATCAAAGAGACATAAATATTGTAACCGTATAATATTAACTTGGCGGTTTCTTTAATCTGGTTTTTAATAGTCTTTAATAGGAATACGAAGCCATTCGTAACCCAAAACTGTAAGAAACTAAATGGGAAAAATAAATTCTTGTAACTATTATGTAACCTCAAGAATTAATATCGTAACCCTTAAAATTAACACGCCTCTTTATGTGAGAATTTATCATGTGGGCCACTCAGTGATTACCCACTTCTTACATTCTTCCACTTGGCGCACATGATAAAAACCAGATCTAGCTTTATAGTGACACTTAGAATATGGCCAACTGTATTGTCACTGCCAAAAAAGTAGTTACACCAAAAAAATATGTGACTTGAATATCAATACATGGACAATGGTGGTCCTGTTTAGTATATGTCAAACATTCCCTTCCATTATCACGATGTATGATATCACTAGCTAAATATTTAAAAAAGGCTTTATGAATAAACCCCATGATTTATTCTGGGTCTAACTATGTTTATGCAAAGATCATACTGTAATTCATGATATAACTTTATGTGCACAACTTTATATCATGAATTATTAACTTTATTTAGAGTATCAAAGTCAAAAGGAGCTAACAAGCCCCATAGATATTACATGATCCTTAAAAACTTTAGTCGACAATGCTTTAGTAAAAGGATCAGCAACCATATCTGTCGTACGAATATGCTCAACGCAGACATTCTTCTTCTCTTCATTATCTCTGACCATCATATATTTTGTGTCAATGTGTCTACTCTTACTTCCACTCATGTTGTTCTTGGAGAAAAACACTGCTGCAGAATTATCACAGTATTTTTATCGGCCTATTGATAGAATCAACAATCTTTAGACCAGACATAAAACTTTTTATCCATAGTGCTTGTGACACAGCCGCATAGCAAGCTACAAATTCTGCCTCCATGGTGGATGTGGCAACTATATTTTGTTTCATGCTCTTCCATAAAACGGCACCTCCAGAGAACAAAAAGATGTGCGTGAAGTGGATTTTTGTGTATCCAAACAACCACCTAGATCTGAATCAGAATCACTAATCACCTCCAAAGAATCAACATGTCTGTAGGTGCTCATATAATCTTTTGGTTCCTTGTAAATACCGCATAAACCCTTTTTAATGCTTTCCAATGCTCCATCCCAGGGTTACTTTGATACCGGCCCAGCATCCCAACTGCAAAAGCTATATCAGACCTGGTACAAACCTGTAGGTACCCTAGACATCCGAGGGCTGAAGCATACGGGATGTTCTTCATCTGTTGTTGTTCTATATCATTCTGGGACACTAATCTTGACTGAATTTATCTCCTTTGGTCATGGGTGTGGTAGTGATGAGCAATTTTGCATACCAAATTGTTTAAGAACTTTCTCTATACGGCCTTTGGGATAACCCCAAGAGTCCTTTTGAGCCTGTCTCTTATGTTCTGGATGCCGATCACATAATGGGCTTCACCCATGTCCTTAATCTCAAAGTTTTGAGATAAATAGTGTTTGGTGTCGTGCAATAAGATCAAATCACTTGAAGCAAGTAAAATGTCATCCACGTAAAGGACAAGGAAAATATATTTGTTCCCATTAACCTTAATGTGTATGCAGTCATCATGTCCATTCTGCTCAAAACCATAAGAGAGAATAGTGTGGTGAAACTTCATATACCACTGTCTAGCAGCCTGTTTCAACCCATAAATTGACCGCTTTAACTTGCAAACCAAATGGTCACCCTTTTCGCTCTTAAAGCCTTTGGGTTGAGTCATGTATACCTCTTCCTCAAGATCCCCATTTAAGAATGTCGTTTTCACATCCATCTGATGTAACTCAAGATCAAAATGAGCTATTAGGGCCATGATTATCCTAAATGAATCCTTCAAAGATAGTGGAGAAAAGGTTTCATTGTAATCAATACCCTCCTTTTGAGTGTAGCCTTTGGCTACAAGCCTAGCCTTATATCGTTCGATATTACCAGAAGAATCTCTTTTTGGTCCTAAAGACCCATTTACAACCTACAACAGAGGCTCCTTATGGTAATTCAATGAGATCCCAGACTTGATTTTTAGCCATAGATACCAACTCTTCTTTCATGGAATCATACCAAAGAGAAGACTTATCATTACTCATGGCTTGTGAAAATGTTAAAGGATCATCTATATCAAGTTCAGAGTCTTGGAGGTAAACATCATAATCATCAGAAATTGCAGGTTTTCTTATTCTTGTAGATCTCCTTACTCCCACTATTTCACTAGGTGTATCGTTAGCGGGATCATCATTAGTGGGTTGCTCTTGATGTTTGTTCTCTTGTTGTGGATTCTCTTCTGGTTGTTGTAAACTTAATTCAGGTGGATCAACCAGATCTATAATTGAGGAATGTTCATCACTTGATTCCTCAAGAGCCACAATACGAGATACAACACTCCCACTAGTTCCGAAGTCCTCAAGAAACTTTGCGTTTCGAGCCTTAACAACTCTAAAAGAGTGTGAAGGACAATAAAACCGAAAACCTTTGGAGTTAGTCACATAGCCAATGAAATTACCACTTACAGTTTTAGGGTCGAGTTTCTTTATGTGTGGGTTATAAACCCTCACTTCAGCCGGAAAACTCCATACATGCAAGTGGTTCAAACTAGGTTTCCATCTAGTCCAGATCTCAAATGGAGTCTTTAGAATTGCCTTTGATGGAACTCTATTCAAAATATATACGGTTGTCTTTAAGCCTTCACTCCAAAGAGATAAGGGTAAACTGGTATTGCTTATCATGCCCCTAACCATGTCTAAGAGCGTTCTATTTCTTCTTTATGCCACACCATTTTGTTGAGGTGTTCCAGGCATTGTATATTGGGCTATTATGCCTTTTCAGTAAGAAACCTTGTAAATGGACCTGGGTGTCGCCCTTGTTCTGTATGCCTACCATAATACTCCTCACCTCTATCAGATCTTACGATCTTGATTTTATTTTCCTTTTATTTCTCAACCTCGACTTTAAATTCCTTAAAGCATCAAATGCTTCAGCCTTCTAAAAAAGGAGGTAGAGATACATGTATCTAGAATGATCATCAATAAATGAGATAAAATATCTCTAACCATTAATGTAGGGAGTAAATGGGCCACAAATATCTGTGTGTATAATTTCAAGAAGTTGTGAACTTCTCTTGGCACCTTTAGTAGACTTGTTTGTATGCTTTCCCTTTATGCAGTTAACACAAGTACCAAAATCAGTGAAATCAAGAGCTTGTAAGACTCCATCATTCACTAACCTTTTAATTCTCTCTATGGAGATATGTCCCAATATCCGGTGCCACAACATAGATGAATCCTCATTGATAATATTGCGTTTTGTACTAGTGGTTTGAATAGCTAAGGCAAGCAAATTATTCTCAAAAGTGAGATCTGATAATAGTTGAAACAGGTAATTGACTTGAACTCCAGTACCAACAACTTTATTGTCTTTCAAAAGATCAAACCAAAGTTCTTAAAGCTAACACCATAACCATAGTCTTGTAAATAAGAGACGAAAATCAAGTTTCTTGAATACGTTGGTACGTAGAAAACATTACAAAGATCCAACTGATAACCAAATTTTAAAACAAGTCTATAAGTTCTCACTCCTTCAACTTGTGAAAACATTCGGTTTCCGGATTGAACGCATTGCTCGGTTCCCACCAGTTTCCTTAGTTGCAGAAAGCCCTGCATATTAACCGCAATATGGTTTGTAGCACCAGAATCAATCCACCAAGTATTATCAGGAGCTGTAGAAAAATTTGACTCTCTCACACACATAAAGTTACCTTTCTTCTCGAGCCACTTCTTGTACTTGAAGCAGTCTTTCTTGAAATGTCCCGGTTCTTGCAGAAGAAGCATTTATCCTTATCGTCACTTTTAACTGACAAATCCATATTCTTCTTTTCCTTATGGGAAACATTCTTTCCTTTCTTTGCATTCCCCGTATCATGAGATGCTAAAGGAGCACTCTCAATGACCTCTTGTTGTAATCTCTCTTCCTCTTGTACACACATGGTCAAAAGATCATTAATAGACCAGTTTTCTTTATGTGTATTGTACGCAATCTTAAAAGGTCTGTACTCTGAAGGAAGAAAGTTTAAAACAAAATGCACTAGAAATGGCTCATTAAGTTCAAGCTTTAGTGACTTTAACTGGGCAACAATGTCCCCATCTTCATAATATGTTCTCGCACACCTCCTTTAGACTTATCAAAAGTCATACTTGTGAGTTTCTTCATTAGAGTGCTGGCTAATGCTTTGTCAGATCTAGCAAACTGCTCTTCGATAGCCTTTATGTGATCCTTTGCCTTATCACATTCAGCAATGGAGCCACGGATACTGTTACTCACATGAGACTTAATGAGCATTAGACCGAGGCGATCAGATCGTTCCCACTTTTCAAAGGCCGTTTTTTGTTCTACTGTACTTTCCTCTATGAGAGCTTCTGGCTGATCCTCACGAAGTGCAAGATCTAAGTCCAACCACCCCAAAGTCAAAAGGATTTTATCTTTCCAATCAGAAAAGTTGTTCCCAGTAAGAATTGGGACACTAGATGAAGCATTGAGAACTGTAGCGGTGTTGAATACTACATCCAAAGATAATCAAGAAAATTAGTGATATGATGCGGAAAAATATACTAGATAATAGTGAATTCAAACCTTCCTTTCGGCAGAGGTTGCTAAACTGCATATAATTTACTATTCTTTATTTAATAAGACTGATAAGTAAAAAAAAGAGAATAAAAAAATTCCATTACCTTTGGGCATTATAAATTTTCGTATCTTAAATTCCTCTTATCATCTTATTCCAATCAAACACCTAAAAAATAATTACTTCCCTTTGGGGCCGAGTAACTACTCAAGATGGTTAATTACAATTTTAGAATATCATTCAATTAACCTTTGTATGATATACCATGTGTTTTCGGATGCTTTGCTTACTCCTAGACACATAGTCTCATATATAACCGTATAATGATATTCAAAGTTAACTTTATTACCACTGCTATTATATACCGCAAAACCAAATAGGTATATAAAGTGGTTAGAAATTCTTAACAAAAAAACTCAAACTGAGTAAGTGATTATAGAAAAAAAAGGATAAAACTGAATCGGGTGGAAAATATAAACAAATCTCATATCGCCGAATTGAGATTTCATTATCGTGGCTCTGATATCACATGTTAATTTTTCTTAATTAGGATCGATACTAGTAGATCCACACAGCGGAATTATACTTACCTTCAGCCATAGTAGATAGTTGATATATTTCTTATACCTTAACTAGATTTTGGGTCTTCTAGTTTTCCTCTAGAGCAGGTGTACTTCTACACTCCTCTATTTATCGTGAACTCTTCAAGATTTTATTTCTACAAGAGAAAAGAAAGACAAGAAGAGAGAAATATGTTGTGGGTTTTAGGTAGTCGCCTATGCCTCTGTATGCTTGAGTGCCTTGACAAGATGGAGTATCACAGGCATTATACAGGCTACACTAGGACCCTTGAAAACCCAATGGATTCTTTATTGTCCCCATCCATCAAAGAGACATAAATATTATAACTGTATAATATTAACTTGGCGGTTTCTTTAATCTGGTTTTTAGTAGTCTTTAATAGGAATACGAAACCATTCATAACCCAAAACTGTAAGAAACTAAATGGGCAAGAAATTCTTGTAACTATTATGTAACCTCAAGAATTAATATTGTAACCCCTAAAATTAACACGTCTCTTTATGTGAGAATTTATCATGTGGGCCGCTCAGCGATTACCCACTTCTTACATAGCCAACATGAAACCTTGGCCTAGCAAACTCAAGAATATCCTAGAGAACAATCCGGGTTTGTAGCGTGACATCACTCATGCTCTTAAGAAAATTAACATTCGAGAGGCAATCCGAGGGACTCTCAATCTATATTCTCTCCGCTCCTATTTGAGTTGCCAATGAAAGACCAAGGTCAATGGCCTAAGCTTCTGCTATTGCAGGCTCCCATACTGAATCTCAACCGTAAGAATTGATCTCTCTTGTGATTTGCAAGTAACACCGATCTTATGTCCACTCTTATCAACACTACCATAATTGAAGATATTGATTTTGTTGACTACAGGTAGGGATGGGGTCATCATTTGGCCCATGATAGTCTGACGAGTGGTCACCATGGTTAGGAAGTGTTGTGCTTGGTTCATTCCCAAATCAAAGCTCCAGGTTCGGTTATGGATGGTCTTGCACCTGGCGAACCATAGCTTCAATAAGGTCAACATAACATAATTATTTAATGTAAAAACCTCCACACCAACAACGAAATCACAAGTAAGATAGACAACAAAAAATCTGCGCTAGCTAGCTAGAACGTAAGAGTCTCATTACTATTTGATTTATACTCCTTCGTATTCATAATATCTGTGGTTTTAGAAATGAATCTATACTTAAATGTGTCCAGATTTATCTCTAAAATGATAAATATTTTAAATAGGAGGGAGTACTTAAACCACCACCAAACCTAGTATTGCAAACATGGAAATTTATCTAGGTCTCCCGGTGATAATTATAAACAAGGAGACACTAGTCGAAACACTTCCAATGAACTTTTGCTAAGTTCCGGTATTGCATAGTCTGGTTGTACCCACATATAATGTATTGCTGATGTTGACGTTAACAAAAAAAAAAAGGAAAAGGTAACTTAAGAAGTAAACTCTTGACGGTTAGCACAAGTTACAATGTCAATGAACCGGAACACTCATTGAAGTTGGTATCTTAAGTAAAAATTGTAAAAGTATATTTATTGATAGCTTTTGATGTGGCGAAATCGTCAGCTTGGAACAAGCCATTGTTTTCTCAATAACCTGTAATAGATTTGTAAGTGTTTGAGTGTATTTGAATTAACGATAGATGAAAAAATAGAAGATTGAATCTGTAAACGTAAAGTTCTTCTTCATGAATACATCTGTTTTTGACTGACTGTTACTATATAGACAAAATAAGAAGAGATAAATCTGGAGAATATCTAACAATATTATCTAAACTAACAATATCTCAACTAACTGCAAAATCAAATAATATCTAGATAAAAAAACCTTTAAGTTAAAAACTGCAACCTTAATACTAGACAGGCCCTTCATATATATAATGGGTTGGGCCAATACCCCCCGCAAGACACAGGTGAGCTTGCTGACCAAGTCTTGAATCGTCACTGGTGCTCATACCCATGTGCCGAAGTTGACTGCAATATCTGGCTCCTGGGAGAGCTTTAGTCATCATATCTGCTAACTGTGTGGAAGTGGGAGTATAAGAAAGATCAATTAGACCTTGTTGAATCTTCTCACGAACAAAATGACAGTCGAGCTCGATATGTTTAGTGCGTTCATGGAAAACAGGATTGCGAGCAATATGAATGGCAGACTGATTGTCACATTTGACAGAAATTGGAGTAATGTCATCAACCTCAAGCTCGCTCAACAAACGACTGAGCCAAGTTAACTCAGCAGTAACTCGGCGAAGAGAACAGTACTCAGCCTCCGCGCTAGAGAGGGAAACAGATGCTTGTTTCTTGGTTTTCCAAGAAATGGGACTATCACCCAGAAAAATATAAAAACCTGAGACAGAACGCCGTGTAGTAGGACAGACTGCCCAGTCAGAATCACAATAAGCGGTGAGATCGAGACGTGAAGTAGAAGGCCGTTGGAGCACAATTCCATACCCCAGTGTGCCTTTAATATATCGTAATACATGCAAAGCAGCTTCCATATGAGAGTCACGCGGCTTCTACGTAAACTGACTCAAGACCTGAACAACAAAGCTAATGTCAGGCCTAGTGTTTGTCAAGTAATTAAGTTTACCTACAAGCCGCCTGTAAACAATTGGATCCTCAAGAACTTGCCCTGTATCTGCAAGAAGAGGAACACCAACAACCATCGGACTAGCAACTGATCGAGTGGTCTCACAACCATATTCTTTGACTAATTCCATGCAAAACTTGTGTTGAGATAGAACAACACCACGATCAGTAGGCACAAACTCGATGCCAAGAAAGTAATGAAGTCCCCCAAGATCCTGGATGCGGAAATTGACGTCAACGGCACATTTGATGTTATCAACATCTGACTGATGAGAGCCAACAACTAACATATCGTCCACATAAACGGCAACGAAAAGATAATGAGTGCCACTTTTAAAATGAAACAAAGAATAATCATTTTTAGACTCACTGAAACCCATGGTGTGAAGAAACTGAGTCAGCTTATGAAACCATTGACGAGAAGCCTGCTTAAGTCCATAAAGGGACTTCTTCAACAAGCAAGCTTTATTCCGCCCAGCTACATCAAGACCAGGAGGAATCTTCATGTATACTTCTTCATCCAAACTGCCATGAAGAAAGGCGTTATTAACGTCAAGTTGATTGATGACCCACCCCTTAGTAAGAGCTACTGTAATAAGAGCACGAACACTAGTCATCTTAACCACAGGGGAAAAAGTCTCATGATAATCAACCCCATGACGTTGAGTAAAGCCCTTCGCCACTAAACGAGCCTTATACCTTTCCAAGGTGCCATCAGACTTAAGTTTGACCTTGTAGACCCACTTACAACCGACTGTTTTCTATCCCTTTGGCAAATCAACAACTTCCCAAGTTCCATTTGCTTCAAGTGCATTTAACTCTTGCTGCATGGCTTCGTTCCAATGCTTATGTTGAATTGCTTCTTTATAATGAGTGGGTTCCTCTGAAGCAAAGGAAATAATGCAAGGCTTTGGTGAGTGCTGAGCAGTGAAACAAACTGAAACCCTGGGCTTTGTATCAGTCAAACTGTCACAATCAGTAAGAACATTAACATCTTTCCGTCGATAAACCCTGTCATCGAGGATGTCGTGGAACAAAGTGTTACAAGCATTATCATCCAAATAACAAGGTTTGTGGACGTCTCGAATAGACCGTCGAAGACCACTATCAGAAGGCATAATGGTTACTTCATCGAGTGCGTGGGGAGAAACGACTAAACATCGTCGGACGAGACTGGTGGAGAATCCTGGCGAACAGGAACACTATCATCATACCATGCAGAATGATCAGTAGGACCCATCTCCTCAACATCTTCCATATGACAACTCGAAAAATTATCTTCCTTATATGGGAAAAGCTGAGTGTGAAAACGAACATCTCTGCAAACTTTAACTCTCTGTGTTTTGATGCTTAAAACTTTGTGTCCCTATTTTCTAGGGTCTTCCCCGAGATACACACAAGCCTCTGCTCTTGGTTCGAACTTTCCACCCTTAGGACCGACCAAAGTTTTATAACAAAGGCAACCAAAGGGTTTGATATCTTTGTAAACTAGTTGTTTCTTATGGAGTACTTCAAACGGGGTCCTACCTTGCAGGGCTTTGGTAGGAAGGCGATTGATCAGATAAACTGCATGAAGAATGCATTCTCCCCAATATAACAAAGGAACATTAGACTGAAAATACAGGGCTCTGGCAGTTTCAAGAAGATATTTGTGTTTTCTCTCTACCACTGCATTTTGTTGTGGAGTGTACGCGCAAGTGGTCTGGTGTACAATGCCTTCTTGATGAAAGAAAGTTTTTCCTTCATTCGAGGTACCCAATTCATGCGCATTGTCACTTCGAATTATTTTGACCTTAAATTCGAATTGTCGTTCCACCATACGAATAAAGAATACAATAGCTTTCCATGCCTCCCCTTTATGAGTGAGTAACTGAACCCAAGTCATGCGTGTGTAATCATTAACGAAACAAATGAAATATTTAAACCCATTATAAGTTTCAGTTTTGAACGGACCCCACACATCGACATGAATCATCTCAAACGGTCGTTGTGTTTTTATCACGGAATTACCGAAAGAAAGCCTCTGGGCTCTAGCCTTATAACACACATCGCAAGCAATTTGTTGTGAAACATAACGCTGTTTTATTAAACCCATATCAAAAAGCTTCTCAAATGGTACATGTCCAAGAGCTATATGAGTTTGCAAAATGTGCGAATCATCCAAAGACAAAAATCCTAAACTAGCAGTGTTGGCCCCGCAGCCCAAATCAGACGCATAAGTACCGCGGCCCAAGTCTGCTTTATTCTGGTCATCACGAACAGTATGGACCCCGCAACCCAAATCAGGCGCATGAGTCCCGTGGCCCACAATTGGTTTATTCTGGTCACCACTTCCATTCTGTCCCACAGCCCATTTATCAGCCTTGCCGACGTCCAAGAAATACAGGCCGGTGCAAAATTGGCCCAGCAACTCAGTCTTCCCTGTAACAGGGTCCTGGGCAAAACAGTGTGAGGCAGAGAAAATTAGGGTTTGTCGGTATTGCTCGATTAACCGACGGACAGAACTGAGACTAAACTGAAAATCAGGGATGTAAAGCACGCCGGTAAGCACGACATTCCGACTGAAACTCACGTTGCCAACCTGATTCACCTCTTGCTGTCTCCCATCAGGTAAGATTACTAACCTACTGTGCTTTAGTGTTTTCCAATTTCGAAAAGAATCATGAGAACCACTCATGTGGTCTGTAGCTCCCGTGTCGAGAACCAAATTACTATCAAGAACTTCTATACTTTGTGTGTTTTGATTGAGCAAGCTATATGTGCGAATAGAAAAACACTGTGAGTTACCTGAGAAGTTGCAATAACTAGTAGTTTCGTTCGCCGTTCCTTGTGTTGTGGTTGTTCCAGCTTGAATGAGACCAGTAATTTGCTGAATGATTTCTGGGCTGAGTTGGGTCACAACGTTTACGGCTGGGTTCTGATTGATGGTCTGGGTGTCACTTTGCGTAAAGGCTACAATATCCTTCTTCTTTCTTCTTGCTAATACCACATCTCGACCATGTAAATCGTAGCAGTCGGCGGCTAGATGCCCCATCTTCCCACAATGCGAACACTTCTGTCACCCAAATAATTATCATAAGTGTGCCCAGATTTTTTACAGAATGTGCAAACCTGTTTTCTTCTGTCTCCAACTCTGCTCTTTGTAGCATCATTCTGAAACTTTGCTGCGGAAATGGAACTGAAAAATGACATGCCTTCATCTTTCTCCTTTTCCTCACCCCGCTGGCTTTCTTCATGGATTAAAACAGAAAAAGCCTTTTCCAAATCAGGAGTCTCTTCCATAGCTAGGATTTAACCCCTAATATGGACGTATGCTTTGTTTAAACCCATTAGAAACTGGATTAACTTGTCTTCTTCGTCACGTTTTGCTTGGATTTGTTGAACGTCACAACTGCATTCAAGAGGTGGCCTGAGCATCTCAATTTCTCCCCAAATATTCTTCAGTCTTGTAAAGTATTCGGTAATGGTCTCATCTCCCTGTTTTATTTCTGCAAGACTTTGCTTTAATCCATGTAACATTGCTAAGTTCTTTCTTTCATACCTTTTACAGAGTCCATCCCAAATAAACTTGGGGTTGTCTGAATACATAAGGCTGCTAGAAATACCAGGTTCCAACGAACTGGTGATCCACGAAGCCACCAAGGAATTCGACTGCATCCACGCCGAGAGACGTAGCGGTTCATCAGGACCTAGTTTTTTGATGTCGTCGGTAACAAACCCGAACTTGTTCTTCGCCTTGAGACTGAGGGTCATCGCCCACTTCCACCCCAAGAAGCCCTTACCATTGAACTTCCTTGTAAGATTCTGCCCGGGATTCTCTGCTCCATGGACGTAGAGTGGATCAGATGCGTCAACGCCAACATTCGGACCAGAAGAAACTTCTGTTTGTGTCTCCTTTTCTTTGTTCATCTTTGCTATATGAACAACATTAATCCTCTAGGATCTTAGATTAGTGCTCTGATACCATAATAGATTTGTAAATGTTTGAGTTTATTTGAATTAACGATAGATGAAAGAATAGAAGATTGAATCTGTAAACGTAAAGTTCTTCTTCATAATGAAATCGAATACATCTGTTTCTGATTGACTGTTACTATATAGACAAAATAAGAAGAGATAAATCTGGAGAATATCTAACAATATTATCTAAACTAACAATATCTCAACTAACTGCAAAATCAAATAATATCTAGATAAAAAAACCTTTAAGTTAAAAACTGCAACCTTAATACTAGACAGGCCCTTAATATATATAATGGGCTGGGCCAATAACCCGTGTGTTCATTTCAGTGAAAGATCTCAACAAAATTCTTTGCTCAGCATTATCTTCATGGGAAATTAAATTAGAGATGCGTGCCCATAACTAGAAAAGAGAATATCGATATTATTTATTGTAGGAAAAAAATTAGGGATATCATTCCTTATAACTCATATTAGTTTAGATAAAGTTTTTCCTTATAAGTTTTAGGAGGGCAGTTAATCACCTCCGTGATAGTAGTATAAGTGTATAGAAAAACATCAGAAAATGAAAGACTTTCATCACAAAAAGATAGAGCTTTGGAATGAAAAGATTGTTGAGAGAATCTCAACGTTTAGTCTAGATTTAGACGTGAGTAGTGATTGTCCAAGCGTTGAGCATACCACGTGTAAGAGTTTTCAAGTTATCAATAAAATTGATAACAAAGTTTTCTTCTAAATGTTCTGTGTCTCGCTCCGCGTTATGGTTAGTCTCGTATTGAATCTTCAGATTTAACACCTTAGTCTCAAAGCTGAGGATCAATGGGATGAAATTGATGAGAAGCGTTTAAGCAAAACAACCAAGCTCTTCGCATCCTTGTAACCTCTTTGTATGATAAAGATCAAGGTAGAGTCTTGGGTATAAGAACGGCCAAGGGAGTATGAGATTTTCTAAAGATCGCTTATCAAGGAACTTAATCAATCCCCAAGGTTAAGGAGAAACAATTCTGATGAGAGTTTAACAATTTCAAGATGTCAAAGGATGAAAGTCTAGCACTAGCAGTGGAAATGTTCATTCAAGTGCTTATTGAACACAAGAAGGTTGGGGTAACTCTTTCAAATGAAACTGTTAATGATAGGTTTCTTGATTCACCAACCAAGGACTGGCTAACCTATACTTTGTTACTTGAAAAAATGAAAGAATTATCATCTATGTCGTTTGAAAAATTATGTTCATATCTGGTGTTTCATGAAAGAAAGATGAAGGAATATAATCTGGATGAAGTTACAATGGTGTGAGGATCTCACATTAAAGGCGAAGAAACCATCGAGACGCCAGGTTGGGACTACGATGATGACATAGAGAATGAAATGACTATGCTAGCACAAGGATTGAAGCGTATTCTTAGATGAAAACACGGTAGATACAAGGTGCAAGTTCAAGATGAGAGTACGACATTAGCAATCTGGAATGTTTTTGGTGTCACAAAATGGGGCATCTAATAAAATATTGCTCTCTACTACTAGAGTTATCTCAACATCGTGTAGACACCAAAAATTTTCATCCCATAAAGCAAAATTCAAGAAAATAAATATAATAGAAGGGTCCTCATCTTTCTATCTCGAAATGTCTTAATGTGCGTGCCAAGATGGAGCCACCATTTTATTAAAAGATTTTCGAATGAATTCAACAATAAACATTTGAAAAATTGAATTTTCAACAATAAATCAATTTCAAAACAAATACATTTATTTTCAACAATAAATCAATTTCAAAACAAATACATTTATTTTCAAAAATACAATTTCACACCATCTATTAGAACCGCAAATACTTATTTTATCGCATTAATATCACAAGAAACAACAGTGTCTTAGCCGTAGTTACACCACTTACTAACCCTAATCCAAGTTGCTTCTATTAAAAAAAACCTTAAGCTTTCCCCACTCAAGTGATCCCGCCAATATCCTCCTTCAATCTCAACAAACAGAAAATCTAGCCAAAACAATGGCATCGACCTTCCATTCTCGCGTCAATCTATAAAAAAAGATATTCCTCTCAAAACAACTGAAAAAACCTAACTCTTTTACTCCGCAACCGCCTTGGCTCTCTTTGTCTCCAAACAAAAGCGCGACTTCATCCCTCTCTATCAAGCCAACCACATTCAAATCTTTGTGACCACCACTGCATCGGTCACCAGGATCCTCAAAAGACCGCATTCATCCTCCATTGTTGATCTTGTCATGCTCCTACCTCTGCCTTTCGTGTTAGCTTTCACCATTTTAAGCGGTCTCAAGTCCTTTTCCGGCCTTTCGACTTGGATCCGCCATCGTCTCCTTTGCATTACTAATGGAACCCTAATCTTCTTGGTCATTTGAGATGTCTGTTACAGGGCTTGCTATTTGTTACCGAAGTCAATCTATTTCTTCATTAACGACTACCTTTGTTACTTGCTCTTAACTTGTTTTAATGCTTTGAAAGTGACATGCGTTTTGCCCCGTTGCTTTGATAAATCGTGGGCTGATTGGACTTTCACAATTGTTCTAATATATCTCTATTTTTGCAGTTCTTTGTCGCCTCAATTCAAGTATGATATAAACATATCTAGTTTCTTCTTTCGCTAGTTACTAGGATTAGTTTGCTCTTTTCCTTGGCTTCGCTTTTCTGACCGAGATCCTTGGATATTGATGAATTTGTATGCTGGGAACTTGGCGGTGAGTATTCAGTTTGGATATTTTGGATTTATCCAAAATCCGAATTAACTGACTTTTTTTTAACCGAATTTAAATTTCGGTTAACCGAATTATCCAAACTGGGTTGCTATTCGCAGTACAAAATTACTAATCACCGCAGTACAATTTTTTTTAATTCATACTAACGTTGTACACATGTAATGATGTCGTGTTGTAGCTCTTGTTTTTTTTTAAAAATAATTTCTTGAGCGTAAACATAAAAAACACTCTGATTGTTACAAAACATTATAAACCCGTATAAAAGACGTTAAACCCTTTTTAATCGCATTTAAACGTTATAATTGTGACTCCGCATAAGTTAATGACATTTTATGTTGTGTTTGACTAAATTACAAACATTGTTACACTTTTAGAACGTTGTATTGAAATCACAGTTGAAAACGTCAATTTGGGGTAAAAAACGCTCGTACTATATATAGCCTAACCTTCCTTGGATTATTCATTTCTCACTTACTCACTCTCTCTTCTCTATCTCTCTTCCTTAATAAGCTCTCTTCTGACTGCCAGAGCTGCCGCCGGAGCCGCCACCCGCCGCCGCCAACTACCGCTGGAAAAATTTTCCGGTGAGTTTTTCAAAATTTTGTTTTTTGCAACTTATAGATTTGGGTGTCCTGAGTATGAATTTGGTGTTAGTTTTTTGAAATTCAACATCATTTGAGCTAGATCTAGCATGAAACATTCGAAAATATTCAAAAAAAAACCCAGGCGAGGAGCAGGGCGGCTCCACTCGCGCTTGGGTGAGCACCACCGCTGCTCTACCCGGAGACAGGCGAGTACCGCCGCAGCTCGCCCCAGAAGAAATCGAGTACTGGCGCTGCTCGAGTTACCCGCCGGCGAGGAGCTGTGCGACTCGGCCTCTATGCGCGCGCCCGAAGATGGAGTTGAGGGCTGGTGCTGCTCGAGTCGGGTGGAACCGATACCGGCGCTGCTCGCCTCTGACTTCACCGAGGAGGGGCGCTACTCGATGCTGGAGACCGCGAGGAGCTGCGCTGCTCACCCCAGGATCAGGCGAGTAGCAGCTGCTCGCCCCAGGATCAGGCGAGTAGCAGCGCTGCTCGAAGGCAGATGTTTTTTTTCTTTTTTTTTGAATTCTAATATTGTGAATGATTTTTAAATGTTTTAATTTGTTTATTTTTTAATTCTAATATTGTGAGTGATTTTTAAATGTTTTAATTTGTTTTTTTTGAATTCTAATAAATATTGTGAATGATTTATACATGTTTGAATTTTTTTTTGAATTCTAATATTGTGAATGATATGATTATAAATGTTTGAATTTTTATGTTATGAATGAGGAATATAACTGTGTGATATTCATATGCAGTGATGGATCGTCTGAAAAAAGTAGTGCAACATGTATACACGAAGAAGAAGAATAAAGACCGGGGTACGGATCAGCCTATGACGGCCTCGTACGTCGTGGTGTACGTGCTCCTGGTGAAGGGCCGAGTAATCCTGCCCCCCACATGGAAGCAGCACACCATTCATCGTTCCATCCGGGTCAATCTTTCAACGACCCGGCGTTTCAAGTACCTGCACCACCAATGGTAGCGGAGGATGACTCGACGATTAGGGATGGCAATGGGTCGGGTTTGGGTCGGGTGGACCATCACCCGCACCCATCACCCGACTTCACCCTCTCCACCCGTACCCGACCCGTCACCCGTTATGTATCACCCATCACCCATTTCACCCGTCACCCGCGGGTGAAGCGGGTGAACCCGTTTACCCATTTACCCGTTTGTTTTTCTTTTTCCTTGTTTGCCACTAAGGTTTGCAAATTACTGTGAGTGGAGAGAAAATAGAGACACAAAGCATGTATGTTCTATGTTCGCCGATTAGGATTACGAAATTTACTTCAAAGAAAAAAATGAAATAAGGCACAGAGCATGTATGTTCCATGTTCGCCAATTATGGTTGCAAAATTACCATGAGTGAAGAGAGAAAATAGAGGCGCAGAGCATGTATGATCAAGGATTGCGAAATTACCTTCAGTGAAGAGAATGAAAAACTTCGTAGAGCATGTAAGTTATTTGTTTTTCAGTTAGGGTTTCAAAATTACCGAGAGTGAAGAAAGAAAATAGAGGCACAGAGCATCTTTGTTCCATGTTTGCTAGTTAGGGCTGCAATTACCTTCAGTGAAGATAATTAAAAACTGCGCAGAGCAAGTATGCTAGGGCTGTAAAATTACCGAGTGTGGTGAGAATAAAGAATGACGCAGTCAGTCAGTCACCCAGAGCATGAATGTTTCTTGTTCACTAGTTAGGGTTACAAAAATCATGAGTGAAGGAGAATGAATAATAAGTAACAATTTAACATATAATATATATAATCTATGTGGGTGAGTGGGTCGGGTGATGGGTGAAAAATGTTCACCCGTTACCCGACCCGCACCCGTACCCGTTCCACCCGTCACCCGTTTTTCACCCGTTTTATGCGGTTTTTCACCCGGTTTAGCGGGTCGGGTGACCGGGTGAAATGGGTACCCGCGGACCCATTGCCATCCTATCGACGATGTACGATATACCGAGGAGACGCATGCCAGTGGTGTCATCATCCAATAGTGCTTGGTCTGACAGATCACTACACAGCGCTAGCTACAATATCTCGGGCGAAGCAAGCCACCAGATTGGTCCGTTAGAAGCTCAGACGTCAGGCGGTGGTAGTTCATCACGTCCACTACACCCATCACCCGCCCGTGCTGATGAGGACCATGTGATGACTGAGTGTTCGCCACATGCTGATGACGATGGTCGTGGTGCTGATGATGAGGACTCACCCGACATGGATGAGGAGCAGGATAATGAAGATGATGAAGTCATGGATAAGGAGGATGACACTGACGAGGAAGCAGCTCTAGCGATGGTTCTAGTCATTCCTACCTCTTGGAAGTTGACAGAGGTGCCAGTTCCTGGCGGTCCACTACTCACTAGTGTTATCACTAGCTTCGGGGGTCATGTAGCGCTTGACTTATGGACCTCGACAAAGGTATGTTCTCTATCTTCTCTTGTATTTGATCATTTAATATCATACTACGTTTTGTAAGTGTTAAATATTGGTCATTATGTAGGATCGTGGGGTTTTGAGTTTCAAATCCCGTAAGGTGATGCTTACCTGCTGGCCAAAAGATCAAATTTCCAGCAAAAGACCAAGGAACATGCTTAAGTATTCTGGTATAGAGCACCTACAGGATATTACGATGCCATACGACCACATGTCCCTCATCAGTGCTTTTGTGGAGAGGTGGCAGCCTGATACAAACTCATTCCATATGCCATTCGGTGAGATGACGATCACCATGCATGATGTGTGGATGATACTGCAAATCCCCATCGTCGGTCGTCCATTGATAGGGGATTCATCCACCTCTGGGTTGAAGGAGGTAATGGCTGATTGTCTTAATGTTGGGGGAGATGTACAGACTATGACAGAGACACTGTGGAATACCAGTGCTGTATCGATTGCGAGCTTGTTGCAGCAATGTAGGGATGTAAATGAAGAGCCAATGAAGCAGGCATGTGGTTGGTTGTATCATCTGATCGGTATGACTATATTAGCTGGAAAATCAAATGGTCGTCTGAGTCCACAGCTGTTCTCGTTAGTAGCTCCCATGAAGAAAGCTATGAAGCTTCGTAAATATGCATGGGGAGCTGGTACTCTTGCATGGTTATATCACCAGCTAGGGATAGCCTCTCGTGCCGGCTCCAGTGGGATAGCTGGTTCTATGACGTTACTTGAGGTACGTGTCCTAATGTGCATCTAGTATATGATAACCCACTGAGTATTAATATTTGGTACTGCTTAATCATTCTAGTGTTTTATATGCACAGTGCTGGATTTATGCGTACTTCCCTACATTAAGACCAGCGATTAGCCTAGACTGGCGCGCTAATGATGACAGACGTTGGGCTCTAAGATGGGTGAGATCTACCTCTCAAGTGCATGATCATCGTTCACTGCAAGGCTATCGTGAGCATCTAGATGCTTTGAATGCTCTAAATGTAAGTGTTTGTAGTTGCTAACACATTGAACCATTATTATTTTTGTCTTTCGTTGTTGGTTACATCTTACTATTAATGTTCATTGTAGATTGATTGGTTGCCCTACGGTCGGGGTAATGTTAATGTTCATGGAGGGCGCACATGGTATAGAGGTAACATACAGGTTTTGGGGTAGAATGAGCCATACTTGCCCGGGCGTTGTCTACGCCAGTTTGGTTACATTCAGGGTATCCCTGAACCTCCTATTAGACCCAACCCAAGGTCTGAATAAAGAGGAAAAACCCCACCCTACACCTGTGTATACCCCCCATGTATAGTTTGTGGGAAACAACTTCTAAATTGCTGGTTCCAGGGTATGCGCCCACAAATGCGCGGTTACATGCTTGCGACCCACTCTACCTAGATTGGTACACCAAGCATACACACCCGAAGATCCTAAACCCTGAGAGTTATCAGACCACCCTGGTTCATCGTCCAGATCCCTGTCTAGTAAGTCATATTTTCATAGTACTTCATGACATATCACTTTTATTTTTTATGTGTACTTACCTGACCAAGTGTGTTACAGCTACTGTCTGAGGCAAGTGAGCTTGCACGCCCGTACTACCAAGAGAACAATGCATGGGACTGGTCATACTATCGTCAGGGGATGCCAGAAGAAGAGCAAAGGGCTGCAACTCATGGTCTTGAGGATGTGTTCAGCTCTTTATACATATGGGATAGTTACCAGCGCCAGCATGGTGCACCCTAGTGGTTGTCATCTTGGATTTGGATGTAATAAACTTTAGTATCATCTTGGAACTATTTGTTGTCTTTCATTTTTACTTGGTGTATTAGATGCTAGTACAATTTGTGTGGTTGTAGTTTTTTTTGGTGGACTTGGTGATGGTGGAATTATTGCTGACAATCCTGATGACCTTGTTGATGATCTTTTGGTTGATTTTGTGGAGGTTCTTAGAACCGGTGGAGATAAGAAAAACAGGGGAGACTATGCCAAATTTTTTCTAGAAATGCATCGTTTCTGAAGTGCTTTTAAATCAGCAAGATTGTAGCTTGATGATTGGAGAGCAAGCACGTATATGTCACGAGAAATGAAATATCTAACATGTACCTGTAGACACCAAAAATTCTCACCCGTTTTATTTTAAAACAAAAATTCAAAAATGAACAGCTTTCAAATCAAATCCTATGAATCACATGATTGAAAGTGAATAACTATCTAACATGTACCAAAGATTGTATATGCCACGAAAAATGAAATATATCAAAATGTAGAAATTCCTAAGAAAGAAAAGATGTGTGACCAACTTCAATCTAAACTTACCGGAATGCCTTTGTTTCTGTTGTCCTTGCTGCCTGAGAGAAAGAATTGTGATATCTATGGGCCTTGGTAGAAGAAGACTTTGGTAGAATTTGGTGTCGTCACACAATGCATGGCTCCTTTCAAAGTTAACGATCAGTATTTGACAAATGTGCTTCTTAAGATCAATGCTAATCTGGGTGGTCTAAATTCTTTGTTGGCCGTTGAGTGTTCTCCAGCAATGATAGTGTCGAAATGAAATATCTAACATGTACCAAAGATTTCATATGTCACGAGAAATGAAATATATCAAAATGTAGAAATTCCTAAGAAAGAAAAGATGTGTGACCAGCTTCAATCTAAACTTCCCGGAATGCCTTTGTTTTTGTTGTGCTTGCTTCCTGAGAGAAAGAATTGTGATATCTATGGCAATTGGCAGAAGAAGACTTTGGTAGAATTTGGTGTCATCACACAATGCATGACTCCTTTCAAAGTTAACGATCAGTATTTGACAAATGTGCTTCTTAAGATCAATGCCAATCTGGGTGGTCTAAATTCTTTGTTGGCCGTTGAGTGTTCTCCAGCAATGATAATCACGAAATGAAATATCTAACATGTACCAAAGATTGTATATGTCATGAGAAATGAAATATATCAAAATGTAGAAATTCCTAAGAAAGAAAAGTCCCCGAATTCAAATCCTATGAAACACATAATTGAGAAAAGGAAGCCTGAGCAGATTATTATATTTAGGGATGGTGTGAGTGAGTCTCAGTTCAACCATGTTCTAAACATCAAGCTTGACCAAATTATTGAGGCTTGCAAATTTCTGGATGAAAGCTGGAACCCCAAGTTTGAGGTGGATGCCCTGATAATGTCCCTCCCTCCCGGTACTGTTATTGATAATACGGTGTGTCACGAGAAATGAAATATATCAAAATGTAGAAATTCCTAAGAAAGAGAAGTCCCCGAATTCAAATCTGATGAATCACATAATTAAAAGTGAATAACTATAACAACACGTTTATTCCACGTCCAAACATCTACCAAAGATTATAAATCCTGAAAAGTATAATAACACGAGAACTAACAAGATCAATTACACAATAACCAATAACCTAATTATTTCCTAACCTTTGTCTCTCTATTCCCTGTGCTATTACATTACGTCGCATCTCATAAATTGGTTCTTGGTGTTGAAAATCATCATCATCGGGCTCAATAGGATCATAAATAACAAGTAATGGAATATGAGCGATGAAATCATTATACTCCATGTAATTCTCCATCATCCGGCGAACTGATGTATCATTTCGTACATGAATAAAAGTCCACTCGTAGTCGCCCTCCAGCCCCAAATACACCATTGTTGTTATGTTTATTCTGCCGAGGAGGGACTGTAATGCTCGGATTACTCATCGTTGTAGATCACGGAGATTACTAGGATATGGCATAGTAACTTCTACGCGTCTATGCCCCATTCTTCTATCAAATTGTGCTCCATGATGACCAAAAGTTACATAATTAACGTGTAAACAGAAAGGAAACCCCATTTGATTTTGAGAGCGAAATGGGAATTAAGGTATGAAGAGTTCAAGCAAGATGTAATTAGACAGATTCTGAGAGCACAGGGTAAGGAATGAGTATGTTGGGACACTGATACCCTCTTTTATAATATTTGAGTAACGGTCACTGACATGTCCAACGGCTAGTTCAACGGCTACTAAAAGAAAACAGGGTTATATCATGAATTTTCCCTAAAAAGAATTCACCCCCACTATTCAAATTAGATTCTAGCCGAAGGAAGCGTACCAAACACACCATGGAGAAGTTGATGATCCGGTACAAAGTGAATTCAAAGTTACCATAGGTAATTACTTTTGTCAGGGAAAGGTACAGGTCACTGTGCACGTACCAGGTTACCGTTTTTGAACTTGTAACCTTGTGGCTAGTTCATGACCAACCTCTATATAAGGGATGCCTCTTCCATTTCATCTTCACACACTCACTCTCCATATTCTCGAAGCTCTCTATCTCCTCACTCTCTTCCAAAAATAATTTCGTAAAACTGTGTAAGCTCTCTAAACATGAGTCAATCTTCAGATTCCGATCATGAGTATGTTCCAGTATCAAGCCCAGTAAGTATTTAGTTTATTGTCTTTGTAAATCATATTCACACTAATATCTCATATTTCAATATTCGTCTAACATTCTCTCGACCCTTATTGCAGGAAAGTGACTCAACCACTGATTCAGATTGGGATGAATTTGACGAAGGCGTTCCAGATCATAATGCAGAGATGGATGACTACATGCAGATGTATAATCGACCTCCGGTGGTGGATACAGGTTACTTATTTCAAACAAACCAGGCCTTTAGGAGTAAAGAAGAAGCGAAAGCTTGGGTAGATAGTGTTGACCATCCCAACCATATCTACACCATAATTCAAAGTTCTCGGTCGGGCCAAGATTTCCACATAACATGCGAGAGGTATTGGAAACCACGAAGGACATCACGACCTGGTGTCATCAACCGGCGCAGATCATCTGGTTCAAAGAAATGTGGTTGTCCTTTTCGAATTAAGGGGTATTACACAAGCTACGGGTGTTTCTTGAAAGTGGGTAACGGATGGCATAACCATGATCTCGCTGAGTGGGCAGAGGGTCATTTTGTGGGAAAACACCTAATTGAGGAGGAGGAGATTATGATCGATCAGAGAAGCAGAGTCGGTGTGCCACCTTGTGCAATTTATTCAGAGCTCACAACAATCAACCCAGAAACGTCAGCAACAAGGAAAGACATATACAACCGGATACAAAAACAAAACTTGAAAAGAGAGATGGTCGATCTATGGTGCAGACTCTGCTGAGTGAGCTAGACAAAAACAACTACTACTACGATTACACTACAGAACCAAGTAAGTCAACTCAGTATGTCTCAAATAACTGCAATCCTTTAGGTTTCATATTAATTTGATAGATAACATGATTATATTTCACAATTTAGGGGATCGAACACGACTTGGGTCCATCTTCTTTGCACACCCTACCTCTAGATTACTGCTCCATGCTTTCCCGTACGTCATAGGCATTGATGCTACCTATAAAACAAACATCGCAAAAATGCCTTTGGTTCAGTTCATCGGGATGACGAGTATAGGCAAAAACTTCAGCATTGCCTTCGCCTTTCTTGTATCAGAATCAACGGACATGTATGTGTGGGCACTTCAACAATTAAGGGAACTCCTCGGTCGGACTACAACCTCAACATTTATCACCGACAGATGTCTGGCCCTGATGAATGCCTTAGAACAGGTATTTCCTGAATCTCATCATCTTCTATGTCGGTGGCACATAAGTAGGAACATTCAGGGGAAAGCCGAGACTTATATGGGTGATAGAGGAAGGGCGGCGGCTGTAGTCGAATGTGGACTTCGGTTGTCTACTCGAGCACAGAGCAGGACTACAACGAGAGTTATGAAAATTTCAAGTATACATACCAAAGCTATCCACGTTTCATTACGTATGTTGCATCAGTCTGGGAGAAACACAAGGAAAAATTTGTGGAGGCTTGGGTCAAGAATGTGTTGCACTTCGGCAACACAACGACAAATAGGTAAAATTTAATCTGTAATTTTTAAGAAATACAGTCATTGTTAGATCTATAAAACTTACTTAAATATTTCATAGGGTGGAGAGCGCACATTCTTCTCTAAAGGCGAGATTAAGGATTGCTAGACACACTTTGGATGTAATCTTTCCAAAGATTAACGATCATGTGAATACAAGCATCCGGGAGCTAAAAAGGATTTCGAGGCAGCCAGGACAAAACACAGAAGAGAGCACATGAGGGTTCCAATTGCTGACCTGATCGGGAAGGTTAGTATCCTTTGCTTAGATGAGCTAGTAAAGGAGCTTGGAAGGGCGAATTATGTGCAAATGGACAGCTCACTCTGTGGATGTGACAAGGTAACCTCTCATGAATTACCTTGCACTTGTAAATTAAACTACATGCTGGATAGTGGTATACTATGCTCGAAGAGGGATATACATCGTTTCTGGTATACCCTAAGCTGGGAGAAACATGAATCGACAATTGATATGCTATCCTACAAGGAGGAGGCAGAACAGAATAGATGGCGATATAGCTTCTGAGGTAGCACAGTTAGATGATCCTACTCTGATGGCGAAATTTTACAGTCAAATCCAAAACTTCCTTCACCCAGATATGGTGTGCCAATTAGGAGAGCCATTGGAACAGTTTGGGATTGGCAGACCTACCGGGACCTCAAGACCAAACCGACGGGAACCTTCGTCTTGGGAGCGTAACCGACCAAGGGCAGGCCAGTCAGAAGGAGCGCCATCAAATAGAAGATCACGTAATAGAGGATCATCAAATCCGAGTCGATTCCTGCCCTAGACAACTTCCCATACTACCAGAATTTCAACCCCAACCTATATCAATATATGACTGGGTATATTGATGTTCGTGGAGATGGGAATTGTGGTTTCAGGGTCATTGCTGATTACCTATATTCAAACGAAGAGAGGTGGAAAGATGTCCGTAGAGCATTGTACCATCACATGAAGAATACAGAACCGGCGAATCAACTATACAAGGCCATTTTTAACGAAGGACCGTACAACGACATGTTAAGAGCGCTTCATTGGAATTTAGGAGAGCCAGCACCTCCAGAGAAATGGATGGCCACGGAAATGGGGTTGGCGATCGCGACAAAGTACACTTCGGTAGTAGTTTTCTACTCTACTGTCTGGGGGGTATGACAAGTGCCACATACCTTCCTCTTGATAATTATACCAATCGTGATAGCCCAAGAGGAGAGATCCACATAGGAATTTGCCCCCAGGGTCATTTCATAAGGTTCTGCATGGTTGATGACTCCCCACTCCCCCCGTCTCTCTGCAGTGGTTCTTTTATAGAGATCCAAACACTGTCGGACCTTGGATTCTTCAAATACAATCTAGGTTAGATAGTTGGAACAACATTGTAACTTAGTTTTTCTTTAACTTAGTTGTTGTAACTTAGTCTTTCTTTAACTTAGTTGTTGTAACTTAGTTTTTCTTTAACTTAAGTTGTTGTAACTTAGTTTTTCTATAAATTAGTTGTTGTAACTTAGTTTTTCTTTAACTTAGTTGTTGTTTTAATCATATTGACTAAATTTGGTCATTCAATTCTATTTCAAAAAAAAGTGTCTCCCCGTAACATTCCAACTTATTCAACTAAGTTTGGTGAAAAAAAAATTTGTACTGCAAATAGTAAAGTATTTTAAGTGTTGGATTACATTTTTATGTGTTTATATTATTAATTTGACTTAAAATTAATTTGTACTGTGAATAGCTTCCTGTATTGATTACAACAAAAAAGTAACTAGTAAAATTCGCTACTAATCAACTACAAACTACTTCGGTAAATTTACTTTCAGATATCATTTTTGGAAAAAAAACACAGTGACACATCATTACATGTGTACAACGTCAATATGAATTAAAAAAATTTTGTACTGCAAATAGCAACCCCCTTATCCAAATTATAATTTGATTTGGATTTCGGTTTTGACTTTGTCTAATTCGGTTAACCAAATTATCCAATTTTTTTTAAAAGAATATTCTCTTGTCTAATTATAGTCTTTAGTGACAAATAATCAAACACAAACTCTAAATTTCGGTTAGTTGAAATGTAAATAGCTAAAATTTGGATTTCGGTTCGGTTTTTGGTTTTTTACTTAAAAAAAATTTGGATTTTGGATAATTTGGATAACAGTCAATTCAGTTTTGGTGTTAATTTGGATAATTCGGTTTTTAACCGAAATAACCGAAATCCAATTTTTTTTAAACAATTTGGATTTTGGTTAACCGAATTATCCAAATGCTCACCCCTAGGAATTCGCAAGCCTAATCAAATATGGATCTCTGGATTTCGCATCACCCCTTGTGGGTTTCAAAGTTATGTTGTTTTGTGCATTCCTTGATTCTGGCACTTATTATTTTGACCTATGAGTATTGATCTAACTCTATAAGTCACGTCGTTTTAGATCACATGTTTATTGGGCCCCCCTCACCTTCTCTCCAGCCTTTAGGAGTTGGGACCCGAGTCGTATTAACCCATCTTGTCATACTTTGTTTATCGTTGATTGCTCATTTAAATTTGTAGTCTTCTTGACGATCTGGTTTGACCTTACTGATCAAGGGCCCATGGGTGTAACTTGTGTTTTCATACTCTGTTCCATTATGTTCTCCGTGCTACTTGTCTAATTTTATTCGCTCATTACACCTTGGTTTTGTGTTTTAACTGAGGTACATCCCTTGAAGACTTGGACCAGACTTTCGCTTGTAGATTGGGCTTGTCAACTCTTGGGCTCTATATCAACTGATCATGGGGTTTGGAAATTCTAACCTTTAGTTTTCATTACCTCGATTCAATTAGTTTAATAATTCACTACCACTTGGGCATCAATTTTAGGTTAGGAAGTTGGTTTAATTCTAGCATTATTTTGCCCTACTATGCTTAGATAAGAAGAACATGAATCGAGTGATAGTTACCCGAATATTATAATTCTCAAGATGAATCATTCATCGGCTGGGTCCTTATTAATTCTATCATTGTAGAGGGAAATAATTGAAAAAAACCTTCCACAAAGGGAAACCCTCCTCAGGGTCTAGCCATGATCTCACATGACTCACCACCCATCCCCTTGATACTACACTTCAGTTTGAGTCTTAATCTAGGATAATGAATTAATTCGAGTTTCAACCTCTTTGCTTGATTTTTCTTACAATTCATATCATTTGCTGGAAGCTTAAAACTCTTTCTATGTTCAAGTTAGGATGTGGGAGATGATTAGATTGTCCCTTTTCCTTCCATTGAGAGGGGTTGTATGATCCCATTGCACACCTCTCATTCTTCTTGCTTTTCATTCTGTCATTATTGACTTGCCTTTCTCTCGTTGTTGTGCTCTATGGCAAGACATGGTGATTGATGAGCTGAAAAATGTGTTAGGACTAGGAAGATGGACTTTGGCTAGGACTACTGGGGTCTTCATAACGTAAGAAGCAGTTGGTACATCTCTTGGGATCCTTACCAGCTCAAGTGAGGGGGTGTCAATGCAACCCCTTCCCGATATAAGCTCCTCTTCTTATAATTTTCATTCATGTTTATAACGATTTTTAAATCATTTATCATGTTTGTTCCATTTTATAATCTTAAGATTAATTCGCTTCTTTTACTTCATACTATGCTCTTCATTACATTACTTTGTCTATGTAAACTCTAGAAAACTCTGTTACAGCCTTGATAACAAATTAAGCATGCTATGTTATGTTTTTTGGTTCAATTACCTTCCATTTTTTGTGCCTCTCATGACAAATATTACTGGAAGCCAGGTTCTTTTATCCTAGATCAATATGTTGCTTAGCTGGTGATACAAAAAACTACATAATACTATCTGTGTAATGTCCTGCTTGTTACATATTGTCGATTGTCTGCTGATATTATCTTCAATCCTCTGTGTAGGTTACAAAGAGCTTGAACGTCAAGTCTTTTGTTACTCAATTTCAAGGAGAATCCAGTGAATTTAACATCCTCAAGACTACTTTGTGAAGGGAACTTATGAAGTCGATGAAATCAAGCTGTAAAGGTTCTTTGCCTCCCTTGTCTTTCATCTCCACTTTTGACGATACTAAAGTTTCCTCGATATTAACCAGGATTAAGTGGTAGTACTATTATTGAATGCACAATAGATTCCCACAGAAACCTTTCAATGGCATTATTAGATCCATAGATGAAGCAAACTTCAACATTATCTCTTCGATCTTTCCTTTTAGTGTCATAATGGTAGACATGTTGGTCAGTTGTCCTAAATGGAGTGACATTCGATACTGAATTATCCCCCAAATCTTGCTCGGCTTTGGGGAACACAACTACTCACAACAGGTATTTACAAAATAACTCCTGCTAACAACATCAATTATATTATGCAAAGTCTTCATTCTCTTCAAGTTGGAGGTGGCTTTAATGGACGCTGTATGGGCTGACCTTCGAATTTGAGCACAAACCTCTTGTGTCGGTTGCGAGAATAGTAATTTTCCTGTGTTCCATAAAGCCGAGATTGAATTAATCAAAGTTTTAAAATAACATTTCTTTTTTATTTCTAAATCTTTCAACCAATAATTTCTTGAAATCTGCTATGGATAAACTTAGATCTCTTTTTTTGTTGCTATCAGTAAACCTGCTGTTGAAGTCTTTTAGCCTTAGAAATGCTCATATAGCTTCAGTGTTATGTTTCTTTACAATGGAGCTAAAATCTGCATTGTTCTTGTACTCACTCAAACTATCTTATGAGTATTATGCTCCTATTTATGCACTATCTTTAAGGAATTAGACATTACTAAAAACATGCAACCACCCACTGTTTGATGGATTTTTTTAGATTTAAGGAAAAGAATATAGTACTCACCCTTGTTGCTGCTAAATTTTGTCCAGATTCTACCCAATTTTACATTATCTACGCGATAACCTGAAAACAGTTCTTGAAATCCAATATTATATATTATTTAGTGTCATTATTATTGCAACCTGAAACTTGTAATTTATGCTCATTTATGCTCCAGAAGTGCTCCTTAGTTTGCTCCTTAATTGCTGATCGGTTTGCTCCTGAATTGCTGCTCAATTTTCTTCTTGAATTCCTGCTGCTATTGAAATTTCGAATCTGTTACAACAAGTATTTCTTGCTTTATATACTGTTATTGTTATAGTTTTATATGATATAGATATTAAAATTATGAATCTGTTTTACTTCTTTTAATTATGATCACAATTTACTTGCTTGTTTCTGCGGTTTGAGCACTTTTTTGTAAGCATTATGCTGCTACACTTTATAATTATTACACAACCGTATTCAAGCTGCATTTCACTTCTATGTTAAGCTGTTATACAAAATTGATTTTGGGGTTTTAAATTATATTGCTTGTATAGAGGGGGTAAAACTGTTTTGCTATTGTATTTGAGTTGCTGCTAAGGTGATTAACAACACTACTCTCAGCTGTTGTTTTGCTGGAACACACATGTAGAAACGCTTTTTGGGTATCCAAATCCTTTTGATAAAACTCCAACATTACAATATATATTTTACTATTATGAAAATAAATTTTATACATCACTATCATAATCTGCTGACATCACCACGTAAAATAAAACATGTAAGAGATTTTAAATTCAGGGCAAAGAGAGTGTTGCATCTAGATACCCGGACTGAAATAAGCTCTTGGTTATGATTAAGCTATGGTCTGAAAATATGCATTGTTTACGCTGGAACGTGACCATTAGTTTGCTGTTAGCAGCTGCTGTAGCGAATAAAAACAATGTTAAAAGTTGCAACCAGTGTTACTCCATCACCATATTGCTTTAGTTGCTGTTAGATACCAATTTTTCAACCATTGTCAATTAAAAATAATGTCAAAGAAGAGCTAATATGGTAAATATTTAGAGGATATGATTAACCTGTCATGGATGTAAAAAGGTGTACTTGATGACTCCTATCGGGCTGGGATAAAAGAGTTCAGCAGCATTGTAGTTGAGAAGCTTCCGCTAGAAGATGACGGTTATATTTTGTGCCCGTGCAAAAAGTGTAGAAATGTATTGAAATATCCAAAAGTATGTCAAATTTATGATCATTTAAGGCGATATGGATTTGTGGAGGACTACACAGTATGGGCCTGGCACGGTGAGAGTGCAGATGATACGACTCTGTTTAGTGAATGTAGTACTGGTGGAGAACATACAAAATGTCATGAGGACAACAATGATGTGCCTCCCAGTTGTGATTTGAATTTGGGTGATGAAAATGATGATCACATTAACTCAATGCTGGATGATGTTGAACAACATTTTGTTGAGAAGCCCAGTGCATATGAAGATTTGCTCGACTCCTACAATAAACCATTGTACCCTGGATGTGATCCTTTAAAGTGGAATAAACTGAATTTTGTTTTGAAGCTATTCAGCTTAAAATCAAAGTACGGGTGGAGTGATGTGAGCTTCACCGCTTTACTGAAATACTAAAAGATGCATTCCCGACTCAAAACGAATTGCCTGTCTCAACTTACCATGCCAAGAAGTTGTTATGTCCAATGGGAATGGGATACAAAAAGAGAATGAACATGCTGTGAATTTTCCTTAGTGTGGGGAGTCTTGGTACATCAGAAAACAGAATAACGGTGGAAATGAAAATAAATTTGGCCCACCAGCTAAGGTCTTGTGGTATTTTCCAATTATCCCACGTTTGATGCGTCTATTTGCGGTTGAGTATGACAAAGAACCTTAGATGGCATGCTAATGAGCTCAAAAAAGATGGAAAAATGAGGCATCCGCCTGATTCTCCCCAGTGGAGAAATATAGATGAGAAGTATATGGAATTCAGCAAAGAATCAAGAAACTTGTGTCTCAGCCTCTGTACAGATGGGATGAACCCGTACGGTACTTTAAACAGTATACATAGTACTTGTCTAGTGTTGCTAACAATCTACAATCTACCTCCTTGGTTATGCATGAAACCTAGAAACATTATACTATATCTTTCAATATCAGGTCCTAAGCAACCTGGACATAACATAGATGTCTTTTTACAGCCACTGATCGAGGGCTTGAAATTTTTGTGTCATGAATAAACAAAGGTGTATGATGCATTTTCTAAGGAAAAATTCACTTTGTAGGCAATGTTATTCTGTATTATCAACGATTTTCCTGCGTACGGTAATCTATCTGGGTATGCTTGCAAAGGATCGAAGGCTTGTCCTATATGTGAGGATGATACAGTTGATATCCATTTGAAACAGTGTGGGAAAAATGTGTACATGGGTCATCGAAGGATGCTTCCACAAGGGCACAAATACCGTAAGCAAAAACAGGAGTTTGATGGTACCAAACATCGTATTGTGCGAAGACCTCTCATTGGTGTTCAGGTCTATGATCAGGTGCAGGATATTATAAACCACTTTGGTCCTCCATTGAAGCAGGGTAAAACTAATATGTGGAAGAAAAAATCAATATTTTGGGAGTTGGAGTACTGGAAAGATCTACAAGCCAGACATTGTATCGATGGAATGCACGTTGAGAAAAATGTGTGTGAAAGTCTGTCTGCGACATTGCTTAACATGAAGGGAAAGTTCAAAGACTGCGTCAAGGCCATAAAAGATATGAAAGAATTGGGGATACGAGAAGAACTTCATTTGCAAGAGCGTGGAAAACGTACATATTTGCCTCTTGCTTGTCACACTTATTCTAAACAAGAGAAACAAATTGTTTGTAATTGTCTTTACAACATTAAGGTTCCTACAAGTTACTCTTTCCACATAAGAAGTCTTGTATCCATGTCCGATCTCAAACCGATTGGAATGAAGTCTCATGATTATCGAGTGTTGTTGCATGAGTTCTTACCGATTGCAATTCGTGATATATTGCCACCAAATGTAAGAAGAACAGTCCAAAACCTTTGTTTCTTTTTTAAATCCATTGCTGCTAAGGTTCTAGACGTGGAAACACTTGATAAAATACAAACAGAGTTGTAGTGACACTATGTGAGCTAGAGATGTACTTTCCCCCTTTGTTCTTTGATATTATGGTGCACATAGTTGTTCATTTGGTGGGAGAAATCAAGCAGTGTGGTCCTCTGTATCTTCGATATATGTATCCATTCGAAAGATATATGGGTGTCCTTAAAAAGAAAATGAAGAACTGGCACCGCCTTGAGGAAGCATCATTGAAGGGGTCACATCAGAGGAAGTGGTGGACTTTTGCACGAATTACCTAGATGGTGTTAAGTCTATTGGTCTTCCAACTTCTAGGCATGAGGGGAGACTCGAGGGAGTAGGTATTTTAGGAAAAAAATTAGAGTCAGCCCCGAAATGTTGAACAAAGCACATTTACTCGTGATGCAACATGTTGTTGCTCTTGAACTATACTTTGGGCAGCATATTCCCATTAAAAGAAAGATCTCCCACAAGGGGTGAAAGGTGGTTAGATAAGAAGCATAACCGAACATTCATTCAATGATTAAAGGAAAAGGTGCTAGCAAATGATTCATAGAGGAGGTGCAGTGGTTGGCACTTGGACCAAATTTTGATGTTTTATATTTCGAAAGATATGATATTAACGGCTACACATTTTATACAGAGCGTCAAGATCCAAAGTCAGTTAATCAGAATAGTGGTGTAGGTGTTATTGCATCCTTGGATTCTTATGGTAATGCCAATGATCGTGGTCGTGAACCAGCCAAACAACCTTACTATGATATCATTCAAAATATTTGGATTATGGACTATACGACCTATGACATTTGTGTACTTATGTGCAAATGGGCTGAAAACAAACGTGGTTGTCATGTAGACTGTTGATGCTATTTTGATCGGCAAACTCAGTTCAATACTGAAGCCCGTTTTAAGACTAGCCTGAAGCGAAGCCCGTCAGTCTTGAACTGACGAACAAAGAAGAAGATAGAATATTTAACAAGATTTTATGTAGCTGTTAAAGATAAAATCTTGAATGATAAATTCTCACACGGTCTCTGTATCTATATAAGGGGAAGAAAGTCTAGGTCATAAAAGGGAAGATTTAAGCAAAAGAGAAATTCAGAAATACGATGTAATTTGCGAGAGCAACAGTAAGGGTTAATATAGAGAAAATCAGAGGGAGAGAGAGTGAGATTGTAGAGTCAATTCAGAGAGAGTTTTGCTGCTAATTTCGTTGTTAGTAATTTGAGTTATGAACTCAAATTACGTGTATGTCAAGATAGTGTTCTTGACGTGAGGGTTGGTTTTAGCATTGAATACGTGATTGTGTAACCATTGTTATACGTGATTATAATAAAGGTTCTACCTTTAGGTTATTCTGGTCTTCCCTTCTTTCTCCCCGTTCGTCCTCAGTTCTGAACTCAGACTATCGACACCTTCTGAGTTGCAGACTCAGCACCGACATCTAGGAATTAACAATTGGTATCAGAGCAAGGTAACCCTAGACACAGAAGAAACTTCTTCAGGGTTGATCGCGATGAATTCCTACTATGTTAAACCTCCAAAGCTGTCAAAGTTCAACTACACCAGTTGGTGTGAACAGATGGAGGATCAATTAATCTCTATTGATCTGCAGCTATGGGACGTAGTGACTGAAGGTGACCTGAAGCCGAAAATTGAGAAGGATGGTGTCACCAAAGAAAAACCAAGATCAAGTTGGAGTGAGAGCGATAATAAGTTAATAAGCAAGAACAGACAAGCTCGAAGGATTATCATGTCATCACTATCAGACTCAGACCAACAGAAGGTGTTAGGTTTACGCACTGCCAAGGAGGTTTGGGATTTTCTCAAAATGGCATACGCTGGATCAGACTCTATCAAAAAGGCTAAAGGCAAACAGCTCAAGAGGCAGTTCAACAATTTCAAGATGATGGAAGGAGAGACACTCTCACAAACACTAGAAAGATTCGACAAGATACTCTGTGAGTTCAAGACTGTTGGAGAAGTTCTCTCAAACGATGTTGTTAATGAGATATTTCTCGATAGTTTGTGTAAAGAGTGGTTAAACTTCACTACTCTCTTGGAATCTACAAAGAATTTATCAGAATTATCCTTTGAAGAACTGAGTTTAGAACTCATGGTTTATGAAGGAAAGATGAAGGGAGAAATAGCTACTTCGTCAGCACCAATCAATGATTTATCCCTGAAAGCACGTGACACGACAAGAGAGTCAGAGGATGATGACTTTGATATAGATAAGGAAATTACCTCAATGGTAAATCGCATCCGGAGGCTATTTAGTAGACAACAAAAGTCAAACCAACAGTGTAAGTCAAAGAAGGGACAAAATACATGTTTTAAGTGTAACAAGCCTGGTCATGTTGCCAAAGACTGTCCTCTCCACCAGAAGGAAAATTCTCAGAAGAAGATTAAGAAACACACAAATACAGCTGCAGCTGCATGGGGACAGGATATCTCAGATATAGACTCAGAACCCGGGGAGTACGCGCAGATGTGTTTGACTGAAGTTGCTCACGAAGATGATGACATCAATACTGAGTATAACATAAAAGAGAAGGAAATCTGGAAGGATACTCTTGAGAAAGAGAGATATTTATTCAGCTAACCTCTGCACTCTCTGAGATAAAATTCTTGAAGAATAAGTATGATACTGAGATTAAAGAACTCAGGGCTAAGGTGAAAAGTCCGAGTCAGTCTTCGACTGAAAGTAAAAATCGTGTCATTGAGAGTCTTGATAAGCCAAGGATTAACTTTGTAAGTCCTTTGAAAACTAGGATTCTCACTCTTCCTTGTTCGGCACAGGAAGAGATAAATTCTCTTTTGGATAGCAACAAATCGCTAAAAAGAGAATGCGAAACAATTTCAGACATGGTAGCCAAGGCAAATTGAAAGTTAGAACTTCAGACTCCTGTTAATCCAACTTGGTATACCGAGAAGGCGAATTTGAAGCAAATGATGCAGAATAATAACTCAGACAAATGCGGTTTGGGATATAAGTCCGAGATATTCTCTCAGTCTACGACTGAGAAGTTACAGACTGTAACTGCGAGACATCAGCCAAGATTACACTCATGCCGATATTGCCACCAGCTAGGACACACGGTTAGATGGTGTCCCAAATTGTTGAGAAAGCAATTGTGTGAAAAATCATCAAGACAGAACTCATTTGAAATCAAAAGATTGCACACTAAAAGGTGGGTTCCTATCAATCACTTTAAGTGTGAGTCTACAACTGAGATCAAACAAGTTTGGGTACTAAAGTCAAATCGGCCCTACCAGACTCGCCAAGAAGACATCTCACCTTCTTCAGACTGTTTATCTCCTTCACAGTGATCATACCATGATGCACTTCCATAAGCACTCTCAGCATATGCCTCACCATTTCTTTACCTACGGAGAGTGACTTCCTTTTTGATTTGGCAAAAGGGGGAAATTGGTCTTGAACGTATACATTGATTCAGGGGGAACATTCATCAGTTCAAGACTTACAGAGTTTACCAATTGGTCTTGCACGTATACACTGATTTAGGGGGAACATTCATCAGTTCAAGACTTATAGAGTTTGCCGCATCAAAAAGGGGGAAACTGTTGATGCTATTTTGATCGGCAAACTCAGTTCAATACTGAAGCCCGTTTTAAGACTAGCCTGAAGCGAAGCCCGTCAGTCTTGAACTGACGAACAGAGAAGAAGATAGAATATTTAACAAGATTTTATCTAGCTGTTAAAGATAAAATCTTGAATGATAAATTCTCACACGGTCTCTGTATCTATATAAGGGGAAGAAAGTCTAAGTCATAAAAGGGAAGATTTAAGCAAAAGAGAAAATCAGAAATATGATGTAATTTGCGAGAGCAACAGTAAGGGTTAATATAGAGAAAATCAGAGGGAGAGAGAGTGAGATTGTAGAGTCAATTCAGAGAGATTTTGCTTCTGATTTCATTGTAAGTAATTTGAGTTCTGAACTCAAATTACGTGTATGTCAAGATAGTGTTCTTGACGTGAGGGTTGGTTTTAGCATTGAATACGTGATTGTGTAACCATTGTTATACGTGATTATAATAAAGGTTCTACCTTTATGTTATTCTGGTCTTCCCTTCTTTCTCTCCGTCCGTCCTCAGTTCTGAACTCAGACCATCGACACCTTCTGAGTTGCAGACTCAACACCGACATCTAGGAATTAACATAGACCATGATGGTTTTAGGCTTGTTAACCTTGGTAAAGCTACTCCAACTGATGATCCAATCATTGTTGCATCTAAGGAAAAATAAGTATTTTTTGTTAGTGACCCATGTGATTCGAATTGGTCCATTGTTAGAGAAGGAAAATGACGTATTGTTGGAGTATGATCTATTGAACGATGCATCATCACTGTCAATTGGGTCACCTCCAAGTATTGTGGATAATGACGCCAACAATAACAAGATGGACTATGTACGCTCTGACCACAATGAAGGATTGTGGATTGAAAGCTAATATTTATTGTGTACATGTTGGATAATGTACCTTAACCTACAATTTTCAAATTTGTAATGTCCTGTATACTTACTTTTGTTCGTAATGTTTCTGATATAGACAATCTAATTTAATATTTTTTATGTTTGTCTTCAGGTGGTCATCATCATGGCACACGCTAATGACACGGAGGATCATGAGGGGTCACAAAACATGGATACTGATTCTCTGGATGGGCATGGCGAGTCTCGGTCTGCCATTGGTGTTGATGAGGCCATTAGAGCATGTGCCTACTGCAGACAAATGTGTTTATGAGGGACTATTTGAGCATGAGACTCCTCGGATTATAAATCCACGAAAGGGGTGTGGGCCTATGATGTGTTTGAAGATCAAGAAAGCTGACAAAACTGACCTTCTGTGGGATAGATACATTAGACCGACGGGTCCCTCGAAGGATGAATTTGCTAGTATGTTTGGGACTTTAGCCAAAAGCAACTACACCATCAACCAATTATGGAGTCAGATTGAGCAAAAAAAGAAAGATTTGATGTGGCAGACTGTTAGAGATAGATTTAGAATTCCTGACGAAGCTAGGAAAACAGTTATGTCATTGATTGCTTCACAAGCGAAGGGGTTCAAACATGAGTTGGTGATGGGATGGATCAGCAACAAAAGAAAAAGGGAAAATAAGGTAGATCCATGGGTGTTGTATGAAGGATTCATCACTAAGCAAGATTGGAACAGATTTGTCGCTACTCGCACATCTGAAGACTTCAAGGTAGCTTTAGTTAAAAATAGTTAAATTTTCAATATGTGCACTTCTTTACTATAATTATTTTACTCTTTTATTTTGTTATACTACATTGTAAGCAAAGAATTCAAAAGCAAGCAAGAGAGAACCGCGAGAAAAATATTCATCAACATTTCATGGGAAGAAAATGATATACTGGTTCTATTAAGCGATGAAGAAAACGAGGGCTACTGGAAAAACAAAATGAAGATGGTACTTCGAGTGTTATTGAGGCTGATGATGAGGCATGCAGGGTTGATTGCTATTTGTTGGGCCGACAAAAAATGAATGATGCAGGGGAGCTCTTCTTTCCAGTGAAAGAAACAACGATTCTATCTGAAAAAATTGTATGAACCCCTTTTCATTAACTTATAATTTGTACTATTGAGAATTTTTTTTACATTATTATTGCTCTGATTGGTTCAATAGGCCACCATGAATGATGAGGACAATGGTCCCCAATCTTCTGTTCCAAGTGATGATGACAAACTGAATTGTACCCTTGGGAAGAAGGACCATCCCGACCGAGTTAGAGGATTCGGAGGAGAGGTTCGCAAGGGTTATGTGTTCCAAAATACGGGCAAACGATCATCAGGTGTTACGAGGAGAGATCTTCAGATGCTTGAAGAGTCTTTGATGAAAGAACGTGAAGAACGTAGACAACTTGAAGAACGTTTTCATTAGTTTGAGGAATTACTACGAAGTGGAGGATTAGTACAATCTACTCCTAAACCTGCAACTTCCACACCAATTACCACTGCATCTCCTACTGATCCTTATCCATTTGCTCATCTTGAGGTTAGTTATAGTATAAAATCAAATGTAATATGTTGCTACATGTTTATGATGTTGTTCAAATACTTTATTTTTATGCTCGACTTTATCGTAACTCATTTTAAATATTCGGGTGGGAACATAAGAGTTGTCACTTAGGACTATGGATCAATGGAGTGGTAGTATTTGTTGCAGTGGTAGTATTAGATCAGAACGGAGGTAACTCTTACTAGGTTTACGACACATGTTTTGAAATTTAGTTTTTAGAGTTTCACTCCATTACACAACTCATCTTAAATTATGTGCAAATGTGATAGAAGCGTTTGATAGAAACACAAAAGGGCTTTGAAAAGCAACCACTTGGTAATGAAGTCTCAACCAAGGTGGTAGACCCTAAGAGGAAGTTGTTGGTTCCACACGCTTTGTATGCGAAGTTAAGTAAGAACATGAAGAACATAAGTCTGAAGCTTCCAAGAAGGATATTCCATTATGAGGAGGATATGGGTGTTATGCGATGACAACAAGTCAACGTGTCTATTTTACTTCTGTGGCACTACAGATCATCTATTGAAAATAAGTGGGAGTATTTCCTATTAATATTTCTTTACATGTCACAAAAAGTTTTATAATTCTCCACACTGAGAAAATGACTTTGAATAATGACTATTTACCCTTGAAACTGCAGATCATGTTTAAAGTTCACAATATGCCACTTTTTACTCAGGTGCGTTTTATGAAATTTTACCAAAAAAAATTAAAATACTACAAAAATATAAATAATTTAAAAAATATTTAAAAGAGTAATAAAACTATACAAAATAACTCAAAAATATATAAAATTGAGATAAAACTTATAATTCTTAAATATTAAACTTACACACAAATTCAAACAAATTAATTTTTTTCCCTCTTTGTTTTTTACCTTCTTCAACTACTTATCATTTTTCTTCTTATTAGAATATTTATAATTATGGTTGCATAATGACTAAATATTATAAATAAGAATATAAATGTAAATTTATAAACACAAATAATCCAATATAAGATGAGGTAGTTGGATATAACTTTAGTTAGAAAATTCTATCCACTATGTCACTAGTGGAAAAAACACTTTATACCATGGCTAAAAATGGCCTTATAACATGGCTAAAGGCCGTGTTATATGCGGCCATCATAGTAATTAAGGTTTATAAGACGGCTAAAAGCCGTGTTATAAGGTCGACTATATGACACGGCTAGCCGTGTTATAAATGTACTTTTACGTGCCAAAAATATAAGGTTTTATAACATGGCTCTACTAGAGACGTGTTATATAATGCGGTTTTATAACACAGCTGAAACTAAAGCCATGACATAAAGTAAGTTTTTCCTGCTAAAATTAAAGCATTTTATAACACGGCTACTGTGGAGCCGTGGCATAAAAACACATTATATAACTCGGCTGACATGTGAGCCGTGTTATATATTGTGTTTTTATGCCACTCCTCCACAACAGCCGTGTTATAAAATGCCAATGATTCTGGACTTTATAACACGCCTAATGCATAGCCGTGTTATAAAGTTGCAGTTTTTTTTGTTTTTTTGTTTTTGCTTCTTTCCCACACATTTGATAAATCAAAACCTATATAATATTCACATAGGACATCCCAATGTCATATCACAACTGGACCATCCACATAAGTCAGATATCTTGTAATTCTCAAACAAAATGCACATTTACATGCATTTACCAAAAGTCTAACTTAAACTCATCCACATATCAACACCTCATCCCAATATCCACACTATCAACACCTCATTCCAATATCCACACTCGTTCACACATCATAAGTAGCCAAAAGTCTCAACAATGCTTCACTTATCTACTATTCCAAATATTATACAATTCCAAAGTGCTTAAGTAAAAATAATGCCAAATCTTCTCTTACAAAATCTAGTTGTTTCTTGGTATAGGTATGTGGTTGGTTGGCAAAAATGTTGGTGCACCTACAGAAAAGAAACAAAAGTTATTGTTAGAATATGAGAGACTTTATTAAATGCTAACAACTTGAAAGATACAAGATTCACAACCTGTTCAAAGAAATAACATATCTCATCATATTACCAAGTAAAGCCTTTCCACACAATGTCAACAAGGCCTCAACATTTCAAAAATAAAGGCAACTTGCCTTATCAATTCCACACAAACAGAAGCTGACACATCATTATAACTTGTTTCAACATGGACAAAAGCATCACACTTCTAAATTCAAGTTTTCTAACACATGAATGAAGTTTCATTATCTTCTTTACAGTAAGACAACCTCTTTACTGAAGAAAACAGGAGAAAATGATGCATTGGCTGGTTTATGAATAACAAAAGATAATCTAAACTTTCCAATTAGTCACTTAATGAACAAAAGCAAGCAAATTAAACGCACTACTAACAGATTACAAAAAAGAAAGTGTTATACCCAAAATTTCAACCCCCCGGAAGAGAGTCTCTACTAATAGGATGGTAGCGAGGGTTCCCGGTTCGATCGGCACATTTCAGAGTACTAGGGACAACTTAGTCATCTCCAGGGGCACTTTCGTAATTTTTCAAGGCTCCTAAGCCCCTATAGGCTTTCTCTCTCCTCCAAATAAGGGTCAAATCAATTCAAAATGCTTTGAAATTTTAACCCATGACAGAGGATGACATTTGAAGCGTAATGGCGTTGGAATTTTGATTTTTCGAATTTCCAATAATTTTCTAGCAATTTCTGATTGAATCTGACGAGAAATTGAATTTAAAAATATTCCAATATCCAAAAAATTCGATTCCACTTTAGAAAATTCAGAAATATCATCCTTTACCCATGTGTAAAATTTCATAATCAAATTCCTTTTGGAAGCCCTTGAGCTAAAAACGTCGGTAAATCTCGGTTTTTACCGGATTTTTATATCTTTAAGGAAGCCTATATAAGGAACCTTATCCCATGATCAAATCAGACCCAAAAGAACCCTAGACTCTAAAAAAAGGCAGCCGTCTCCTTCTCTTCACGTTTTGAACTCCAGAGCCACAATCAAACACCGAAATCTCACCAAAATCAACACCAAAACACATTTTTCAACTCCCACAACATCATCCATCATCAAACCTTCACCAAAACAGCACCAAAACGTGAAGAACATCAGGAACAACAAGGAGTCAGAAGCTGGGTTCGAAGTTCTTCCGGATCCGCCATCAACGAGGCCTCCGAAGAATCCCGACGTGAAGAAACACCACGAATCAGAAGGTAAAACAGGTTATAACTCTACTTTTCTAACTCCCCACAACCTCATTAACTCTCTGTTAAATTTTGGGCCCGAACCAACCCTTTTCGGCTTCTGTATAGCTAATTACTTTTGCTTCTGCCTTGTTACTTGTTTGTCACGTTTCGTACATAATTCGACTTCAAACTGCGATCTTTCAATTACTAACATATTGTACATCTTTCAGGCTACACGTGCATAAATTTTGAGCCGAAAACACCTTCGGGAACCATCATAAAACCCCCGTCCGTGGGTTGTCCGGGATCTCGGACCTATGGTCCGGGACCACGGACGGGTTGTCCGTGGCCACGGACACCCACGGACGGCGGCGGGATTTTAAATTTTTCAAATTTTAGGTTTTCTCTAAACAATGTCCGGGCCCACGGACATCCTGTCCGTGGCCCCGGACTTTTCAAATTTTTGTTTTCTGTTTAATTCGACTTTTATTTTCACATAGGTTAACTAGGGTCCGTGGTTACGGACATTAGGTCCGTGGCTACGGACGGAAACAAAATTTGACCTAATTCTGCCTCCGAAACCCTAGTTTAGGTAATTTCAACTTGCACTTTTATTTTCTGTCAAAAAACGTTAAAAAATAAAAAAACAGAAGCGCACACCTAGGTTAAAAACAACTTTGTAGAAAGCTGTAAATAAACCAAGTAGAGGAAAAACGACCTAGGAAGGGTAATGAAAGTAATTTGAACCCTAAATAAGTCGAATACCAAGCCCCCGAACCCAAACTCTCCTTTCCTAATTTGATCTAGGTTAAAATTAGGTGGCGACTCATAATAGGTTCCAGTGAGCTAGCTTAGGTTTTAATAATTATTGTTTTATGACATAGTTATTAATCTTAGGTTATAAGTGGACCTAAAACCCGACTAGATCCCAATCAATTTAATCAACATAGGATAGGGTTTAAAATCGAGGCTCACAGACTGGCGACTCTGCTGGGGACAAGTTCTTAATTTTAATTTGTTTAATTTTAAGAAAGAGGGCTTAACTCGAAAATGTTTATTTATGGCTTTATTACTCTGTTTGTTTACTTTCGTGCGCATTTTATAATTTTCTGCACCTTTGCATCATATGAGAGCGAGGGTCCACACAAACCGATTTCACCCCGGGACCCATCTGGGGTCCCCTGTCAGGGACTCACACCTTTTAGGTGATGTGAATAAGCGGGGGAAAAGAGGAGGATGTCGTCTAACCACATCCCCTTAATACCTGGGCCTTAGCCCCAAGCGTTTTCCTGGCGGTGTCCTTACCTAGCCCATTGTTTGGTCAGTCAAAGACCCGGCCGTAGACGCACACCTTCAGGTGATGTGAAAAAAGTGGGAAGCCCAAAGAGAATAGTGTACAAGCCCTATTCCTTTGTGGTGACCTGGGCCCAAGCCCCAAGCACCTCTCCGGATCGATCCATACCCAAATTGATTTAACCGTCAAGTGAGGACATGTTGAATTTGTGTGGGCCTTGTTTGCTTGTATGATCGGCCCACTACCCAGTCTAGAGATTGATAGGAATTTCTCCTACATCAACCTAGCCCAACCCGAATTGGCAGCCCTATTTGTTTGCGGCCCAGAGGTCCTGTTTGATTTAATATGTGAGTCATTTGGGCTTCGGCCCAAAAATTTAGACTTAGGCGATTTCTCTCTGTCGGCCCAATTTGAATTATCAATTTAGTTCTAGGCCCATTAAAAACAAATCCACCTAAAGCAATCTATAAAAATCCATCAGGCCTTTCCATTTCAAGGCCCATTCTAGTCCAGGAAGACTTTTCACTCGGGTTTTGACCCACGATCCTAGACATGGGTATCATCTTCAGGCCCAATCATAGTTACTCGGCCCAAATTCCAATTCACGTCCAGAACATGGTTTAGAAATCACTTCGGCCCATGCGCTTTACTTCTAACCCAAACACATTCTGGCCCAAGCGCCCAATTCTCAGAATATTTCAGCCTAGGCACCAGTTCACAGCTCATGAATCATTCCGGCCCATGTGCCTCTCTTCCAACTCATTTCGGGCCTCAATGCCAACCCACAATTTTCAAAACATTCCAGCTCATGTGCTTTTCTTGCAGCCCAAACAAGTTTTAGCCTAAAACTTCTTTGCGGCCCAGAATTTTTAGCTCAGGTCACTTTTGTCTTCCAACAGATAAGCCCAAATCTCAAAGAATGGCAGAGGGAGGAAATCCAATCAACATGGATGCCCAGTTAGCCGAAGAATTCAATGGGATGCTGAAAAAGATTGAGCGCATGGAGAGGGCCAACAAGCCAGCCGTTTTGACTACTTTTCCACTGGATTATATCCCAAGTTGATCTCCCTCCAAGGTTGAAATTGCCAACACTTCCTCTATACAAAGGTTCCTCCGACCCACAACTTCATTTGGAAATGTTCGATAGGGAAATGTCAATCCTTCCGCTAAACGACATGCAGAAGGCCAAGGTATTTGCTCACTATCTCGATGAGATCCCTCAGCATTGGTACATAACTCAAAGGATAAATACCAAGACCTACGAGGAGGTATGTGAAGCTTTTCTGCATCATTTTGAGTACGCTAGAAGTTTTGGAGTCACCAGGGCTGATCTTGCAAGCACACAACATACAGAAGGTGAATCAATGTCTGATTTTGTTAAGCGTTGGAGGATGAAGGCAGCCGCAATGCTCACACAGATGGACGAACAAGAGCAAATCCGAATGGTAATCAAAAATATGCAGAAGCAATATAGTGATGAGCTGAAATTCACATACTTTCCTAGCTTCAACATGCTGATGGGACAAGTTAATGTCCTAGAAGAAATGATTCACCAAGGGGAGTTAAAACTTGGGAACTCAAAAAACACTGGGAATGGCTCAAGGACAGAAGCCTGTATCCAAGTGGCACCCGAAAGAGAATAGGCAGCATGAGGTAAACAACCGTTCGACAGATAAAAGGACCAGGACAAATCGTTGAGGCAATGGAATCATCCCGAAAGAGCTCCCGTCAGAGAGAGTTCACGAACATCGGTCAACCATTGAGCTAGGCTTTTGAAAGACTTCAGGAACGAAACATGCTGCAACCTCTCACCCCTCAACAAAGGGACCCTCAAAAAGGAAGGAATCTGAACCAGCATTGTCAGTATCACCAGCTTCCCGGTCATGATGACACCGACAACTGCAAATTCTGAAGCAGCACATCCAAGATCTTATCAATCAAGGTTTTCAACTCCCCGAGTAGGAATCCCATGTCAAGCCATCGGAGGTGCTCCTTCAAGTGTTTTCCCCGATTTCTTCTCTTTACTAGTCATTTTTATGTTTTTCCAACGTTTGTAGTAGTTAGTTTCCTTTATCATTTTCGGTAGTTTCTTTGAGTTTGTAATTTCCAACATTATCTCCTGATTCATGAATACAATCATAGTTCCATTTTCACAATTCTGTACAAACTATTTTTCATTCCTCGAAAAAAGAAAAAAAAGAAAAATGTTTTTCAGGGAAAAGGATCACGGAGTAATCATTTCCCGACTATGGAATAGAACGATTTATCTCTTGTTGAACATGCCACGCTAAGCATCACAACTCACCCCAAAACATCCAAAACGACCCACGAAGCGGTTCCAAATCCACATCTATCGAATTGTTGTCACAAACCCCAAATCAATACTGGGGGCAATCTGAGTTTAGAATCGTTGTCTTCGAATCTTTTGGTTAAGCTTGTGAACAAGTCTCTGAGTGAAGATCTCGCGAGAGTGTCTTGAGTGGTAAAACCATGAGTGAACGAGCGTATCATTCTTACACGACTCCGGTGAGTCCACATTCAAAGGTGAGGTAAAACGGTATAACTCCGACCGAAGGAGGTAATTGTAAATTTACTCTTAGACCTGCGAAAATAACAAAGAACGGATCACAGCTATCAGGAATGACGAAAGCACCTAGGTACAGCACCACCCAAGCCAAAAGCTTGTAAACCCTATCATTAAACCCTAGGCACCCCCGTTGAGCCTTTCGTATATCCCTTTTTGATATTATGAACTCTCAAAATAACCCAGCCAATGATGAATGTCAGCCCGGTGACCAAAGGACAAGGAGCCAGATTCTCGGATAATGTTTTCATCAATCCAAAGAAGCAACAGCCGCTATCAGCATGACAAGGCATCCGTAAATGGTCCCAAAGTGACACGGATCAAGAGCTCACATCAAAACAGCCCTCGAAGCCCAAAACCGGGATCACAAGAACCCCGAAGCAAGGTCAGAAAGGATAAAGAAAAAAGGCAAACCTGAAGTGCCTCGAAGAAATCCAAATGACAAGAGAAGAGAATGGTGTAAAGGAACAACTTCAAAGTCCAAGTCCAGAAGCTCAAAAACAACGTCAACACAAAGCAGCTAGATGACTTCAAGACAAGGAAGATGAATCTGAGAGAAGACGCAAAGTGCAGCTTTGGTCACCCCTTTAGGCTCCACATACCTCAAACATCCCTCCATGGTCCCGTTGTCTTTCATCACACCCCAAGGCCACGTTATAAGCCTCAAAGACTTCCGACTTGGTAGTTGTGTATCCAATCACGTGAAAGTAACAGATCGAATGCGTAAATTCATCAAATATCAAATTCAATGGTCTAGAAGTTGTGACTGTAAGTGAGAAACGAGTGTAAACACCAAACACGACGAGTGTAGGAAGCACCAAATCAGAACATAAGCCTTGACCCTGTGGGGACGAGACTCGTTCGCACGTTTGATCAAAGAAAATACTGGGGGCAATCGATCGGAATGATCGATTGCCATGAACTCTAGCTCAGATTGTCTTAAGGGAAAAATACTGGGGGCAATTGTTGGTTCCAACAATTGCTATGACAACACCAATTGGAACCCAAAGCCCAAACATCACCACCATCATCCCACCACAGGCACACATAAGCCCTTACCACCACATCAAACACCTCAGGCCCACACAAGCCCTTACCTTCACTTCATACACCACACTGGCCCACATAAGCCCTTACCTCCACACCTCCACTACATAGGCCCACATAAGCCCTTACCTGCACATCAAACACCACAGGCCCACATAAGCCCTTACATTTACGTCATACACCATACCCCACCGGCGGCATGTTCATCTCGTAGGAGACAGATTACAAGTCCAAAGTCTATAGTTAGGAAATGATAATTCACTTTCCTTTTCACTAAACAGAATTTTCTTCAAACACTGCCACATTTGGCACCTCTTTCAACAATTTCTTGTCTTGAACAACTTTCCTCTAACCACTTCGGTTTCATAAACCTCATCATGGCCACATTTGGCACACTTTCTAGCAATGTCTTGCTTTGGACAATTTTTGATCCTTAACATTGCCATGTTTGGCACATTTTCCAACGATTTCTTGTTTTGGACAAGTTTCCTACATACACTTTGATTGTATTTTGACATGCACATCATCTTTGCCACGTTTGGTACTTTCATAATCAACTTTCATCATGATCATTTGCATAAAGTTTACCTTGCATCCGTCCGTACATAAACCAGAAATACAGATTCTCAGCTGAAGGTACAGATTCTTCAGAGATACAGATTCTCGCCCCGAAGATACAGATTCTTCAGAGATACAGATTCTCAGCCGAAGATGCAGATTCTTCAGGGATACAGATTCTCAGCCGAAGATACAGATTCTTCAGAGATACAGATTCTCAGCCGAAGATGCAGATTCTTCAGGGATACAGATTCTCAGCCGAAGGTACAGATTCTTCAGGGATGCAGATTCTCAGCCAAAGATTCAGATTCACCAGAATAGATGAACTCAACCTCAGGCTCGTCATGAACCTAATTTCCTACCATTCCACTTAGGCACCCATAGGTCCTACTTTACATTTATCAATTTAGGCACGCATCACATCAATCTCATTACATCTCTATTCATCTTCAGGTTCCCGACACCTTATAATGCTCGGCGTATTCCATTCAATCTCAGGTTCCCGACACCTTATAATGCTCGGCGTATCCCATTCAATCTCAGGTTCCCGACACCTTATAATGCTCGGTGTATTCCATTCAATCTCAGGTTCCCGACACCTTATAATGCTCGGCGTGTCCCATTAAATCTCCGGTTCCCGACACCTTATAATGCTCGGCGTATCCCATTCAATCTCAGGTTCCCGACACCTTATAATGCTCGGCGTATTTCATTCACTTTCAGGTTCCCGACACCTTAGAATGCTCGGCGTACTTCATTCCTTTATAGGTAGTCAACGCCTTAGAATAGCTTGACATCATCTCTTTATAGGTAGTCAACGCCTTAGAATAGCTTGACATCATCTCTTTATAGGTAGTCAACGCCTTAGAATAGCTTGACATCATCTCATTATAGGTAGTCAACGCCTTAGAATAGCCTGACATCATATCATCCTTGTAGGTAGTCGGCACCTTAGAATAGTCCGACATTACTTCATTTTTACCTTTAGGTAGTCAGCGCCTTAGAACAGCTCGACATAACTTATCGGATTTCAATTGCATGTGGGGTCTTTTAAGATCCAAAATTTTGGGGTATCACTCAAGCATCAACTAGCCTTTTCATTTCCATTACAAAGTCTAGTTGACGGGGGGCAATCTGTTATACCCAAAATTTCAACCCCCCGGAAGAGAGTCTCTACTAATAGGATGGTAGCGAGGGTTCCCGGTTCGATCGGCACATTTCAGAGTACTAGGGACAACTTAGTCATCTCCAGGGGCACTTTCGTAATTTTTCAAGGCTCCTAAGCCCCCTATAGGCTTTCCTCTCCTCCAAATAAGGGTCAAATCAATTCAAAATGCTTTGGAATTTTAACCCATGACAGAGGATGACATTTGAAGCGTAATGGCGTGGAATTTTGATTTTTCGAATTTCCAATAATTTTCTAGCAATTTTTGATTGAATCTGACGAGAAATTGAATTTAAAATATTCCAATATCCAAAAAATTCTATTCACTTTAGAAAATTCAGAAATATCATCCTTTACCCATGTGTAAAATTTCATAATCAAATTCCTTTTGGAAGCCCTTGAGCTAAAAACGTCGGTAAATCTCGGTTTTTACTGGATTTTTATATCTTTAAGGAAGCCTATATAAGGAACCTTATCCCATGATCAAATCAGACCCAAAAGAACCCTAGACTCTCAAAAAAGGCAGCCGTCTCCTTCTCTTCACGTTTTGAACTCCAGAGCCACAATCAAACACCGAAATCTCACCAAAATCAACACCAAAACACATTTTTCAACTCCCACAACATCATCCATCATCAAACCTTCACCAAAACAGCACCAAAACGTGAAGAACATCAGGAACAACAAGGAGTCAGAAGCTGGGTTCGAAGTTCTTCCAGATCTGCCATCAATGAGGCCTCCGAAGAATCCCGACGTGAAGAAACACCACGAATCAGAAGGTAAAACAGGTTATAACTCTACTTTTCTAACTCCCCACAACCTCATTAACTCTCTGTTAAATTTTGGGCCCGAACCAACCCTTTTCGGCTTCTGTATAGCTAATTACTTTTGCTTCTGCCTTGTTACTTGTTTGTCACATTTCGTACATAATTCGACTTCAAACTGCGATCTTTCAATTACTAACATATTGTACATCTTTCAGGCTACACGTGTATAAATTTTGAGCCGAAAACACCTTCGGGAACCATCATAAAACCCCCGTCCGTGGGTTGTCCGGGATCTCGGACCTATGGTCCGGGACCACGGACGGGTTGTCCGTGGCCACGGACACCCACGGACGGCGGCGGGATTTTAAATTTTAAAATTTTAGGTTTTCTCTAAACAATGTCCGGGCCCACGGACATCCTGTCTGTGGCCCCGGACTTTTCAAATTTTTGTTTTCTGTTTAATTCGACTTTTATTTTCACATAGGTTAACTAGGGTCCGTGGTTACGGACATTAGGTCCGTGGCTACGGACGGAAACAAAATTTGACCTAATTCTGCCTCCGAAACCCTAGTTTAGGTAATTTCAACTTGCACTTTTATTTTCTGTAAAAAAACGTTAAAAAATAAAAAAAACAGAAGCGCACACCTAGGTTAAAAACAACTTTGTAGAAAGCTGTAAATAAACCAAGTAGAGGAAAAACGACCTAGGAAGGGTAATGAAAGTAATTTGAACCCTAAATAAGTCGAATACCAAGCCCCCGAACCCAAACTCTCCTTTCCTAATTTGATCTAGGTTAAAATTAGGTGGCGACTCATAATAGGTTCCAGTGAGCTAGCTTAGGTTTTAATTATTGTTTTATGACATAGTTATTAATCTTAGGTTATAAGTGGACCTAAAACCCGACTAGATCCCAATCAATTTAATCAACATAGGATAGGGTTTAAAATCGAGGCTCACAGAAAGCATACCTGAGGATACAATTCCTACAAGTTGTTAAGTAAAAATGATGCCAAGTTTTCTCTTACAAAATCTAGTTGTTTCTTGGTGTAAGTACGTGGTTGGTTGTCTAAATTGACACCTACAGAAAATAAACAAAAGTTATTGTTAGAATATGGGTCAATTTAGTAAATGCTAACAACTTGAAAGATACAATACATACCGCTTTGGCATTTGTAAACTCCACAATGTTAGAACAAAACTCATGCATTAACTTCAACATGTAATAGCCACATGTGTTGTAATCTGACTGTGTAGGGCCCTATTAAATTAAAAGGACACATTTAATATAATTATAAATAAGTACTAATAAAAATAACATGTAGTGCATGTGGTTGAAAAATTAAGAGACACTTACCGGTATAAGTGAAATACCCCGAACTTAAATATAGTGATTAAAAATTATTCTAATACGTATTTAAGGGCCTAATAGTGCCTAAGTAGTATTGGTAAGGAAAATAAATCCAAAAGAAATGAAGAAACATTTAAAAAGAGAAAAACGCTAAATAAGCGTTATATGACCATAGGAGGTACGGGACCTCGGTTAGAGTATTATGTGGATTCCTAAGGCTTATTCATGCCTAATTAGTATACGGGAACGATTCCCGAAGAAAACGGATCCAAATAATGGGTTAAAACGCTAATAAAGCTTTAGCGCACGTTTTTCGAGAAAACCGAAAACGTGACTTTGAGTGGTCAAACGAACCCGTAAAAATTATAGTTCATTAAATAAATATAATTAAGAATTAATGGAAGCTTAATAACCAATAAAATTAAAGAAACGAGAAAATTCCGGAAAACAGGCCCGGTTAGTGAATAGTACCAAAACCGGGTAAATTAACGAGCGTTTTCTGTAAAAGATGAAAAACGCTCCAACTAGTAATACTGTAGGGGGCCGGTTTTTAATACTTAAATAAGTCACCCCTCTCTTGTTAAATAAGCTAGAAAGAAAAAGAAAGAAGGGAAAGAAAAGTAATAAAGCAAAAAGCACCCACCTTTTTCTCTCACCACCTATTTCTCCTTCTCTCTCCCATTTCTTTTTCTCTCACCGTATCCTTCCTCCTCTCCCCATTGTTGCTGGAGATTTTTGGAGCTTCACCAACCTCCAATGGCTTCCTCCCTTCTCCTTCATGCTCTAGCCTCATGTGAACTCCAAATGCAAAAATAAGTATATATTCTTGCTCCTCTCTCCAAGCTATACCTTTTTATCTTTTCAAAATCCCAAAATGAGGAAGTTCATCTCCATGGGTTTTGCCCATTTGAAGAGAAAATGGTACCAAATCAAAGCTTGGAGTCTCCTCTCTCCATTAAGGTAAAAATTTCCATGAAAAATTCATGTTTCCTCCATTCCTCTTTGTAGCTGATTTTCCCCATTTGTAATGATCTATTTTTCTCTCTCTTTTGAGCATCATTCCAACCTTGCAATGGTGGTGGGATAACCTTCTTTAATCAAGGGCTAAAACCCCTCTTAAAAGTTCCAAAAAGGTAAACCCTAACTTATGGTAATGTAAGCCTTTCATTGGATTAATGTTATACCAAAGGATTAGAAGTTTAATTATATCCTTTTTGTGTAATTTGGGTGATGGGATGGAGTTTGGCAACTCCATTCCCCATTTGACCGATTTTGTGCAAGCAAGAGAGAAGGAGGAGAATTGGAAAGAAAAGAAGGGATTATAAGCTCAAGGTAAGAGCTCCTTATTAATGCTACATTTTAATGCATTAGAATAATGGGAATGGGCAAAGTAATGAATGAACTCAAAATGTTGTACTAGTATTGTAGTTAATGGAAGTTTGAGAGTATTTGTGAACTAGTATTTGAATTGTAGGCCTTAGAGCCAAATAATCTGTGTATGTGTATTGGAATTGTTGTTTGAGGAAGTATTGATGAATTGAGATTGCTTTGATTGCTGGTAGGACCCTTGTATGGGTGTGGTTAGTTTAGGAATGATTTTGGTGAGAAAGGATGAATGTGGATAAGTTATATTTGTAGGCAAACTATGGCAAAATTTTAGTAGGAAATATGCATTTTTGGATGACTTGGTGAATGGGAGAACCAAGGTGTGTATTGGGTTGAGTAGAGATGTTTAGTAACCATGGAGTGGTAGTTGTAGTATGAGAATAAAATGGGGTAAAATCTATAGCAAGAAGTGTAGTAAATGCATTGGAAAATCTAGGAAGAACTAGTGTGCAAGATTTAGTAAAATGAGTGTTGGACTTGGGTATAGATAGTGTATTTGCTTGGAAATGAATTGGGATGGTAAAATGGAATTAGGACAAAGTGCAAGTGCAAAGAGAAGTGTAGGAATGCACAAGTGTGCAAAGTGTGAAAATGAGAATGGAAATTTGTAGAAATTGAGCAAGAAGTTGAGTAAGGATTGGACCATGGATTTAAGGAGTTTTAGTGAGTGTTTAAGTGTGTTTAAACATGTATAAAACATGTGGAAAGATTATGGAATGATTGGAGGTGGATTATGGGTTGATTTGGGCTTGAAAAATCAACCTAGTAGCAGTTTTTAGTAGGGTCCGGGACCTAGGATATGTACCAAGTCCTAGACCGCACCGAAAATAAGACCGAGAGTAAATCCTGCAAGTGGTCCGGGACCTAGGTCCAGGACCAAGTCCCGGACCAATAGTTAAAAATAGCCGAGAGTACTTTCCATGAATGGTCCGGGACCTTAGGTCCGGACCAAGTCCCGGACCACCCCTAAATTGTTGCCGAAAGTGATTTGTAGGGTTTAAAACATGGGGGATTGATTGGTAATGGTTTTAGAAGTTGTTAAGGCCATGTTTGGTGACCTTTACACGTCCTAAAAAGTGTAAACAAGTTTGAGAAGTGATTAAGAAAATTGTGAGTTTAAGAACATTAAGTTAAACCGAAATAATGGGATAACGGGGTAAGTACGGGAGTAGCAATTAAGTACCTACCGTAACGTCTTAGTATTAATTGAACCATTTGACATGTAATTAGTGGTTCAAGAGTATGACTTGAGGAACAATGGTGAACCAAAGGAACGTGAGAACACCCGGTAAAGTTAACCCCGGTGAAAGGTATGATTTCCTCATGCTCTGTATCCTAACTTGGTTACCCCGATTTGTGTACTTATTTGATCACCTAAATAAGATAAATGCATGAATCGGATTTTAATGCACTTACTTGTGCTTGTTTTCTATTGTTCTTGTTATATTGCCTTGAACATTTAGTTTGTATAATTCATGAAATGAATGGATGAGGATGAAGTGTATGTGTATCTTGTTGTGTATGTGTGTAGTGTATTATTCCTTGGTATGGATGTGATGACTTCTACTAATTCCTAACTACCTAAATCCTAACTTAAGTATTGAGTAAATTGGAATGAGTAGAAGTCCGATATAGTTTCGGCCACGCGTGAGGATGAGGAGACACAAGAGGTTGGATCCGATTCCTGGCCTAAATCCTTTCTATGGACCAAATCCCTTAAATGGGTAGCATCCTAGATTGGTGAGCCACCTAAAGCCCGGTGGTGGGATGGTATAGTCCCTGCCCGGAGGTCACAACGACTTGACTCGTGTAAGTAAGTAAGTAAGTAAGTAAGTAAAGTATTGTATGAGTAATGGTCTTGGCTAGTGTAAGTCATTGACCTTGAGTAAAAGATTAATGTACACCCGATTAACCCGGGTGGGTAAAAGAAGCTAACAAGCATTGTGTGTGTATTGTGGAAGTGTATTTCCGTAAAGATAAGTGTGAATGGTTGACTTGTAATGTCTTCCTTGCATGTATGGAAAGGTATGTATGTATGCTTTGTGATGTATTGTAGTATTATGAATGAAAGCATGTATGTATGTATGTATGTATGAGTAAAATGGACTGCATGTATTCGACCAAGTGGTCGGCGTACCCTCTTTAGTACGCGGGGTATGCGGATTTCATATGCAGCGTAAGCTGAGCCCCTTGGGGCACTGTTTTTATTGTACAGGTACCCGAAGCGGTTATGGTCATAGTAAGAGACTGGCGGCTATGCTTAAATAGCTAGGAATGAATTGTAGATAGTAAAGAATTGTATAAGGCTTGTAGCCTTGGAAGTATAAGTGTACCAAGCGGTACACCCTTTTTGTACTTAGAAAGTATGTGCTTTGTGAGGAATGGGTAGATGATAGACTCTTAATGAGTATGTATAAACTTGAAGGAATTGTTGTATTTGAATTTGGATCTTAGTAAACTCGGTATATTGTATTGTAAGAATGGAGTATTGTATTGAATGGCAAATTCTAGTATTTGGTTTGTAATTGGAGTATGAATTGTATTTGTGTAGTACTCAGGTATTCCGGTCCATCAGACCGATGTTGTAAGTAGTAGTAGGCCTTGTTAGTCACGTGGGTGGCTAACAGCATTGTATCACCCACCGTTGTGTAAGAAAGTATCCGCTGCGTAAGTATGGAAGTATGAGGAGATTAGACGGTAATGACGGTATTAGCGGTAGGGGTGTTACAATAAGAAGCACTTCTCAATCTTGAGGTGGAATAGGCTCTGTATCATTTCCAAGATGAGCATTAATAAAGGAGCTGCAGACAATTTTTTATTTATTAATAACAGTATATATATTTAGATAAAAGATTTAAAGGATAACCAATCAAATTTATATTTCATTACCTCCTGATCATGTCTTGAACCTCAATTTCATGAGATATCTGTCCCATAGGGTCAAGCACCAATATACCAGGTTTTTGCATTGTGACAATAAGAAGGATCCAGTGGTTACTAAAATGTAATAAGACGTATTAAAGTTAGCAACAATATAAAAGATAACTAATATCTATGTGTGAGTATACTTAAAATGACTCACATTTGATGATATGGAATTAGCACGAATTTACTCTTTCTCGTCATAGCGACACCGAGTGATCTTTCCACATAATCCATAAAACCTCTTCTATCCCTTTTTGCCTCAACACAAGAAGTTATTTGCGGGCAAAGAAATTGTACTACTCTACTAGTCCCCCTCTAGTTAGCTTCTGACTCAAGTGCCTTACCAAAATTTTAAAAATTAATAATATAAATTAATGATAAACAAAAAGAAGAAAAGTTAGAAAGCACTTACAATATATGTGCTTGCACTAAGGTCAACACGATCCACTTCCACTCCTTCATATCTTTGAGTTCTTCAAATCCAATTGATGTGTGTTGATCTTCCTCGTAATGAAAGAACGGTGCAGGCAATATCAAAGGGATGTTGATCATAGATGGTGGAAGCATCATAATCTTGTCATAGATCTTCCTCATGTTAGCACCTAGCTTCTTGTAACCGGCCTTCGTTATAAGCGGTCTTCTTCGATTTGTCATAGTCGGGTCAACATCTAACTGAGGTTGTGGTTGAGTAGTACTTTGCACCACCTCATTTACTCTTGCATATTCCTTAAGAAGTTAAGTTGAAAAAAATGTAAATGACTACAACAAAGCAAAAATATTACAAAGTGAACAAAGTAAATTACCTTATTGACGACCGATATCAAGCTCAGCGGCCAAGGCACAAAAGAAGATTTTGCTTGAATCAATGTTACCCAATTGTTGACTGGTTCCGGGAGATTAGCATTCTCGAAGCCTACCAAGATCTTGTCGACCGACACACGCACCTAGGAGGGAGGAAGGGGAGTTTGATGAATAGTAGAAGAAGAGGCAGATTTCAACAACAAAGCATCAGCTACATGTACGACGACATTATCAATCCAGAGCAAAAGGGAACAGGGTCTTGGTTCCTACACATTAGGAAAAACATATGATTAATGTTTATTAACAAATGGTTTTCAGGTATTATTCACGTATTAGAATGTACACAAATCTCAATGTCGGAGAATGGATATGGATTTATCATAGTCGGTTGAGGAGTTTGAGATAGAGGTTGGGAAAGAGATTGAGAAGAAGATAAAGAAATAGTTTGAACAGAAGGTAGAGAAGGAGGTGGAGATGGAGGGGCTGAGACTGAGGATGAGGTTGAGAAGAAGACTGGGTGAGATCTGCAGAAGGTGGAGGTAATATTAGCTGGTATAAGTCCATATTGTGATAACATGGCTTGAATTTGTTGTCGCATCTCTCTGGTCATTGGCATGTTTTTCCTCAGCAAATTTTTGTGTAGTGTATTATTCCTTGGTATGGATGTGATGACTTCTACTAATTCCCAACTACCTAACTCCTAACTTAAGTATTGAGTAAATTGGAATGAGTAGAAGTCCTATAGTTTCGGCCACACGTGAGGATGAGGAGACACAAGAGGTTGGATCCGATTCCTGGCCTGAATCCTTTCTATGGACCAAATCCCTTAATTGGGTAGCATCCTAGATTGGTGAGCCACCTAAAGCCTGGTGGTGGGACGGTGTAGTCCCTTCTCGGAGGTCACAACGACTTGACTCGAGTAAGTAAGTAAGTAAAGTATTGTATGAGTAATGGTCTTGGCTAGTGTAAGTCATTGACCTTGAGTAAAAGATTAATGTACACCCGATTAACCCGGGTGGGTAAAAGAAGCTAACAAGCATTGTGTGTGTATTGTGGAAGTGTATTTCCGTAAAGGTAAGTGTGAATGGTTGACTTGTAATGTCTTCCTTGCATGTATTGAAAGGTATGTATGTATGCTTTGTGATGTATTGTAGTATTATGAAGGAAAGCATGTATGTATGTATGAGTAAAATGGACTGCATGTATTCGACCAAGTGGTCGGCGTACCCTCTTTAGTACGCGGGGTATGCGGATTTCATATGCAGCGTAAGCTGAGCCCCTTGGGGCACTGTTTTTATTGTACAGGTACCCGAAGCGGTTATGGGTCATAGTAAGAGACCGGCGCTATGCTTCTAGGAATTTAGATAGTAAAGAATTGTATAAGGCTTGTAGCCTTTGAAGTATAAGTGTACCAAGCGGTACACCCTTTTTGTACTTAGAAAGTATGTGCTTTGTGAGGAATGGGTAGATGATAGACTCTTAATGAGTATGTATAAACTTGAAGAAATTGTTGTATTTGAATTTGGATCTTAGTAAACTCGGTATATTGTATTGTAAGAATGGAGTATTGTATTGAATGGCAAATTCTAGTATTCGGTTTGTAATTGGAGTATGAATTGTATTTGTGTAGTACTCGGGTATTCCGGTCCATCAGACCGATGTTGTAAGTAGTAGTAGGCATTGATAGTCACGTGGGTGGCTAACGGCATTGTATCACCCACCGTTGTGTAAGAAAGTATCCGCTGCGTAAGTATGGAAGTATGAGGAGATTAGACGGTAATGACGGTATTAGCGGTAGGGGTGTTACAATAAGAAGCACTTCTCAATCTTGAGGTGGAATAGGCTCTGTATCATTTCCAAGCTGAGCATTAATAAAGGAGCCACAGACAATTTTTAATTTATTAATAACAGTATATATATTTAGATAAAAGATTTAAAGGATAACCAATCAAATTTATATTTCATTACCTCCTGATCATGTCTTGAACCTCAATTTCATGAGATATCTATCCCATAGGGTCAAGCACCAATATACCAGGTTTTTGCATTGTGACAATAAGAAGGATCCAGTGGTTACTAAAATGTAATAAGTGTAGACACCAAAAATTCTCACCCCATAAAGCAAATTCCAAAAACAATAAATAAAATGAGGGGTCGTCGCCTTTCTTTTCAAGACGTTTGAACGTGCCTGCCAAAATGAAACCATCATTTCATAACAAAGCTTTTAAACCAATTTCCAAAGCATTTCAGAAAATTACAGTTCTTCGAAAATGAATTTTGCAACAACTAACCTATTTAAAAATATAAGCATTGTCAAAAATACAAAGTTCACATTGTCTCATCTATCCCGCGTTTTGATTTAATTTGAATGTAGCTCTTTCTTTGGTTATTGTTTTCCATTAATTTCACACTTGTGAGAAAACTTATCTTCTGCATGCTTAATACAAAAATGATCAGTGTTGTAGTGGTTAGTGTCTCATCTCTTCGTTTGGAATTGCTTGGGTTCGATTCATCACAGGTCCATTTTTTTATCTCCTATGTCAAGCCTGGAGTTGGACCGATATTTTCTTGTTTGTTGCTCCTACTTGACCTCCATTCTCAAGCCTTTTCCCTCCCAAATGAGGCCCCAGTCCACTCTATCCATCCGACCTCCTCACATAGTCCAAGCCCATTTTCTTTATTTTTCTCCTTCGTTCACAACAAAACACGCATGCCCTTTCTTTATAAATAACACAACAACAAAAAACCTAGGGACCGGAGCTCTTTCCTCGTAACGGCCGCCTCCAACCCAGACCTGGGGATCACAAAATGCTCTTAGTTTCCCCACCTTCCTCCATCGCTCCGACAAACAATAGAGCCGTCTCCCCCACTCTTCACTCACGTTTTTGCAACCTACCTCCATACAAGGAACATTCAAGCTATATTTCTTCATTCTCTTCACCTGCATACAACAAAGGATCCATATCTTCACTCTGTTCGCCTACATGCAATGAGCACTCAAGTTCTGCTTCTTCTTCAGTATGGCGAGACAAGGAACAGACGAGCTTCATACCTCCTTCATTTATCGTTTTCATTCATGGTGTTTTTGCAACCCAACCTGACGAGAAGGAGCAGATAAACTCTACCCCTTATTTCTCTTTAACTGGCGAAAGGGCATCCAAGCTCTACTGATTCTTCCTCTTTAAATCACGAACCAGGAACACATATACTCTGTACATCCTTGAAGATCTTCACTCACGCATGTGAACGAGGAGCATAAACGCACCACATTGTCATCTTCTCCTCCCCAGCTCACGAATACCACTGCCTTGCATCTCCTTCATTTTCTTCGTTCAAACTGGCGAAACAACAACATTAGCCCTGCACCTCTTCTCCTCTATACTCTTAGTTTTGCAACCCACCGGCGATAGCAGAACAAGCATACTCCACCACGTTCTTCATTTTCTCCATGACAGTGACTTTGCAAGCTTGGCTGTCGAGCAAGAAGCATACGTGCTCTACGCCCTCTTCTCATCTCCCTCACGGTAATTTTTCACTGAGCACACCTGTGACCTGCACTACATTTCCTCCAACCTCTTGTTCATGGTACATTTGCATCCCGACTAGCGAACAAAAGCATGTATGCTCTGCGTTTTCTTCACCTAAACGAGGAACATGCACTCTGCACCTGTCATTCTCTGTAACTGATGAATAAAGAGCACGCATGCTCGACTCTTTCATTTCCTTCACATGACTGGCGTACGAGGAGCCCATACATGCTCGTTTTATTTCATTCTCTTCAACACATAGCTGACGAACAAAGACATCCAAGCCCTGCGCCCCCATTCTCTTCACTCCCGAAACATGTGCTTCGCTTCTGTTTATTGCTCTTCATACGGTAATTTTTGCATCCTATCTGGAGAACAAGGAACAACATGCTCCCGCCTCTGCCATTCTTCGCACAACGGTAATCTGCAACTTACCCGGCGAGTCTCGTCTATTTCTGTTCACGATGTGAACAATGAAGCTCACGGTGCTTTGCATTCCCAAGTGGCGTAGGCGGACAAGGAATCCATGTTAGTTTGTGAATTCAGGAGCATGCAAGCCCTGTGTTCTTCAACTCATCACAGACGCTGGTGAGGGAATTCTTCATTCTGCTCACGTTGACACCGGCAAGTACCATGGAGAGCAACGCCATCAACGACGCCTTCCACCGCCATCAACGACGCCTCCGGTAACTGTTTCCAGCACTATCAGAGGCATAAGATGACATTTTCCTTTCGACTGATCTGTTGATCTATTTCGGTTATTGAGTCTGGACTATTCTTCAATTCGGTCCAAGTGTTTTCTCGTATCTATTCTTTCGATTTGCCTCAAATATAGGGAATATATTGCTTGCCCGATTGACTATTCTTCTTTCTGTTAGAATGTTATCGAAGGTTGAACTTCTGCTTCATTTGCTCACTATTTGTTTTGGGTCCATAGATAACTAAGCATGATTTTGTTCAATGGGTATTATATATGTCCGGTTTGAAAACGATTCTAATTTGTGACTTCATGTTTTGGCTAAGATATCTCTCACTCTGAAACCCATACAGAATCAGATATGTTTGGGCATGGGTCATTGGGGCAATAGATAATAGACCAGACTGGTGAAGCTCGGTTTAGCATCCGTAGTTGGGCATCTGTTCCTCTGGGTTTGGAAATATAATCAACTGGTTATCTTTGATTATGAGTGATGATTTTCTTACAGGATTGCTCTTGGGTTCGACGTTGGCACTGTGGGTCTTCAAATTTCGTTGAAGCTTTTCTCTGGTTACATACTTGGTTGTCAGTTGGACAGAAGAAAGAGGACTATGTCACACTTTACTATCGTTACTGAATATAGGCTGCAACAGTCCACTTTTCTTCTGCTCTTGGTTTTGATTCTGAAATTATGAATGCTCGGTTTTGATCCACATGATGGAGTAAAGTTTGTTTTGAAGTGCACCTATTATGTTTGCTACCCACACAGCTTATGTTTCAGTTCGTTTGATATGTGATTGAATTAGGAGAACAAAACTCATTGCTGTTGCTGTTGGTATGGGACTGAATAAAGAGAACATATTTTGATGTTGCTGTTGCTTATTTCTACTGCCGGTGTGGATTATTTGATTATTGCTGCTGCTGTTAGCATCTGATTGAATTAAGAGAAGAAACTTGACATTGCTGCTGTTTTATTCTTCTCTTCACTGCTGGTACAGTTTGTTCGATTCTTGCTGCTACTCTAGATATTTAATGAAATATATGTTCACTGCTACTGATGTTTGGTTGTTGCTGCTGGTCCTTTGTTACTCTTTTTCTTCTTATTCTATGGCTGTTCCTACCAATATTTTTATCCAGTACAAAACGAGTTCATTGCCGCAGCTACTTGTCAATTGTATGTATGGATCAAGTTTCGCTCTTCATTTTTCTGACCTATTGTCTGTTGAGAATTCGAGACCCAGTTGTTGCTTTGATGATGCCTTTGAGCCATTCAAGGTGCGTTGACTAATTTCTGTAACCTTTTGATTGAGACATGCTCATTTTACCGACTTGTAATGTTATAGTGTTCGGATGACTTTTATGGGCCTGCTGGTAGTTCTGAATATAATACCATATTGTCATTTATTCTATTGGTGTAATTCTATTTACTCCTTATACTTCGGTTTCGTGATTTTGACTGAGGTACCTTCACTTTAAGCCTTGACTTGGAATGGCAAAATTGACCGAAGCAGTGGAATCTGGGATTCAGCATGTTTACACCATGGGTTCAGAGACCTTGTTGATTTTACATGGCTGAGGCAGGATTATGAGCGTATGACCCCTGTTCGGCCTGAGAATTTTTCTCATGCTTGTTTGGAACGTTAAGCCGGGGGCAGGCCACCCCGTAGGTTGGTTTCTTATCACCTACATCTCTCTCCTTGATCATGACCAACATGTTTATATTTCTAGCATCGCTGTTTTCTCCTTGTGCATAGATTTGATTTGAGAAATTGATTCAAACCATGATTCTAATCTAGTCTTCACTTGAAACCAACTCATTTAATTGCGAAGTCTTGCTTTGTTATGCTATTCTCGTTGTCTTAACACCATCTTCAATTTTTATAGCGGTTCTGTTTTGCCTCTGTTATGCTTTCGTCGCTTTTGCTCCATTGTATATGCTCCATTGTACACGTGTTATCTCACTTCCATGCCCTTCTCGCAACCCGGAAATTGATTGATTTGTTAATCCTGACCTCTATCTAAGCCCTAGTTATTTACCCACTAGGATCCTCCCATTGACAGAAAAGTTTTAGATGTATTATCGCTCCACACCTAACGAGTCTCTCATTCGTTTCGTGGGGCAATAATCTCCTATAACTTAAGAAGACACTCAAACCACCCTTATATGTATATTAGAACAAAAACTTCAAAAAACAAGCCCTTAAGGCTATTTTAGGTGGGCTTAGGATGCGAAACCACCCCATGCCTAGCGGATCTCTCATCCGTTTTATGTGAGTGGAATCCTCCTTTGCCTTCGACACACCCATAGTCAAGAGTTAATAAATCAATACATTGATCCCTCCCACTTGTTAATATCTCACAACCTTGCCAAAAATCAAAGACCCAAATCAGGCCCAATTCAAATCCCACTTCAGCCCGAATCAAAAGGCCACTCTGAGGCCCAATTCAAAACCCACTTCAGCCCACAGTTCATAAATCCCATTTCAAGGCCCAAGCCCATTTCGAGGCCAAAGCCCAAACAAGGCCATCAAGCCCACTTGGCCCAAGCCCACTTGGCCCATCAAGCCCATTTCGAGGCCCAATCCAAGGCCCAGTTCGAGGCCCAATCCAAAGCCCATTTCGAGGCCCAATCCAAGGCCCAATTCAAGGCCCAATCCAAAGCCCATTTCGAGGCTCAATCCAAAGCCCATTTCAAGGCCCATTTCGGCCCATATCCAAGGCCTAAACCTGGTCTATCAGTTCAAATTTGGCACACAATCAATCCAAAACCGATGCAATCCCATCTCAAATTCAAATCCATTCAATTCAGCCCAAATTCAACCCAACTTGTAAATTCCAATTCGATTCAAATTCATTCAATTCTAATTCAACTTCAATTTCAATTAAATTCCAATTTTCCCTACACTCAGAATGTCTCACAGACCTGAGCGTCTCACAGACTTTGTTATCCCAATGATTCGAATATCTCACAGACCCGAACATCTCATAGACCCGAGTGTCCCACAGATCCAAGTGTCTCACAGATTTCGACATCTCAAGATTTCAAACGTCTCATAGACCCGAGTGTCTCACAGACTACAACACCCCACACATCAAGCTTTTCTAAAAACCTTCAAACATCAAAACTCCAAAAGAGTGAACTACGTAAGGTCTGATCTCAACAGGGAGTTGAGTACGTAGGCAACCCACACAGGGTGCGACCCCACATCAATCAAAATGCCATTTTCACTCGGCCATCTCACCTCCGAACAATCCCGTATTGTCTCACAGACCCGAGCGTCTCACAGACTTTGTCATCCCAATGACTTGAATGTCTCACAGACCCGAACATCTCACAGACCCGAGCGTCTCACAATTCGAGCGTCTCACAGACTTCGACATCTCAAGGTTTCAAACGTCTCATAGACCCGAGCGTCTCACAGACTACCCCTCAAACCCGAAACTTCAAACATCTCCAAAAATCCTGAACTACGTAAGGTCTGATCTCGACAGGGAGTTGAGTACGTAGGCAGCCCATCTAGGGTGCGACCCCATTCCAAACAAAAACTCTTTCCCCCCTCTAAGGTGGCTTTCATATCTCTCAACACTCAACCTTCTTCGGCTCCCACAAACTTTAAACCATCAGACTTCAAGTCTTGTCTATTCACTCAACCTCCGACTCTTTCTAAATCTTCATTCTATACTCATCCGAATTCGTCAATTCTTCTTCTTGGCACTAGCTTGGTAGAAAAGCTTGCCTCATCCACTCGTTTACTCTCTTCCCATCCTAATCCTATCCTTGGCTTTTAATTGAATCTCTCTAATAAGGTTTTAAAAGAAGACAATCCCGACAATTGGAGACCGAGATTTCCTTGGGCACCAATCCGAAGTCGTGGTCGTTGCCACTTCTGAGGGGTGTAACCCAGTGCGAACCCACAACAGAATCTCTGCAAATGACCAGATAGTCCCTATCCATAGGCAATAAATCATCAGAGTCAATTAACGGTTCTTAGAACCCTTCTCCTCCCTTCCTAGTTCCTTAGGTCAAACTAGGTGGCGACTCTAGTCAATTCCGCCTTATAGAGGCATAAGTCCGCGTGGAGCCCATTGAGAGCGGGTGTAGTGTTCACCAACACTCCCCCTTTATGCTTTCTGGGAAAGACAGATGATAGAGTAGGTATTTGAGGGCTGCCATGAATAACGGGTTTTCACCCTCCACAGAATGGCATTTCATAGGCTCTAGGCATCTTAGTCAGATCATATTTGCATAGACCCCCCTCATACCGAAAAATCACCCTCCACAGAATGGCGACTCCGCTGGGGAAAACTTGAGTAAGTTTTTCTCAAACTCAAGGAAGACTGAACTCCATTCAAAATTGTTGGGACTTCCCCACTTCTTTCAAAACCTTCAAGAAATTCATTTCAAAGCCTCTAGGATTATTCTACTCCACACTTTGAGTTGTGTATCTGATGAGGACAGATAGATTTGTTAGATCCTCAACAAACATGACAACAATTGGGTTAATAATTAGCTCACATTTAGAAAGAGACACTTAGGACTGAATGAAGCTAACTTCCCTTTAGGTTATTGAACAACCAATTTGGAATCACTAATCTCAAGATAAAACACTTAGTACATAGGTTGGTGCTAACTTCATTTGGTTTACCGCTTTCATATTTATATTGCGATTGTGGATGCATGGGGTGGGTAGCTTAGGACATGCATTCCTCTGTGTCACCCGATTTATCCACGATGTCACGGGATCCCAACCGGTCCACGGTTGATTCCCCATGAGCTAGGGTCACTCTCTCAGTGAACAAACCCACGAGGTGGTACGGTCTCCGACCAACACCTTGAGCTCATGATCCAAAAATATCCTCCATTATCCGAGTCAAAGCCAGCATATAGTGAACTCTGAGCCTTCAGTGTCCAGCTACCTGGTCCGGTGTCTAAGACAGGTTTATGGGAGTCACCCCCTTGTATGTTGCCTGTCTGACCGTCCTGCTGCCTTACCCCGAAGATTGTATGAGCTCAGTTCTCCATTGTTCATCTGCACCACGGGTGTCTCTAAGCCCAATGTCACGCTATACGTCCATAGAGGATCCCGTATTTACCGGATACCCATACATGGCACAACATAGTCGGTGAATAATTTGGACTTTAGACACACTGACCGGTGCAGGTGACGAGAGACCCGTTCCCATGCATACTTCCCCGAGTTTCCCGAAAAGTGGGGTGTCGGATCATCACTGGCCGTGGCGTATGTTTCCTTATCATCTCGGGTGTCCTGACCTTTTGAACTTAAGCACTCTCGCGGAATTTCTTTATAACGTGCCTCGCAAGAGGCATAGCAGAGAAAAACCCCGAGAGACAGTGAAGGGACGACGGTTCCCCCGGTGAGACGGAGTCATAATTGACCTGGAAAGTGATTATCCCAACATTAACACTTACAGCTCCACATCAAATATAGCCACGATTTACTTTATGCTATACATGTGTGCAAGTCACTTCTTCAAACCAATTTGTTTCAAAACGTTCGGAATTCTCTTTTGCATATCTTCTAAAGATGTTTTACGAGCTCGTTTAATTTCAGATCCCACCTAAATTTTACTCATAAACATTTACGGTTTAATCTTGCCACTTCATCTTTAGAATGTTATTCCAAAACAATTTTCATAATAGATTTCGAAAACCTACTTTCTACAAACCTACTTTCTAAAAACGAATTTCAAACAACATTTTTCACACCAACATTATTTCAAAATAGTTTTCGAAAACAGTTTTCAAAGTTGATTTTCACAACGTATTTCAAAATAAATGATTTAGTCCCCATGTCGTGACCTGCTATTTTTGAAGTTCTACCCACCTTCAAGAGCAGCGGTCATTACTGTGGAGCGTACTAGTCATTTCGTGTTTTCACAAAAGTGGTGGATTTTCACATAAGATTTTGTGTCTGGTCATTCACCTTTTCCTTTCTCAAGAATATCCCTCATCTCCCTCGTCGGAGCGGGTCGAGCTAAAAATCAGAGGCGCACCAACCCGTGGAGCTAGCCGAGCGACATGAAGACCGACACCAACCGTTCAATAACAGAATCAGAGGCGTACCAACCCGAGTCAAGCGACATGAAGACTAGCGACACCGGTTCGAGTTCAAACTGTTGAAAATCAGAATAACACCAACCCGTTTTGTTTGATCACAGTTTTGCTTCGCTACAAAAGCCTGAAAATGAGCCAGCAGTCGGTCAAGAGCCCGAAGACAAGCGAGCAACCGATCAAGAGCCCGAAGATGAGCGAGCAGCCGGTCAATGAAGAGGGCAAAAATATGACGAGACAGAAGAACCAAGGTGGCCCAGACCCCAGGCCCGACTCAGACCCAGGCTTCTCAAGACCTGTTCAGCTCCAGTTTGGGCGGTCCCGCACCAGAATCCGGCCCTGTCCGACCCTTGCTTTGGAAGCTAGATCTCATAACCGGGCGCTGCATCCCGCACCTCACGCTCTGTGACCGGGCATTCAGTGACCGGGCGCTGAAGAGGGGAAAACATGGTCAAGTACCAAAAGGTGTGAAGAGGCTGAGGTAGCACCGAAAGCCCACACCAAGAAGAGGGAATAAAGAAAGAGCGTGTAGCGACCGGCCGGCCACGACTGGTCGCAAAGTATGGAGCAAGTGTAAGGGAACGACCGGTCGCCTGTGACCGGTCGCCGAAACTGCAAAGTAAGCCAAGATAGTGACCGGTCGTCTCCGACCAGTCAAGTAACTAAGAAAAAGAAGTAGATGGCGACCGGGCGCCTGTGCCCGGTCGGATAGCTAAGGAACGGAAGATGTAGAAATCAGGATAAGATATTTATAGTGACAGCCTGGTAAAATATGACAGGTTGGCAAGCCTAGGAACCCTAGAAAAGGTCTATAAATAGAGATAGAGGAGCTCATTTGAGCGGGGGCACAACATGAGAAGGGAGAGAAAACTCTAGAATAGCTCCCTTGCATTGTAACCGTAAGGAAAGGAATAAAGAAATTGTCTAGAAGTGGATGTAGGCCGAATTATTGGCTGAACCACTATAATCCTCGGTGTTCTATTCATTTGTGAGATGTGAGTGACAAATTATACGTTTTCATTTGGCGCCGTCTGTGGGAAACGAACAGCAACAAGCAACCACGATTCAATCAAGCCACGGTTTCAGTTCGTGATTTTGTTTGTCAATTCAGAGTAACGAAGGATACAATCAATTCGAAGTAGCGGAATCTACGAGGGAATACTGCAAGGAGTAAGAAAAGAGATTCGTGGAAAGGTGGGTCGAAAACAATCAAAGCGTCAAAACAGATGTACGAATGAAAATAGGAAAGTCTCGAATCAGATCGAGTTCACAAGGAAGGAGGAATAAAATCTGGATCACGAGCCATGAGGAAGCAATCTCTGCGCATTTGACATCCGATTCGCATCGTCTCCTCGAGAGAGCAAGCCGCCTAGAACTTGAAGAGCAAGCAAGATAAGAATTCCTCGATCGGCATCGGCTGTCCCCAACAGCAGAGAATAAGTGTCCAATTCTTCTGTCAATCGGCGTAATACCGGCCTCAATCGGGCACCAATATTCGATTAGACTTTAGCTTTGGCTCAACCCGAGGTGGATGAAGATTTCCGATTGATTGGAATATGAAGAATCAAGGGAGATCGAAGCGCAATATCCCTAAGAACTCTCTACCCTCCTTTACGAACATTACATCTTGAATCTTCTTTGCTTAAATCTTTAAGTCATCTCTTGCTAATGTTTCCATTAGATTCTCAAATCAAGTTCCAGCGGAAGTATAAAGGAAACAATAAGCGAGAAGCAAGGAGGAGTTCTTGGAGTCAAGTAGATCGAAGTTTCAAAAGCTCGTGGAAATCCAAGAGAAAGAGTCCAGAGCTACCTCGAATACGGTGTTATTCTTGTTCGATTTCAAAGACCGAGCGAAGGCTCCAGCCATGACTCCCGGGCAGGATCCTATTTCAAGATCGGCCGCCGTCCACATATAAAGCGGTCAAAGTACGGATGATTTCGGGGGCAAGGATTCGAGGCGGTCTCGGTGGTAGAATTTTGATCGAGTGCCTTTATATTAGAGTCATCTACGAAGGGAGCACCATTACAATCCAGTAACCGGGAGGCATTTTCCAAGTTGCCAGCAATCGGGAGGCATTTTCCAAAGAGGATGATGGAAATCGAGTTCGATCAACGATGACTGCCTTGTGCCCAAGCGATTCGGAGGACGCTTCTCGAAAGACCGGGTGCGGGATGATACTACATCGGACTCAGTATTGCGACCGGACGCAACCAGGATGGCATTCCCCGACGTTCTATCAAAGCGGCACTTCAATTTGTAAAAAGCTAAGAGTCCAAATCATCCTGTTGATCCAGGCGCAGCCTCGACCGGGCATATCTTCTTTAGGCCAGGTGCAGCCTTGCCCAGCAGTTCCTCCCTTGCCAGGCGCGGCATCAATTGATCGGGCGTTTCTCACGATAGAGTCCAAGGCTAGACAGCACGACCGGGCGATGCTCAAAATGACTGGGCGGTGTTCCCTATCGAACGACCTGGAAACGAACCCAGAAGCGACCGGGAGATGAACTCAGACGACCGGACCATGTCCTTCAGGCAGCCAGCGGCATTTCTCTTCAAAAAGCGACCAGGCAAAGGGCTTCTGTCACCTCGATTTTCCAAGACGAACAACTTCCAAGCTACCGGAAGACGTTATCCACGACCGGGAGATGTCCTTGGCCAGGCGCAGCTTCAATTGGGAGATGTCTCCTCTCTTAGCCAGGCGCAGCCTTGACCGGGATTCCCCCCTTGTCCAAGCGCAGCATCAGTTGACCGGGCGTCTCTTCCCTTGGCTGGGCATAGCCTTCAAGCGACCGGTCGATGACAATTCGACTCAAATCCTAAGTATTCAACAAGACAAAGGCCACTTCTCTGTAGATGCAAGTCGTCGGTCTACGCTCATCCTAAAGAATAAAGAAGCAATTCAGAGAGCAACAAGGATCATCTACGAAGAGAGCAGCATTACAGCTCAAGGCCCTGTCGATAGCTATCCAACGATCAAATATTTCCCCTTCAATGACCGGGAGATGGTTGTTCAACGACCGGGAGCTTGCCGTGACCGGGCACAATCGCCTTCAGTTCAACGACCGGGCGTAGCCCCTCTTTGGCTCCAAGATGAATGCAGTCCTAGAAAGCAAGATTCTAACCAGACAGCCGATGACAGAAATGGAAGAGGAAGCGTCCAAAGTCAATTACTAAGATAAGTCCATCAACCTTGAAACACTAGCTTCATGTCTGTGATTCGCTAAGTATGATTGTCTCTTCTCATGACTCGCGCTTTCGGGTTTTCAAAGATGCGGTTGCTTTCTATTTACCCAAAATTTCACCTTTATCACTAATTTAAGAATTTGATCGAATGTTTGCGTATATATATATATATATATATGTGTGTTTGCATTCGTATTACTATCCCTCTAATTTTATCCTGAAATCAGAGACAATTGAGTGTGAGATTATGAACGCTTGAGCACCTTTCTAGGTTATTATCTGATTGTTATTGCCCTGCCCTATATTGGCTATGACAACTGGCACAAGGTCTGTTATGCAAAAGAGATCGCATCTCGTCTCAGGCATCTGTTGTGACGGAGCTGTAAAGCGAAAACGTAATTTAGAGTTTACAGGAAGCTGATTACAAAATGTCTAATTCCATTTGCAATCTCCTCCTTCCTTCAGACCTTAAGGACCTTGATTATGTTAACTTAGCTATCAACTCTGCTATTGAGACTTCAAGATTGTTTCTGTTTCATTAAAGCTATACAGTTTTATACAAACTTTAGGGTTTACGTTATCAAAAGGTAGCTGCCCCTATTATCTCAAGATACGCTTCCCTACAGTTTTGTGTTACTATCGGCAATGCTAGAATAAGCATGTCAAATGCATGGCCTGGGACTGAATCTCTGGTTTATATTGCTGATAAGGTCAGCTCTGATATATCTAAGCTATTGACTCTCTATTTATAAGGTGCACCCCTGTGCTCATTTCCAAATATCACTCAGGGCATTAAAAGTTACTTTACTCTTTATCTGTTTGTCGGTATTGTTTCATGACTCCTAAATTACTATCATACTACTGCACTTCAAAATGTTACACGTTTTAGCCTCCTTTTAGCATGAGTGGATCTGACTGAACATAGTTTTAATAAATCTGGCTGTTGATGCTGTACTTGGACTTGGTTATAGTACGATCAAAACTATAACATGCATTTTCACTCAGTTCCTAAAAAGTACTGCTGGTTGAACCCGTATCTGTTATTCATTTCTTGAGCTGTTACAAACCTTGCTTTGAAACCTCCTTTATGACATGATTAAGATTTTTTAACTGTTTTTGAACCCAGACCATAAATTACTATTAGGCTAACGATATAGAATTGCTGCACACTATATTTACTTCTAAATTGTACTGCTCAAAAATTGAGCGTTTAAACAGTTCTTCACTTCCGAATTATGGTCATTCTTGATTTTCCTCTGCTAATCTTTTTTACTATAAACAAGGTATACTGTTAAAGCTGTCATTATGCAAAGAATTGTTGGTTTATGTTGCCATTTGTATAATTACTAGTCTCGGTAGTTTTTTAGTTAGTAAGGTATGTTTCAACCTGCTGTTGCTATGGATTCAACTATTTATCTTCAAACATAAGTTTATCTGCTATGATTAACATAGCACGTTAATAAGGCATGATTAAAGAAAGCTTTGATTGAATCATTCAGCCTCTTGAAATAAACACTGAACATCTGCTAGTAGCAGTCTGTGAATGAAATAAAACATCATTTTAAAAGATGCCATCGATTTGTTATGCTGGCCTTGTTTTTTAAACTGTGCTAAAAACTGCAATTTAAAGCTGCTTAAAAACCTCCTGAATTGCATGAGAATAGTTCTGCTCGATTTCCTTTCCTAAAATTCTTTACGAGAATGCCTCTACCTTTTTATTACTACACGGTCTAAAATTTCAGCAATCAGCTTTCATACCCCATGCTTGTAAGCATAGAATACTCGAGTCTCACTTCTGGTATTGCTGCTGATAAAAATGTTAACCCTCTCTGATTTGGCTAGAGATGCACAATTTTCGGTTTTTGCTTTTCGGTTTCTGCTGCTGCTCTCCTTGTGTGCAACTCCAAAACAAGCATTTGAACTAAGTAATTTCCAGACTGTCTCGTTTCCCAAGAGTATAGTAATATGCAGTTCCCAACGGTGGTTGCATCTGTCTTCCTACGCTATTTCATTACTATTTACTTAAACTACTTTACGCGAGTTCTGCTTCTGTTACGATAGCATGCAAGAATACTTCTGTTTTGTTACATTAGAATTGACCGTCGCAGCAGTAAAGTATCGTATGAGTAATTTTATGGATGGGGTTACATTTCATATTTTCTATTAGGAGAAGCATACACTACTGAATTTTGGCGGATGCCATGTCGTTTGTAACTTTGGTATGATCTGAGCCCGAGGTGGCACACAGTTTTAGTTCAATCTGTACTATTGATCTGCCTAGTAAAAACAAGAGATCTCGACATGATTATAACCAGTCTTGCACTATTACATTTGCTCATCAAATTAGGAGTTAGGGCCTTGCTGTTAAAATGTGTAGCAGTCCCTTAAGTTTCATCTTGTCATTATACTGCTGCAATAACCAGCTTGTGACTTCAACCTTGCTTAGTTCTAAACTTTAAGTTTCTGCTGTAAATTAGACAACATACACATCTTGATTCTCAACTTACGCTATTGGTGAAAGGCTTGTTTCAACATGTATTATGGCTAGAAATGTTGCTTGATTATGGTTCTGTTTATGGGGCCTTATAAGACCATACTGAAACTGATACTGCTAAAGTCAAGAGGGGAATGTATAGCAACAAGAGGCTAGTTCAAGTTTCCTGTTTCCTTTTTAAAAGCTAGGGCAATACAAAGCTCTGTGTGCTTCCATTTTCGCAGCTTCTATAGAACAAATTGCTAGCTACCTGGTGATTAAGTAATACTCATTGCTTCATTTAGATTGCTGCAGCCAAATACCTCACGTTGAGCATCATTATTATATGCTTACTGAACGGCAATACTCATTGCTTCATTTTTCTGCTATATCAACTGTTTTGATGCTCCATATAACCAATGTTCAAAGAGGAACATATTGAAGGAAGTATAAGGACTGCTCTGGGACAGGCCCCAAAGCCCCTGACTATAATCAATTTCTTGGGCTGAAGTCTGCTATATTTTTTACAATTGCTGCAATGACCATACTACGATCTGTTTCTTCAGTATTTTCTGTTTCTTTGCTATGAACTAATTGATTTATATTTCTTATTGCTGCTGATAATCTATCTCTGCACACATGGAAAACCCATTCTGTCGCTTCAGTTATTATACTACTATTCCTAATTTTATTATGTGTTGGAATTTTATTCTGCCGCCCTGCGACCTGCTTTATTCTGTTTTTTTCAGTACACGAGATATGCACTTGAGGATCTTAAATACGAAGTCCTGTTGCCTTTATTTTTGTTTTGAAAGCTCTCGTACACTGACAAGCTGGCTGAATGGCCTTGGCAGGATGGGGTTGATTGATAATCTCACAATCGGTCCACTTCCTAAGGGAACAGCAGCAGCAATTCTGCAAAAGTAGCGACATGTTTCCAGATATTATCTAAACCTGTTACTTACTGTTGTCCTACTGTTGAAATAATGACTATAACTGCCTATCTATATCATTTTTACTTCTAAGACTGCTGCGTGACCAAAAGATCTGTTTTGGCAAGTACTTAGTTTCCAATTGAATCTTTTTGCGTTGCGAATATGATTCAAAGTTTTTTGCACTGGATCAGTCAAACATGCTTCTTGAGTCTTTTTTCTTTTCTTATCTAAACTTTACCCGATTTCTGCATAAGTATACTTCTGGTTTTCCCCTTTTACGTCTGAACAATGTCGCTTGCTGCAGCCTTTGAACTTAAGGTTTAAGTTTTCTCATCCTCTGTTTATAATAATGCCATCTGCACCTTTCAAGTTTCTGCCTAACCCGCTTTGAATTTTCTTTTGAAGACAGAATAGTCAGCATAAACTCCCAGTTCTGGTAAAGCTTTTGCCTTTGATTAAAGTCAGGATTGCACTTAACTATGGAACATAGCGAAATCCCAGTATTATCTGAACGACACATCGCATCTGCTGGTCCTAAACCTGAGATTGATTTTTTAAGCGAAAAGGAAAGCGTCTAGATGGCAAGACAGCAGACTTAATAAAGTCCCAAGGCGCAACCTAAAGAGGACAACACTTCAGCTGTTAATGCACTATACTTCTGTCAACTCAAATTAAGCTGCTGAAACTGCTTGTTTAAAGAAAGTCCAAAGCGAGGGACTACAACCTGAGGCTATGGATGGTTTTGGAATGCTTGCTCTATACAAATCAGAGACCAAGAGAAATGCAAGATATCAAAGAAGGTTGTGAGGACATTTCAAAGAGCTGCAGGATAACAAAGGCGGTACCGCAAAGATGAGAACAGAGGCACCACAAGAGAGGTGCCCGAAATGCAAGCTTGATTTCAATAACAAATCCTTTCTACTCAAGGATTCAAGGTACGGTTCTAAAACTACATCAAGCTCATGACGATCATGAAAAGTAAAGAATCAGTAGAGGATGAGCTGGAGGTTCGTAAGTTGCCTTTTCGTCTGAATTAATGGTATAGTTATGCTGGCTTAAATTGCTTGTCGATAGTTTTACCCTTGCTTTATGCTCTGATTCTACCAATAATTTACGCTGTTACTGATGAAGATAAACAAGAACAATCTGAAACAGATTTTAACTCAGTTTTCCTCTCTTGCTGTATGTTTTAGCAGCTGAAGCGCATGAACTGTTAAAACTGTTGCAATTCCTTCCTTTGCCAAAAGATTCATTAGAATAGAAAACATTGATGTCATACTTTCTATGCTCTGTAATCGCTTCAAAATACCAGTCGTCATACCATGCTATGTTTGACAGTTTTGAACAGCGACAAAATTGTGAGACGGTCTGCGTTCTTTAACATTATTCCATGCTGAATTCTATACACAATATAAGCAGATTCACCTGTATTCACCAAATTCTTTGAACAGATTGTTTATATTCATCCTGCTTCTATCTGCCGGCCAAACTTCAATTATAAAACATCATATGCTAGTTAAAATCTTAAGGTAATGCCTGATGATGAGCAGTTCTTTCTTGCTTTTAAATAGACTGCTACTGTCAAACACATTGTGGCTTCCTCGGATAAACATTCTGTTGTCATTTCCGTAAAAAATGTACTCTTACTAAGGACCTACTCATCTGTGCAGTAAGCTATTTGGTATTTGCCCCTATTTTTTCTGTTTAACTTGAATATTGCTCAAACTACTCGAGGTCAAAGATGTTAAGAATGGTCATTCTTCCTCTACTGAAGATTACCTTTGCAATTTAGTAGATTTTTTGCTCCATCATATGTAAGCGTTATTGCTGTTGCGTAGTTGCAGCAATTTCTTATTTTTTTTAAGCTAGCAGTTCTCTCCAACCAAGAATAATGGTACCTTCCTGACAGATACTATCTTGTTGTCTCAACTATTATGCTGCTATCACCACTTGTTGGATGGACTCATGGTTTAACTTCGTTTTGTTTGCCTCTGTTTGACATATGAAAATCTGACAATATCAGGATTTAATAAATCCAACATGTTTCTGTATTAACAGTAAGGGAATGGTGTCATACCAAGACCGTTAATTGCTTCCGACGTCATTCATAACCAGCAAGCATGTTACTGCTTTTTCTAGCTAGAATATGATTATAGTATGCTCATAATCGCAAGTTTATTTGATATCCTCATTTATTGCTACCCGCTTGAAAGTACTAATGAACTTTTGAGGAAACCACAGGTGTACTTTTATCAGGGGACTGATCACCCCCTGAGGTATTAAGGAAAGTATGAAAAAGAAGGCCATAGAGCTACCTTGGGTTGAGACTTATGCCCGGCAAAGTCGCCAAGAAATCTACAGACAACTGTGTCAGCAAAAATTCAAAGGTATTATCAGAATCCATGGCGCTTTCATAGGCCTTATGATAAAAGAAACACCCGGGCTATGTCCCGTAGAAAGAAACACCTGGGCTATGTCCCGCAGGATGCAATGCCCTGAAACACCTTGGCTTGGGTTGTCGCACCCGGTCAAGAGTGAAAACAAAAGAAACCCATCTCTGGCTCCATCAGGAGCTCTGGTCGCCTGTGATGGGTGAATTATTAGGTGTGGGACGCCACACCGTACCTCGATCCAATACCTTCTAAAAGAAACACTTTAGAAGGGTATGATCATAAGTACCATCCTTTGGCTACCACAAGCAAAGTTGGGAAATATATATTAAAAGGAAGTACCATTCTTTGGCTAACATGAGCAAAGATGGGAAAATGTTATCTCTCTTCTCCCTTTCAGGAAATTATCATTCTCTGGCTAGTATGAGCAAGGATTGGATCGTTATATTATCTTACCCTTCAAAAAGGGAATGGTTGGTCTTCTGCATGGAGACCTTATTATGGACTTCCGGACTTCTGGCATTCCTACATATTGTATATCAGAACATCAGGGGATTCATCCATCAAGACATGTTATCTTGAAGATTTATGTCCCAGAATTTCCAATTTGTCAGATTCAGCAGAAAAGACACTTGTGGGACTTTTGATTGTACCAAATTGTACCAACTTTTTGTAAGTTCATTTTCCTTTGTAAAAGCTAAAGAAAAAGAACTTGTGGGACTAGGAGATAGGAGAAGGGGAAGGTAGAAGGCATGCAATTTTTTATCTTCTTTTTTGTAAGTTCCACTTTTTAAAGTTCCAAAAAGTAGAACTTGTGGGACTGATGAAGAGGGCAAAATATGACGAGACAGAAGAACCAAGGTGGCCCAGACCCCAGGCCCCGACTCAGACCCCAGGCTTCTTCAAGACCCTGTTCAGGCTCCAGTTTGGGCGCCAGGCACCAGATCCGGGCCCTGTCCGACCCTTGCTTTGGAAGCTAGATCTCATAACCGGGCGCTGCATCCCGCACCTCACGCTCTGTGACCGGGCATTCAGTGACCGGGCGCTGAAGAGGGGAAAACATGGTCAAGTACCAAAAGGTGTGAAGAGGCTGAGGTAGCACCGAAAGCCCACACCAAGAAGAGGGAATAAAGAAAGAGCGTGTAGCGACCGGCCGGCCACGACTGGTCGCAAAGTATGGAGCAAGTGTAAGGGAACGACCGGTCGCTGTGACCGTCGCCGAAACTGCCAAAGTAAGCCAAGATAGTGACCGGTCGTCTCCGACCAGTCAAGTAACTAAGAAAAAGAAGTAGATGGCGACCGGGCGCCTGTGCCCGGTCGGATAGCTAAGGAACGGAAGATGTAGAAATCAGGATAAGATATTTATAGTGACAGCCTGGTAAAATATGACAGGTTGGCAAGCCTAGGAACCCTAGAAAAGGTCTATAAATAGAGATAGAGGAGCTCATTTGAGCGGGGGCACAACATGAGAAGGGAGAGAAAACTCTAGAATAGCTCCCTTGCATTGTAACCGTAAGGAAAGGAATAAAGATTGTCTAGAAGTGGATGTAGGCCGAATTATTGGCTGAACCACTATAATCCTCGGTGTTCTATTCATTTGTGAGATGTGAGTGACAAATTATACGTTTTCAGTCAAGAATCCAAAGACGAGCGTGCAGCCGGCCAGGAGGCCAAACGTGAGTAGTCATTCAGAAGCCCGAAGACAGACCAGAGGAGTTCAGAAGAAGTTTAGCTCAAATTTCCCCTTTTAATGACTTTTTAGGATTGATGATGTATAGGATTTTCCCCCATGTTTCTTTTCTCTCTCGTCCATTTCTGAATAGATTACATGTATAGGTTTATACACTCCTTTGAAGTTGCTTAGATCAATATGTATAGGGTTCCCCACTCCCTATTTTATTTGCAAATGACCAAGCGTCAAAAATCATATTGAGAAAATGCACCACTTGGAAAACACACGTTTTCAAAATTGTTTTTCCAAAACTTGGTTTCTTTTGGCATGCACGTATAACGAAAAAAACGAATAAGGAGCGACCCCTCACTATTATATGTCATTCATCAACCTTGCTTTATGGGGTGAAAATTCACGGTATCTACAGAAGGCATCCCCTAAATAAACAACACCAACAAATACAACTGAGCACAAAGCAAAACCGCATGCATTGCATTCGTTGCAAAAAAGTCCCATGCATTCTCGGTCTGTGCAAATTCGTCAAACATGCACAACTCTTGTCCACCTCAGAAAATTTCGCAATCATGTGTTTTGTTGTCACCACACCACACACTAGCTTTCATCCCAATATCTTAACCACCAAAAGCCCGATCTCAAAAGGATAGAAAAGAAGACCAAGTTCAAACCTCTCCCAATCAGAATCACCATGCGCGTCAGTGACCAAAAGGGAAAAAGTGTGTTATATCGTGGGGCCACCATGCGGGAGTTGTCACTCCCTAAAATTCCCAAATTCCAGGAGCCAATCACCAACCCGACCACACTCTAGAATTACTTCTCCGACAACAACCCCGACAAGTCGACCACCTTCAGGGCCAATGATGATGGGATGAACTTCATGATCTGCGAGCTGAATTCGACTCAAGCGAGACTAGTCATAACCTTACCACTCATGCATTGCATTCAAAAACAAAACAAACACAAAAAAAACATTCAATCAACCATTTCCATTCACCATTTTCAGCATTTCATGCATCCTATATGTAGTAATTCCATATTACCACAATACATCGCATGGTAGATAATCGCATTGACATACTCCCATATCGAAATGACATCTTTGGGAAAATCGTGAGAGATTGTTTGAACATAGTGCGTGAACCACTTAACTCTTGACCTATCAATGAACACAAGAGTCTAATTAAAATCAGCACCACAGACCAAGTGAGTAGTGTGCGAAGAGCGGTATTTTCCCTTGAATTCTGAATGAGGATATTGGACAATCCACCGAGCGATGAGGGCAGATAGAGTGAGTCCATAGAGGTAAAACCATGAGCGACTTGTGTATTCCTTCAGCACACGGAGAGGCACAATTCGTAGTGAGATCGATGTCGATAAACAGGACACGAACTGTGATTCATGCAAAGATCTGAAAATAGTAAGAAAACAATCATTGACTAACGAGAATGACGAGGCACTTAGGATCAAAATCTCCACAAGGCCAAAAAGCTTTGATTTTCCCGAACATGACTCCTTAGTGAGCCCCGCTGAGCCTTTCAGGAAAAACATTTTCTACAAAAAAAACTCCACAACATGCCACTCCACATATACATACTTACCCTTGCAATATAGGATCTCGAAGGAGCCGGAGCCATGGCCTCTCCCCCACCATCTTTCACAAAAAGAACACCGAAAATGTTCAAAGAAATTAGTGAGTCAATGCAGCTCCAAAGTCGAACACCAAAAAAGAACACCAAAAATGTTCAAGAAGATCAGCGAGTCAATGCAACTCCAGAGCTGAAAGCCAAAATACAAAGCAAAGAAAGCTTGAGGAAATCGATGAACCAAATGCTATTTAAAAAACAAAAATGAGGAGAAAGTGAATACCGTACACCAAAAGAGGCAAGAAGGAGAAATCCAAACCAAAGGGACCAATGATGTCCCGAAGAAACCAATAAGGGGTTATCAAAACCCGTCTAATCATTCCACCCATGGCAAAGGCAAAACACGTCCTCTATTGCACAAAAGCTCCACAACTCCCAAATAAATCCCACAGTCCTGTGTGACATACATCATACCCTTTAGCCCCGTTACAACCCAATAAAGACCTCTGACTCATAAGTTAATGAGCGTCAACTGAAAGTACCGGATCTGAAACATGAATCATAAGCTTCGTACTTGTTATCAACATGTCCCATCATACCAAATGGACCATGAGTGAATGAGTGTGACCTTACACCGCAAGGTCTTCTGAGTGCGAGTGAATCTCCAATATGAGCACCAAATCATAAACAGCTTACCCCACTGCAGGTGAGGAATTCGTAAGGGTCGGAAAGTCCGGAACCTTGAAAAGAAATTCTTAGGAAAATACTGCTCCGAGCATTGAGAGTATCATTACACCATTAGCACACACAGCTATACTCACGAGAGATTAACCCGCATCCCGCCATGAGGGGAAAGTGATTCACACATTCCAATTCAACAATCACTCAAGATCGAGCCGAAGATGTTTTATATTCGCAAACCTCATATTAATAAGATAGGGTCACACCTTTTATCCAAAAATTGCATACGTGTTCTGCATCGTAAGTAGCATTTAACATCTGCATGCATCATGACCTGTCCATCATCAGCATCCGACCGGTAAGAACTCTGCCTAGTCTCGCTGAAAGTCAACTTCAGTTGTAGTTGTTGAAGCGTAACTTTTGATCAAAAGAAATCAGAAATTGCGGCCATCCGGAGCCATACAAAGATCTTCCTAGAGTTATCCCATGTCATACTCGAGTCTCAACGACACCACTCCCAAAGCCAAGCTGGAGCCATGCGGGAGCCATCCTCACACTTCGAGATTATCCCTAGAGCCATGCGGGAGCCATCATCCGACATTGAAACCATCCCTAGAGCTATACAAGGAGCATCCTAACAGTCCGAGAACAATACGGGAGCTACCTCAAATCCACGTCACATGTTATTTCATCATCAAGGTGTTGCCTACACAGTTCCGAACTACGTATGGTCTGATCTCAATATGGAATTGAGTACGTAGGCAGCCCGCTCAGGGTACGACCACCTCAAAGGAAAAATTCCCCTTTGTTCCTCACTATCACCAAATAGAGCCATCTCGTAGCCCTTCCGGAGCCATCCCGAGCTATCCTGGAGCATCATGAGAGAACCCTGAAGTCATAACCGGGCCGAAGCCATCATCTATGACCAAGAAGTTATCAACCACAACAAAAAATATATACCACATCAAAATACGTCAAACACAACACAATCCACCAATCACATCAACCCACCATTCGACTAAAATCCAAAACAAATCGAAACCACCAACCATCCCGAAAATCACATCCAAATCGAAACCCACCATTCGACTCAAAATCTCAATCCAAATCGAAACCCACCAACCATCCCAGAGCCGTTGCTCACAATGGGGTATAAATCATGTTGGAGCCACCCGACTGCACCGGAGCCACCCAACCGCACCGGAGCATTCGGTCATACCAGAGCCATTGATCATATCGATGCAATTCGGCCATATCAAAACCACCGAGTTGCCAAAGTCGCTCATTCACAAAAAAACCATCTATTCAAAAACCAATCACAAAAACCAAAAACTCGAGAGCCATACCAGAGCCATCTCGAACTCTAGAGCCAGAGTCATACCAAATCCGAAACTATAGTGACATCGGGCCAAGACACCAAAAACAAAACAAAACAAAAGTCCCACACTGACAAAGTCAAAGGCGACATCGACAGAAAGCATTCGACTATCACATCCCCCACAGATCAACCAAAAAACATCCAATCCCGAATCAATCCACAATCAAAATCATCCTTCAATCAACCACTCAAAACAATGAGTTCGTACAACTCGATCAAAGTATTATGGCCCGTCATAAGTCCTATAGCTAGATGTCAAGAGGTCTAGTTGAGGCCCGTCATAAGTCCTCGTACTTTCAAATGCATTCTAGGCCCGTCAGTAAGTCCTAGCTAGACACCGAGTTCTAGTTGAGGCCCGTCATTAGTCCTCATGCATAACCAATATATCGATTGTATTCTAGGCCCGTCATTAGTCCTAGAGCTAGACACCGAGATCTAGTTGAGGCCCGTCATTAGTCCTCATTACATTTCGAAGATGCATCTAGGCGTCATAAGTCTAGAGCTAGACACCGAGTTCTAGTTGAGGCCGTATAGTCCTATGCATAACACAATATACCGATTGTATTCTAGGCCCGTCATTAGTCTAGAGCTAGACGACGATATAGTTGAGGCCCGTCATTAGTCCTCATACATTCGAGATGCATTCTAGGCCGTCATAAGTCTAGAGCTAGACCACGAGTTCTAGTTGAGGCCCGTCATTAGTCCTCATGCATAACAATATACCGATTGTATTCTAGGCCCGTCATTAGTCCTAGAGCTAGACACGAGATCTAGTTGAGGCCCGTCATTAGTCCTCATACATTTCGAAGATGCATTCTAGGCCCGTCATAAGTCCTAGAGCTAGACACCGAGTCTAGTTGAGGCCCGTAATTAGTCCTCATGCATAACCAATATACCGATTGTATTCTAGGCCCGTCATTAGTCCTAGAGCTAGACACGAGATCAGTTGAGGCCCGTCATTAGTCCTCATACATTCGAAGATGCATTCTAGGCCCGTCATAAGTCCTAGAGCTAGACATTGAGTTCTAGTTGAGGCCCGTCATTAGTCCTCAGGCATAGGTTGTTTGATCGTATTCTAGGCCCGTCATTAGTCCTAGAGCTAGACACCGAGATCTAGTTGAGGCCCGTCATTAGTCCTCATACCATCAATCACCGCAATTTGGGGCCCGTCATAAGTCCCCGTGCACCCGCATTCATAAGAACAGATCATAAACCGCAGTGAGAATTTTGGCGTCCCGTCAACCTTGATCCAATTCTGCAAGGGCTTGCAAAATTGAATCAAGGGGAGCCATCTGTAGACACCAAAAATTCTCACCCCATAAAGCAAACTCCAAAAATAATAAATAAAATGAGGGGTCGTCGCCTTTCTTTTCAAGACGTTTGAACGTGCCTGCCAAAATGAAACCATCATTTCATAACAAAGCTTTTAAACCAATTTCCAAAGCATTTCAGAAAATTACAGTTCTTCGAAAATGAATTTTGCAACAACTAACCTATTTAAAAATATAAGCATTGTCAAAAATACAAAGTTCACATTGTCTCATCTATTCCGCGTTTTGATTTAATTTGAATGTAGCTCTTTCTTTGGTTATTGTTTTCCATTAATTTCACACTTGTGAGAAAACTTATCTTCTGCATGCTTAATACAAAAATGATCAGTGTTGTAGTGGTTAGTGTCTCATCTCTTCGTTTGGAAATGCTTGGGTTCGATTCATCACAGGTCCATTTTTTTATCTCCTATGTCAAGCCTGGAGTTGGACCGATATTTTTTGTTTGTTGCTCCTACTTGACCTCCATTCTCAAGCCTTTCCCTCCTAAATGAGGCCCCAGTCCACTCTATCCATCCGACCTCCTCACATAGTCCAAGCCCATTTTCTTTATTTTTCTCCTTCGTTCACAACAAAACACGCATGCCCTTTCTTATAAATAACACAACAACAAAAAAACCTAGGGACGGAGCTTTCCTCGTAACGGCCGCCTCCAACCAGACCTGGGGATCACAAAATGCTCTTAGTTTCCCACCTTCCTCCATCGCTCCGACAAACAATAGAGCCGTCTCCCTCACTCTTCACTCACGTTTTTGCAACCTACCTCCATACAAGGAACATTCAAGCTATCTTTCTTCATTCTCTTCACCTGCATACAACAAAGGATCCATATCTTCACTCTGTTTGCCTACATGCAATGAGCACTCAAGTTCTGCTTCTTCTTCAGTATGGCGAGACAAGGAACAGACGAGCTTCATACCTCCTTCATTTATCGTTTTCATTCATGGCGTTTTTGCAACCCAACCTGACGAGAAGGAGCAGATAAACTCTACCCCTTATTTCTCTTTAACTGGTGAAAGGGCATCCAAGCTCTACTGATTCTTCCTCTTTAAATCACGAACCAGGACCACATATACTCTACACATCCTTGAAGATCTTCACTCACGCATGTGAACGAGGAGCATAAACGCACTACATTGTCATCTTCTCCTCCCCAGCTCACGAATACCACTGCCTTGCATCTCCTTCATTTTCTTCGTTCAAACTGGCGAAACAACAACATTAGCCCTGCACCTCTTCTCCTCTTTACTCTTAGTTTTGCAACCCACCGGCGATAGCAGAACAAGCATACTCCACCACGTTCTTCATTTTCTCCATGACAGTGACTTTGCAAGCTTGGCTGTCGAGCAAGAAGCATACGTGCTCTACGCCCTCTTCTCATCTCCCTCACGGTAATTTTGCACCCAAATCGTGAACAAGGAACATACGAATCTGTCCTTGTTCCATTTCTGTTCCTCACAGAGCACACCTGTGACCTGCACTACATTTCCTCCATCCTCTAGTTCATGGTACATTTGCATCCCGACTAGCGAACAGAAGCACGTATGCTCTGCGTTTTCTTCACCTAAACGAGGAACATGCACTCTGCACCTGTCATTCTCTGTAACTGATGAATAAAGAGCACGCATGCTCGACTCTTTCATTTCCTTCACATGACTGGCGTACGAGGAGCCCATACATGCTCGTTTTATTTCATTCTCTTCAACACATAGCTGACGAACAAAGACATCCAAGCCCTGCGCCCCCCATTCTCTTCACTCCCGAAACATGTGCTTCGCTTCTGTTTATTGCTCTTCATACGGTAATTTTTGCATCCTATCTGGAGAACAAGGAACAACATGCTCCCGCCTCTGCCATTCTTCGCACAACGGTAATCTGCAACTTACCCGGCGAGTCTCGTCTATTTCTGTTCACGATGTGAACAATGAAGCTCACGGTGCTTTGCATTCCCAAGTGGCGTAGGCGGACAAGGAATCCATGTTAGTTTGTGAATTCAGGAGCATGCAAGCCCTGTGTTCTTCAACTCATCACAGACGCTGGTGAGGGAATTCTTCATTCTGCTCACGTTGACACCGGCAAGTACCATGGAGAGCAACGCCATCAACGACGCCTTCCACCGCCATCAACGACGCCTCCGGTAACTGTTTCCAGCACTATCAGAGGCATAAGATGACATTTTCCTTTCGACTGATCTGTTGATCTATTTCGGTTATTGAGTCCAGACTATTCTTCAATTCGGTCCAAGTGTTTTCTCGTATCTATTCTTTCGATTTGCCTCAAATATAGGGAGTATATTGCTTGCCCGATTGACTATTCTTCTTTCTGTTAGAATGTTATCGAAGGTTGAACTTCTGCTTCATTTGCTCACTATTTGTTTTGGGTCCACAGATAACTAAGCATGATTTTGTTCAATGGGTATTATATATGTCCGGTTTGAAAACAGTTCTAATTTGTGACTTCATGTTTTGGCTAAGATATCTCTCACTCTGAAACCCATACAGAATCAGATATGTTTGGGCATGGGTCATTGGGGCAATAGATAATAGACCAGACTGGTGAAGCTCGGTTTAGCATCCGTAGTTGGGCATCTGTTCCTATGGGTTTGGAAATATAATCAACGGGTTATCTTTGATTATGAGTGATGATTTGCTTACAGGATTGCTCTTGGGTTCGACGTTGGCACCGTGGGTCTTCAAATTTCGTTGAAGCTTTTCTCTGGTTACATACTTGGTTGTCAGTTGGACAGAAGAAAGAGGACTATGTCACACTTTACTATCGTTACTGAATATAGGCTGCAACAGTCCACTTTTCTTCTGCTCTTGGTTTTGATTCTGAAATTATGAATGCTCGGTTTTGATCCACATGATGGAGTAAAGTTTGTTTTGAAGTGCACCTATTATGTTTGCTACCCACACAGCTTATGTTTCAGTTCGTTTGATATGTGATTGAATTAGGAGAACAAAACCCATTGCTGTTGCTGTTGGTATGGGACTGAATAAAGAGAACATATTTTGATGTTGCTGCTGCTTATTTCTACTGCCGGTGTGGATTATTTGATTATTACTGCTGCTGTTAGCATCTGATTGAATTAAGAGAAGAAACTTGACATTGCTGCTGTTTTATTCTTCTCTTCACTGCTGGTACAGTTTGTTCGATTCTTGTTGCTACTCTAGATATTTAATGAAATATATGTTCACTGCTACTGATGTTTGGTTGTTGCTGCTGGTCCTTTGTTACTCTTTTTCTTCTTATTCTATGGCTGCTCCTACCAATATTTTTATCCAGTACAAAACGAGTTCATTGCCGCAGCTACTTGTCAATTGTATGTATGGATCAAGTTTCGCTCTTCATTTTTCTGACCTATTGTCTGTTGAGAATTCGAGACCCAGTTGTTGCTTTGATGATGCCTTTGAGCCATTCAAGGTGCGTTGACTAATTTCTGTAACCTTTTGATTGAGACATGCTCATTTTACCGACTTGTAATGTCTATAGTGTTCGGATGACTTTTTATGGGCCTGCTGGTAGTTCTGAATATAATACCATATTGTCATTTATTCTATTGGTGTAATTCTATTTACTCCTTATACTTCGGTTTCGTGATTTTGACTGAGGTACCTTCACTTTAAGCCTTGACTTGGAATGGCAAAATTGACCGAAGCAGTGGAATCTGGGATTCAGCATGTTTACACCATGGGTTCAGAGACCTTGTTGATTTTACATGGCTGAGGCAGGATTATGAGCGTATGACCCCTGTTCGGCCTGAGAATTTTTCTCATGCTTGTTTGGAACGTTAAGCCGGGGGCTGGCCACCCCGTAGGTTGGTTTCTTATCACCTACATCTCTCCTTGATCATGACCAACATGTTTATATTTCTAGCATCGCTGTTTTCTCCTTGTGCATAGATTTGATTTGAGAAATTGATTCAAAGCATGATTCTAATCTAGTCTTCACTTGAAACCAACTCATTTAATTGCGAAGTCTTGCTTTGTTATGCTATTCTCGTTGTCTTAACACCATCTTCAATTTTTATAGCGGTTCTGTTTTGCCTCTGTTATGCTTTCGTCGCTTTTGCTCCATTGTATATGCTCCATTGTACACGTGTTATCTCACTTCCATGCCCTTCTCGCAACCCGGCAATTGATTGATTTGTTAATCCAGACCTCTATCTAAGCCCTAGTTATTTACCCACAAGGATCCTCCCATTGACAGAAAAGTTTTAGATGTATTATCGCTCCACACCTAACGAGTCTCTCATTCGTTTCATGGGGCAATAATCTCCTATAACTTAAGAAGACACTCAAACCACCCTTATATGTATATAAGAACAAAAACTTCAAAAAACAAGCCCTTAAGGCTATTTTAGGAGGGCTTAGGATGCGAAACCACCCCATGCCTAGCGGATCTCTCATCCGTTTTATGTGAGTGAAATCCTCCTTTGCCTTCGACACACCCATAGTCAAGAGTTAATAAATCAATACATTGATCCCTCCCACTTGTTAATATCTCACAACCTTGCCAAAAATCAAAGACCCAAATCAGGCCCAATTCGAATCCCACTTCAGCCCGAATCAAAAGGGCCACTCTGAGGCCCAATTCGAATCCCACTTCAGCCCGAATCAAAAGGGCCACTCTGAGGCCCAATTCAAAACCCACTTCAGCCCACAGTTCATAAATCCCATTTCAAGGCCCAAGCCCATTTCGAGGCCAAAGCCCAAACAAGGCCATCAAGCCCACTTGGCCCAAGCCCACTCGGCCCATCAAGCCCATTTCGAGGCCCAATCCAAGGCCCAGTTCGAGGCCCAATCCAAAGCCCATTTCGAGGCCCAATCCAAGGCCCAGTTCAAGGCCCAATCCAAAGCCCATTTCGAGGCCCAATCCAAAGCCCATTTCAAGGCCCATTTCGGCCCATATCCAAGGCCTAAACCTGGTCTATCAGTTCAAATTTGGCACACAATCAATCCAAAAACCGATGCAATCCCATCTCAAATTCAAATCCATTCAATTCAGCCCAAATTCAACCCAACTTGTAAATTCCAATTCGATTCAAATTCATTCAATTCTAATTCAACTTGAATTTCAATTAAATTCCAATTTTCCCTACACTCAGAATGTCTCACAGACCTGAGCGTCTCACAGACTTTGTTATCCCAATGATTCGAATATCTCACAGACCCGAACATCTCATAGACCCGAGTGTCCCACAGATCCGAGTGTCTCACAGATTTCGACATCTCAAGATTTCAAACGTCTCATAGACCCGAGTGTCTCACAGACTACAACACCCCACACATCAAGCTTTTCTAAAAAACCTTCAAACATCAAAACTCCAAAAGAGTGAACTACGTAAGGTCTGATCTCAACAGGGAGTTGAGTACGTAGGCAACCCACACAGGGTGCGACCCCACATCAATCAAAATGCCATTTTCACTCGGCCATCTCACCTCCGAACAACCCCGTATTGTCTCACAGACCCGAGCGTCTCACAGACTTTGTCATCCCAATGACTTGAATGTCTCACAGAAACATCTCACAGACCCGAGCGTCTCACTGATTCGAGCGTCTCACAGACTTCGACATCTAAAGGTTTCAAACGTCTCATAGACCTGAGCGTCTCACAGACTACCCCCTCAAACCCGAAACTTCAAACATCTCCAAAAATCCTGAACTACGTAAGGTCTGATCTCGACAGGGAGTTGAGTACGTAGGCAGCCCATCTAGGGTGCGACCCCATTCCAAACAAAAACTCTTTTCCCCCTCTAAGGTGGCTTTCATATCTCTCAAACACTCAAACCTTCTTTGGCTCCCACAAACTTTAAACCATCAGACTTCAAGTCTTGTCTATTCACTCAACCTCCGACTCTTTCCAAATCTTCATTCTATACTCATCCGAATTCGTCAATTCTTCTTCTTGGCACTAGCTTGGCAGAAAAGCTTGCCTCATCCACTCGTTTACTCTCTTCCCATCCTAATCCTATCCTTGGCTTTTAATTGAATCTCTCTAATAAGGTTTTGAAAGAAGACAATCCCGACAATTGGAGACCGAGATTTCCTCGGGCACCAATCCGAAGTCGTGGTCGTTGCCACTTCTGAGGGGTGTAACCCAGTGCGAACCCACAACAGAATGTCTGCAAATGACCAGATAGTCCCTATCCATAGGCAATAAATCATCAGAGTCAATTAACGGTTCTTAGAACCCTTCTCCTCCCTTCCTAGTTCCTTAGGTCAAACTTGGTGGCGACTCTAGTCAATTCCGCCTTATAGAGGCATAAGTCCGCGTGGAGCCCATTGAGAGCGGGTGTAGTGTTCACCAACACTCCCCCTTTATGCTTTCTGGGAAAGACGGACGATAGAGTAGGTATTTGAGGGCTGCCATGAATAACGGGTTTTCACCCTCCACAAAATGGCATTTCATAGGCTCTAGGCATCTTAGTCAGATCATATTTGCATAGACCCCCCTCATACCGAAAAATCACCCTCCACAATAAGACGTATTAAAGTTAGCAACAATATAAAGATAACTAATATCTATGTGTGAGTATACTTAAAATGACTCACATTTGATGATATGGAAATAACACGAATTTACTCTTTCTCGTCATAGCGACACCGAGTGATCTTTCCACATAATCCATAAAACCTCTTCTATCCCTTTTTGCCTCAACACAAGAAGTTATTTGCGGGCAAAGAAATTGTACTACTCTACTAGTCCCCCTCTAGTTAGCTTCTGACTCAAGTGCCTTACCAAAATTTTAAAAATAATTAATAATATAAAATTAATGATAAACAAAAAGAAGAAAAGTTGGAAAGCACTTACAATATATATGCTTGCACTAAGGTCAACACTATCCACTTCCACTCCTTCATATCTTTGAGTTCTTCAAATCCAATTGATGTGTGATCTTCCTCGTAATGAAAGAACGGTGCAGGCAATATCAAAGGGATGTTGATCATAGATGGTGGAAGCATTATAATCTTGTCATAGATCTTCCTCATGTTAGCACCTAGCTTCTTGTAACCGGCCTTCGTTATAAGCGGTCTTCTTCGATTTGCCATAGTCGGGTCAACATCTAACTGAGGTTGTGGTTGAGTAGTACTTTGCACCACCTCATTTACTCTTGCATATTCCTTAAGAAGTTAAGTTGAAAAAAATGTAAATGACTACAACAAAGCAAAAATATTACAAAGTGAACAAAGTAAATTACCTTATTGACGACCGATATCAAGCTCAGCGGCCAAGGCACAAAAAAAGATTTGCTTCAATCAATGTTACCCAATTGTTGACTGGTTCCAGGAGATTAGCATTCTCGAAGCCTACCAAGATCTTGTCGACCGACACACGCACCTAGGAGGGAGGAAGGGGAGTTTGATGAATAGTAGAAGAAGAGGCAGATTTCAACAACAAAGCATCAGCTACATGTACGACGACATTATCAATCCAGAGCAAAAGGGAACAGGGTCTTGCTTCCTACACATTAGGAAAAACATATGATTAATGTTTATTAACAAATTGTTTTCAGGTATTATTCACGTATTTGAATGTACACAAATCTCAATGTCGGAGAATGGATATGGATTTATCGTAGTCGGTTAAGGAGTTTGAGATAGAGGTTGGGAAAGAGATTGAGAAGAAGATAAAGAAAGAGTTTGAACAGAAGGTAGAGAAGGAGGTGGAGATGGAGGGGCTGAGACTGAGGATGAGGTTGAGAAGAAGACTGGGTGAGATCTTCAGAAGGTGGAGGAGTAATATTAGCTGGTATAAGTCCATATTGTGATAACATGGCTTGAATTTGTTGTCGCATCCTCTGGTCATTGGCATGTTTTTCCTCAGCAAATTTTTGTGTAGTGTATTATTCCTTGGTATGGATGTGATGACTTCTACTAATTCCTAACTACCTAACTCCTAACTTAAGTATTGAGTAAATTGGATTGAGTAGAAGTCCGATATAGTTTCGGCCACACGTGAGGATGAGGAGACACAAGAGGTTGGATCCGATTCCTGGCCTGAATCCTTTCTATGGACCAAATCCCTTAATTGGGTAGCATCCTAGATTTGTGAGCCACCTAAAGCCCGGTGGTGGGACGGTGTAGTCCCTTCCCGGAGGTCACAACGACTTGACTCGAGTAAGTAAGTAAGTAAAGTATTGTATGAGTAATGGTCTTGGCTAGTGTAAGTCATTGACCTTGAGTAAAAGATTAATGTACACCCGATTAACCCGGGTGGGTAAAAGAAGCTAACAAGCATTGTGTGTGTATTGTGGAAGTGTATTTCCGTAAAGGTAAGTGTGAATGGTTGACTTGTAATGTCTTCCTTGCATGTATTGAAAGGTATGTATGTATGCTTTGTGATGTATTGTAGTATTATGAAGGAAAGCATGTATGTATGTATGAGTAAAATGGACTACATGTATTCGACCAAGTGGTCGGCGTACCCTCTTTAGTACGCGGGGTATGCGGATTTCATATGCAGCGTAAGCTGAGCCCCTTGGGGCACTATTTTTATTGTACAGGTACCCGAAGCGGTTATGGTCATAGTAAGAGACCGGCGGCTATGCTTAAATAGCTAGGAATGAATTGTAGATAGTAAAGAATTGTATAAGGCTTGTAGCCTTTGAAGTATAAGTGTACCAAGCGGTACACCCTTTTTGTACTTAGAAAGTATGTGCTTTGTGAGGAATGGGTAGATGATAGATCTTAATGAGTATGTATAAACTTGAAGGAATTGTTGTATTTGAATTTGGATCTTAGTAAACTCGGTATATTGTATTGTAAGAATGGAGTATTGTATTGAATGGCAAATTCTAGTATTCAGTTTGTAATTGGAGTATGAATTGTATTTGTGTAGTACTCGGGTATTCCGGTCCATCAGACCGATGTTGTAAGTAGTAGTAGGCCTTGTTAGTCACGTGGGTGGCTAACGGCATTGTATCACCCACCGTTGTGTAAGAAAGTATCCGATGCGTAAGTATGGAAGTATGAGGAGATTAGACGGTAATGACGGTATTAGCGGTAGGGGTGTTACAATAAGAAGCACTTCTCAATCTTGAGGTGGAATAGGCTCTGTATCATTTCCAAGCTGAGCATTAATAAAGGAGCTGCAGACAATTTTTTATTTATTAATAACAGTATATATATTTAGATAAAAGATTTAAAGGATAACCAATCAAATTTATATTTCATTACCTCCTCATCATGTCTTGAACCTCAATTTCATGAGATATCTGTCCCATAGGGTCAAGCACCAATATACCAGGTTTTTGCATTGTGACAATAAGAAGGATCCAATGGTTACTAAAATGTAATAAGACGAATTAAAGTTAGCAACAATATAAAAGATAACTAATATCTATGTGTGAGTATACTTAAAATGACTCACATTTGATGATATGGAATTAGCACGAATTTACTCTTTCTCGTCATAGCGACACACCGAGTGATCTTTCCACATAATCCATAAAACCTCTTCTATCCCTTTTTGCCTCAACACAAGAAGTTATTTGCGGGCAAAGAAATTGTACTACTCTACTAGTCCCCCTCTAGTTAGCTTCTGACTCAAGTGCCTTACCAAAATTTTAAAAATAATTAATAATATAAAATTAATGATAAACAAAAAGAATAAAGTTGGAAAGTACTTACAATATATATGCTTGCACTTAGGTCAACACGATCCACTTCCACTCCTTCATATCTTTGAGTTCTTCAAATCCAATTGATGTGTGTTGATCTTCCTCGTAATGAAAGAACGGTGCAGGCAATATCAAAGGGATGTTGATCATAGATGGTGGAAGCATCATAATCTTGTCATAGATCTTCCTCATGTTAGCACCTAGCTTCTTGTAACCGGCCTTCGTTATAAGCGGTCTTTTTCGATTTGCCATAGTCGGGTCAACATCTAACTGAGGTTGTGGTTGAGTAGTACTTTGCACCACCTCATTTACTCTTGCATATTCCTTAAGAAGTTAAGTTGAAAAAAATGTAAATGACTACAACAAAGCAAAAATATTACAAAGTGAACAAAGTAAATTACCTTATTGACGACCGATATCAAGCTTAGCGGCCAAGGCACAAAAGAAGATTTTGCTTGAATCAATGTTACCCAATTGTTGACTGGTTCCGGGAGATTAGCATTCTCGAAGCCTACCAAGATCTTGTCGACCGACACACGCACCTAGGAGGGAGGAAGGAGAGTTTGATGAATAGTAGAAGAAGAGGCAGATTTCAACAACAAAGCATCAGCTACATGTACGACGACATTATCAATCCAGAGCAAAAGGGAACAGGGTCTTGGTTCCTACACATTAGGAAAAACATATGATTAATGTTTATTAACAAATGGTTTTCAGGTATTATTCACGTATTTGAATGTACACAAATCTCAATGTCGGAGAATGGATATGGATTTATCGTAGTCGGTTGAGGAGTTTGAGATAGAGGTTGGGAAAGAGATTGAGAAGAAGATAAAGAAAGAGTTTGAACAGAAGGTAGAGAAGGAGGTGGAGATGGAGGGGCTGAGACTGAGGATGAGGTTGAGAAGAAGACTGGGTGAGACCTGCAGAAGGTGGAGGAGTAATATTAGCTGGTATAAGTCCATATTGTGATAACATGGCTTGAATTTGTTGTCGCATCCTCTGGTCATTGGCATGTTTTTCCTCAGCAAATTTTTGTGTAGTGTATTATTCCTTGGTATGGATGTGATGACTTCTACTAATTCCTAACTACCTAACCTAACTTAAGTATTGAGTAAATTGGAATGAGTAGAAGTCCGATATAGTTTCGGCCACACGTGAGGATGAGGAGACACAAAAGGTTGGATCCGATTCCTGGCCAGAATCCTTTCTATGGACCAAATCCCTTAATTGGGTAGCATCCTAGATTGGTGAGCCACCTAAAGCCCGATGGTGGGACGGTGTAGTCCCTTCCCGGAGGTCACAACGACTTGACTCGAGTAAGTAAGTAAGTAAAGTATTGTATGAGTAATGGTCTTTGCTAGTGTAAGTCATTGACCTTGAGTAAAAGATTAATGTACCCGATTAACCCGGGTGGGTAAAAGAAGCTAACAAGCATGTGTGTGTATTGTGGAAGTGTATTTCCGTAAAGTAAGTGTGAATGGTTGACTTGTAATGTCTTCCTTGCATGTATTGAAAGGTATGTATGTATGCTTTGTGATGTATTGTAGTATTATGAAGGAAAGCATGTATGTATGTATGAGTAAAATGGACTACATGTATTCGACCAAGTGGTCGGCGTACCCTCTTTAGTACGCGGGGTATGCGGATTTCATATGCAGCGTAAGCTGAGCCCCTTGGGGCACTGTTTTTATTGTACAGGTACCCGAAACAGTTATGGTCATAGTAAGAGACCGGCGGCTATGCTTAAATAGCTAGGAATGAATTGTAGATAGTAAAGAATTGTATAAGGCTTGTAGCCTTTGAAGTATAAGTGTACCAAGCGGTACACCCTTTTTGTACTTAGAAAGTATGTGCTTTGTGAGGAATGGGTAGATGATAGACTCTTAATGAGTATGTATAAACTTGAAGGAATTGTTGTATTTGAATTTGGATCTTAGTAAACTCGGTATATTGTATTGTAAGAATGGAGTATTGTATTGAATGGCAAATTCTAGTATTCGGTTATAATTGGAGTATGAATTGTATTTGTGTAGTACTCGGGTATTCCGGTCCATCAGACCGATGTTGTAAGTAGTAGTAGGCCTTGTTAGCCACGTGGGTGGCTAACGGCATTGTATCACCCACCGTTGTGTAAGAAAGTATCCGCTGCGTAAGTATGGAAGTATGAGGAGATTAGACGGTAATGACGGTATTAGCGGTAGGGGTGTTACAATAAGAAGCACTTCTCAATCTTGAGGTGGAATAGGCTCTGTATCATTTCCAAGCTGAGCATTAATAAAGGAGCTACAGACAATTTTTATTTATTAATATAGTATATATTTAGATAAAAGATTTAAAGGATAACCAATCAAATTTATATTTCATTACCTCCTTATCATGTCTTGAACCTCAATTTCATGAGATGTCTGTCCCATAGGGTCAAGCACCAATATACCACGTTTTTGCATTGTGACAATAAGAAGGATCAAGAAGTTACTAAAATGTAATAAGACGTATTAAAGTTAGCAACAATATAAAAGATAACTAATACCTATGTGTGAGTATACTTAAAATGACTCACATTTGATGATATGGAATTAGCACGAATTTACTCTTCTCGTCATAGCGACACCGAGTGATCTTTCCACATAATCCATAAAACCTCTTCTATCCTTTTTTGCCTCAACACAAGAAGTTATTTGCGGGCAAAGAAATTGTACTACTCTACTAGTCCCCCTTTAGTTAGCTTCTGACTCAAGTGCCTTACCAAAATTTTAAAAATAATTAATATAAAAATTAATGATAAACAAAAAGAAGAAAGTTGGAAAGCACTTACAATATATATGCTTGCACTAAGGTCAACACGATCCACTTCCACTCCTTCATATCTTTGAGTTCTTCAAATCCAATTGATGTGTGTTGATCTTCCTCGTAATGAAAGAACGGTGCAGGCAATATCAAAGGGATGTTGATCATAGATGGTGGAAGCATCATAATCTTGTCATAGATCTTCCTCATGTTAGCACCTAGCTTCTTGTAACCGGCCTTCGTTATAAGCGGTCTTCTTTGATTTGCCATAGTCGGGTCAACATCTAACTGAGGTTGTGGTTGTAGTAGTACTTTGCACCACCTCATTTACTCTTGCATATTCCTTAAGAAGTTAAGTTGAAAAAAATGTAAATGACTACAACAAAGCAAAAATATTACAAAGTGAACAAAGTAAGTTACCTTATTGACGACCGATATCAAGCTCAGCGGCCAAGGCACAAAAGAAGATTTTTCTTGAATCAATGTTACCCAATTGTTGACTGGTTCCGGGAGATTAGCATTCTCGAAGCCTACCAAGATCTTGTCGACCGACACACGCACCTAGGAGGGAGGAAGGGGAGTTTGATGAATAGTAGAAGAAGAGAAGAAGAGGCAGATTTCAACAACAAAGCATCAGCTACATGTACGACGACATTATCAATCCAGAGCAAAAGGGAACAGGGTCTTGGTTCCTACACATTAGGAAAAACATATGATTAATGTTTATTAACAAATGGTTTTCAGGTATTATTCACGTATTTGAATGTACACAAACCTCAATGTCGGAGAATGGATATGGATTCATCATAGTCGGTTGAGGAGTTTGAGATAGAGGTTGGGAAAGAGATTGAGAAGAAGATAAATAAAGAGTTTGAACAGAAGGTAGAGAAGGAGGTGGAGATGGAGGCTGGGGCTGAGACTGAGGATGAGGTTGAGAAGAAGACTGGGTGAGATCTGCAGAAGGTGGTGGAGTAGTATTAGCTGGTATAAGTCCATATTGTGATAACATGGCTTGAATTTGTTGTTGCATCCTCTGGTCATTGGCATGTTTTTCCTCAGCAAATTTTTGCTCAAATCTTTGCTCCACAAGTGCCTTCACAAGTGCCTCTGCATATGCTTTCCCTATACCGGATTGAGTTCCAGACTTAGGAAATACATCCCTCTTACGGACTTGCCCCCCCCCCATCCCTCTAACTCAACCACAATGATCTTTGCTCCCAAATGCTCTATTTAGTATATCATCTTCTCCAGCAGGGGTTGATTCGTTATTTCTTCTCATTTCTTTTAACTTGTTCTTTGCTCCCAAATTAAATTTCAAAGTCACTATCAAGAAGGAAGAAAATGTACAAAGCAAACCTGTACAAAAGATCGTGCCTTTTCAATTCATCGGCAACACTCTTCCTCAACGCAAAAATGGCAATCTTGTCATCATCGTCATCCGTGCAGTCTTCAACCCGTTTATACCTGGAAAAGAGAAAATATTTTCACAAAAATCTATCTCAACTTGTTCCAACCGCCAATTGCCATTCCAAGATTGCAAAACAAAAAAGGAACAATCACAAACAAAAAAGCATAATGAAAAAGAAGAAAGAAAACTCACGCTTCTACAAATGCTTTGAGGAAATATTCAGCATGTCTATCAGATGCTTTCAAAAGGATTTCCGTGGATTTATCTCTGCATAAGTTCAAGTATATCATTGTTGCAATTCAAGCAGACAAACGGAATGTGCTGAAAAAATTAGGCAGCTGAACAGTAGAAGAAATTAATCAACTAATGTACAAAATTTTAAATAAATATTGTTTCATCTGGTGAGAGTAATAACAGTAGGAGCAGGATTAATTTTGTAAAGAGGGAAGGGAAAAGGGAATAAAACAGTAGGTATAGTTTTGAAAGAGGAACTGCCAATGGTAATTGTTATACATGCCTTTATGGGACTGGAAGAGAGTAGGGCCACACAACATGTCAGCACAAGCAAAGGAACATGGAAGAGAAGAAACAAACAAACCCATGTTCTGTGGAGGATATCGCCTGGTTCCCAAGGCACACACATATACATATATGTTGACCAATTAATTCATAAAAATATATATTAAATGGCAGCAAAGTAATAAATACATTTCTCTCTTTTAAAATTTTGTGATAAGAAGTTTGATTCCATTTCTCGATATATTTTTGTTATGATCAGATCAATCAATAGAGTGCGAAATAGGTGCCTAGTTTTATATTAAATGAGAGAATAAGGGTGAGTTTGGGAGGTAAAGACAGAGTAACAAATACTACTAACTATTACACATATCAATATTCCTAAATACAAATAAAAGATAAATGTATATATAGAGTACTGGAACCATTCACAGTAATAAAGGTTTTATAACATAGATATATAGGTGTTGGTTACAAGAATCATTAACTCTCTCAAACGGCTCATATTTAAGTTTCTTAAAAGCTTTGATGGGGAAGTTCTAACCAAGTAGTTATCATTATCTACGTGATGCCAAGTCTGATGTGTCAGTTTTTGACAGAAACCAACTCAAAAGCCCTAACATATCGTGTTAGTTTCAAATTAAAACTACCCTATCGTATCAGCTTTTCCATCATCCTTGAAAACTCACTTTAAGCCTACATATCTCTATTTTCAGAAAGGAAATCAACAAGTTCATCTTCACGTAACACAGAACACTCATGAAAAGCACACAACCAACATGACCAATCCAAATACTCAATCAACCATAGCATAATACATCATCTTAAAAATGACTGGTTCATTACCGATGTCTAGAATCTTGTTCACTAACCAAATTAATTGAGCAATGGTTATAAATTGTGACATTTAGAAAATAACCAAACCAGAAACAATAGCTTTATCTACTACTTATGTTATATATATATACACCTATGCAACAGACAAACCCAATTGGAGTCTAGAATGGAAGGTACACGAAGGCCAACCCCATTTCCAGCTTAGTCATGAACCTAAGCCATCAATGCTTTACAAACAAACAGGAACTACATATAAATATACAGGGATAAATGAATATAAAAATGCAAAAAAATACTGATTCCACCTACTGTAACACCCCAACTAATAACACCACACTTAACCATTAATCGCAGCGGAAATTAAATCATAACACTTGACTTACTCCATGGGTGTAACACGCCGTTAGCCACCCACGTGGCTAACAAGGCTAATACATACACAACACACCGGTCTGATGGACAAGATTACCGAGCACTACACTTAACATTACCAACCGTTTCAAACTAAAAACAAATACATTTACATTACAAACTGTACTGAGTCTATACATTCAGCTACCGGTATCAAATTCGGTCTTACACCACTTACAACTACATAAACAAACTAAATAACTATCCATGTATAAACAGCTACCCGTCCTACTCTCGAACGCTGCCAGGTCCATTGTACCTGAAAAGTAATGGGGCCCCCCAAAGGGGCTCAACACCTTTGCTGGTATGGTAATCATGCAGCCCGCATACTACCGGGCCACGCACAACTAATTGTCGTCGAAGCATGCGGTTGATTATTTTTAAATCATACATAGAATCTGTAACTACATATCATGCTTGTAATTCACACATATCCAATCGAAAGGATACAAACATAGATTAAGACATCATATTAGTTAAATCACATTATTGTGTTCCTTGACCCTTGAGGGTTCTACCTTAGTGGAACTATTCCTTGTTAAACGACACTTACCCATTTAATCAGGTTATACTTGATTACCTTTTTTTTATTTAACACCGGGTTGATTTCGGTAATCGACGTACACAAACGTAACAACACACATCTCGTAAAAACATATACACAACATAACACCGTTCTTCTTAGAGAACGTACACTTTACATAAGATGTGTCGGATTACATATAGGTCCAAGCACACCGTACACATTTACTTTACTTAGATGTGTCGGCCACAATATAGGCCCGATCACACCATACACATATCCCCCTAGCCCCAAATAATAATCAAGGTAGGAAAGTCTCTCATTAGACTTGTGGGTGACTGTGATCCCAGTAGGAAAAACAACCAAAACAGAGAGGGAGTTAATTCAGCTATAGTTACCAACTCCCAAACACACGTGCACGACCGGGACACCCCGGATTCCTCACCCCCCATAATATATTTTAATTAGAAGTTCCCTTATGGAACTTATCACAACATGACACCATAGGGTGTTACAACTTAGTTAAACAACCAAGGGAGGCATTATACCATTCGTCATACATGAACAACAACCATCGTTAATTAACGGCATACTACAGAGGGAAACACACATCACTCACAATCACATTATACAATTAACACACTGATAGTCGTAGTTAGAACGTTCCCGTAGGTTGGGAAGTTAAGTCCGAACACCGAACTCTTAAGTGATCCTAGAGTTGGTTAGCTTCGGTTTAACACATGTTAAAGGTTAAACGGTGCCGAAAACAAAAAATACGCCACATAAATGAATTACTGTAAACTCATTACATGCTTTATCTTACAAGGTGGCAACCATATAGAAAATCAAGTTGGCATACAAGCCGGTGTAACCCGGTAGGACACAGGTTGCAAGAAAGAAACCATACCTTAACCATGGGTTACTCTACCGTGTCCCCGAGGATTTACTCTTAACACGTCACTCCATGCTCTCAGGTAGTTTTTGAACAACTGGTATTATTATTCAAATGTTTTTTTAACATCATGGTTATACGGTATGTAAAACTACTATCACTCCCGTACTTAACCCGTTGCCCCGTTATACTAGTTTTACTCTTGTCAATTCAAGTCCTTACTTCTCACTCACTTCCAACACTTGTTTATACCTTAGGATTAAAAGTCACCAAACAAGGCCTTAACAACATTCAAAACCATTACCCATCAATACCCCACTTTAGAACACTTAAAACACATTTTAGGCCATTTTTGGTCTGGTCCGGGACTTGGTCCGGACCCAAGGTCCCGGACCACCTCTGAAATGCACTCTCGGCCACTTTTATCATTGTTCCAGGACCAAGTCCTGGACCTAGGCCGGACCACCTGTAATCTTGATTCTCGGCGTATTTTTAAGCTTGGTCCGGGACCTTATACAAGGGCTAGGTCCGGACCCTGCTAAAAAGCTGATAAAACAACATTTTTCAACCCCAAATCCCACCTTAATCCACAACTAAACATTTCCTAATCTTTCCACAAGTTTCCATACATGTTAAACCACCTTAAAACACACTAAACCTCCTCAAATCATTGGTCATACTTATGCTTAATTCTTGCTCAAGTCCTTGCCTAATTTCTACAAATTTTCATTCTGACATTGTATTTTGCACACTTGTGCATTTCCAAACCCTCTCCACATTTTACACTTCTCCTCTCAACCATTTTACCATTCCAATTCTTCCAAGAAAATGCACTCCTAACACCCAAGTTCATGCCTCATTCATAGAGCCTTAAATCCTTTTTTCTCAAACTTCCAAGTAACTCAAGCCACCCCTTTGCTACAGATTTTTGTCTCTCCAATTCACTCTCCATTTACCATTTCAAAGTGATTAATACACCAAATCAATCCTTATAACCACTTAGCCAACACTCAAGCTCATCTCCCCATCTAAACCGCTATATTTTTACCGAAATTTCGCCATAACTCGCCTACATTTCCTAGCATGCCCAAATGCATTATTTTCACTTCCTAAAACCATTCAAACTAGCCATACCCAATATTGGGCACTAACAACACACAATCTCATTCAAACTCATCAATCACCATATAATACACAATCTTACACCACTTGGCTCCAAAGCCCTTAATCCAAACATTACTTCACAATGTACAAAGCATAACCAACAATTTTCTCTTCCAATCACAAAACACATTTTCAACTACATTTTGATTTCATTCTTTAAACTCCCATCCCAAAATTTTTAAAACATATAGGATACATATACTAAGGTAAATTTCTTACCTTATGCCCATAGGTTCCTCTTTCCTTTTTCCAATCTTCTCCTCTTCCCTTGTTGATTTAAATCGGTCATGGGGCATTTCCATTGCCCAAAACACTAGACCAATACCCAAGGGAGCACAATACACTAATCAAACTCTTAAACCCCTTGGATTAATACTTGAATTCAATGGGAGTGCTTAAAGCACTAAGTTAGGGTTTTTACCTTGGAATTCTAGGATGGCTCTTAACCATGAATCAAAGGAGGGTCCCAACCACCATTGGATACTTTCACAAAGTGCTCAAACCAAGGAAGAAAACAAAGTATCAAGAGGGGTAAAATCTGCTACAAAAAGAAATGAAGAAAAGATGGGATTCCTTGGGAGCTTTTTACCTTGGAAGAAAGGGGAGACTCCAAGCTTAAGATGGTCCATTTACTCTTCAAATGGGATATACCCATGGAGATGAATTTCATCATTTTTGAATTTTGAAATAAGAGAAAAGGTAGAGCTTGATGAGAGAAAGAAGAATATGTAATTATTTTGTGTTTGGAGCTTTGTGGAAGCTTGGGCAAGCAGGAAAGAGAGGAGGAGAGTAGCCATTGGAGGGCTGCAAAAATCGCTAGAGAAGGGAGGAAGAGGAAGGGAATGCGGTGGAGGAGGAGAAGAATGAGGAGAGAGAGAGAGAGAGAGAGAGAGAGAGAGAGAGAGAGAAGAGAGAGAGACGAGAGAGGAAAAGTAAGAGGAGAGAGGGAAATAAGTAAATTTGTACTTTATTGAATAAAGTAGCTTAAAGTGTGTGAGAGGGGAAAAACGTGTGGGTCTCATAAGTGGGAGGGAATCATATTTTTTACAAAAGCAGAGAGTATTTACTCTTATTACAGTTTACAAACCCCACAAGTTACGTTTTTACACTATTTCCTAATCCGGGTCCGTTTTCGGATTTTTTTTGTTTCTTTAATTTTAATGATATTAGCCCCAATTAATGTTTAATAATATTATATGGTCAACCATAATTTTTACGGGTCATTTAACCGTTTAAGGTCACGTTTTCCGGTTTACTCAAAAACGCGCTTTAAGACTCCGTTAGCGTTTAACGCATTATTGGATCTGTTTTCTTCGGGAATTTTTCCACATGTTCTTTAGGTGTAATTAGGGTATAAAATATTTATAACCCTGTTTAAGGTTATATACCTATTTAGATAATTAAATATGTGTTTTTGCATTTGTGACTTTTAAGTGTTTTCTTATTCTTTTGGTTTACTTTCTTAACAAATATTCCTAAGGACTTAATTAGCCTTAGAAACTCGTAATACATAATGTAAATAACACATTAAGGTTTGGGGTATTTCAATCTACCCCCCTTAGAAGAACTTTGTCCTCAAAGTTCACAACTTCCATGCATCCTTAATTAGAATACCTGGATTACTTTACAATACGAATCTCACATATTAATACACTTGACATAAACCTTCAGGCCCAAGGTCTGGATAACACATCAACCTTCAGAATCATAGGTCTGTATAACATATACCATACATATCACACAACAGTCTTAGCATGTATAACAATCAGAAATACCTTTTTACATCTCTTCATGGGCTCGGTTAAAGACTATAGGACATCACAGTCTCGAGTCCCATGTCGAGTACATAAACTGTGATTCCACAGGTACCAGTCGCGATGGACACTTTTGGTCCCCGGTCCTTGGAAGATTCAAAACCATCACAACATTTTTAACATATACTCTCATGTCATGTCCGAAGACAAAGGCTCATACGTCCTCAGCTCGTGAGCAAGTAATACAAAAAATATTCTTTATGGGGTTAGTAGAACGAAAATCCTTTGTTTGAAAGGTACTAATTGAAAATCCTTTTACAAGGTCAAGTAAAGAACCCTTCCTTTGAAAATACCATTTGGAATCTTGGAAATATTAATTGAATCTGAAAATACCGATTGAAAATTTGAAAAATAAAATTTAAAGTTCTTTTTGAAAACGCAATACAACTCCAAGTCCAATTTATGCTAACTGCATCTTATTCTTAATGTGATTATTAGTGACCACTTATAGGGGGCTTCAAGAGTTGTCCACCCTGATGTGATCAGCATCAGTGTTGAAATCTCTCCACCCCAATTTGTGTTCGGTTTCCCTTGATCCCCGGGAATCAAGTTTCACCTCCCACTTCAATTCAATCAGCAACTATTCAGACATTACCATTTTCCATCTTTTAGTCTTTCTAATCATAATCACAAAGCAATACATTTCCAAGGGATGAACTCTGTCCATCAATTATTTCCAATTTGTCACTAACCATGTTACCTAGAGATTATATTACTTCATACAACACAATCTATATATATATATATATGTATGTGTATATATAATATATAATATTATATATATATATATATTATAATCAACATCACAATACACCATACTATATATGTATGCTATATATATATATATATATATTAACAAATCAATACACATCGCTATACTTGTCTCAAATAAACATATACTATCGGGGTTTTAATTCCCCGGGAGTTCTCTACTCCCATACACTTGATTTACACACCACTATAACATGGTAATTTGCATCTTCTGCGCACAATTACCACAATTAGACCATAAATGAATACGTATGTTCATGTACCCACGCACCAATCATCAGAACAACGTTTTTGTGTTATTCACAACATCATGACAAATTATATTGTGTTATGCACAACATCGTTCACGTACACTTGTACGAAAGTTCACTAAGCATTTTTGCGCTCTACCCCCCTTAAAAGGGGATTACGCCCGCGTAATCGACCATATGTTATTTTTAACATTGGTTTAAAATGTTCTACCTGAGGAAGTGTTATAAACTTCCACGCGGTTGATCATAAAATGCGTTCCAGTCAGAGGACCTTAACCAGGTTGACGGTCTAGTCCCTGAATCCAGAATTCTAATGGAGTTTTTTTAACTCATCACCGGTTTCAGTTCTGGCCTGTGAGGCTTCTAGGCTAGATAATTCGACCTGTACTCATATCCCATGGTATGTTCAACTTGATCATGGTCTGCTAGGTTCTGCTGCGCCACTCTGATAACTTAGGACTTAGGTAGCCCTTTGTTATTCTTGATGTGTTGTACATCTCCCGTTATCCTTTCTGTTTTCTCAATCGACGCATGGTATTTCTTACCGTGTGCAAATTCGACGAGTTATAGGTTTTTCTATCAAGTTCTCTGGAAGTCTATTGTGTATACTGTTATGTCTTTCATGATCACTCACTTTGTTTTACACGACTTAATGTCGGTTGAGATCTAGCTACTACTTAGTATGCAGTGTTTCCTCTGTTGTTCTCCACACCTGAAGATATTTCATACCGGTATTGGTATTCAGTGCTTCTATAGTCGCTGACCCCAACTGTTCCTTCTGAATTGTATTCATTTATTTGATTCTGTACAAGTACCCTTTCACTTATATGACCTCGCATTTCCTATACCTCGGTTCTTTCAACGTTCATGAGTCTCATCCGCTTATTGCAGTGGAATTTATCCTCGTTTGGTTGTGATTGTTGGTACGTCCAACACTCTTTGTGCCTTTAAGGCTCAAGGCCGCACGGTTTGGTTTCTAGCTTTTCACTCAACTGGCTTTTGCCATATTCATTGGTGTGTCTACCAGTCTTCCGTATCTAGTATGGGTTATTTAATAACCGGGTACTCTTATCGCAAAGCTTATTGCTTCCCATCAAATAGATCCACTAGGAATACACTTCTAGTTCCTTATGCAGTTGCAATAGGAACAAACAATGCCTTCTCTTTGAGGCCTTCCGTCACATGGTACGAATTACTGGCTTTATTGCTCATTCTATTCGCACTCTCTTGTTTTCCATAACCACTGGGTCTAGTTCGTAACTCCAGTTGTCCTCCATATCATCGTTTAATAATACTCATACAACAGTTGCTTACTGCGCACCGTGTTCTTACTCATTATACAACATCGACTCACATGGCGTTCGCTACCATGTTAGTTCCCACTCATGTATATTTCACCACTTATATTGTGGTTCACCATTTACGGAATACACTGTTCTTCAAGTCTTCTTGCTCCTTGAGCGTTGTTCAGCCTACATTTCGCATTATACACCTATGGAAGTTGCTACTAAGCCGACTACTCTTCCCCAATTGCTATAAAACTTCATTTATCGTACTACCGTTACTCAAATTATTCTTGGCAATAACAACATAATCAAACTTCAACGTTTCAATGAATTCACATAACCACCGCTTCAGCGGTCTCACAATATTGAGAGGTATTCCCACTCTTAAAGCAGTGGTTCGTTCTCTGCTCTAATTACATGTATAACACAAACTGTAACACCCCTAATCTTAAACCTGTAATATAAGCGCAAGTCGTAGCATAACAGAATATAATTCGCAGCAGAAAATAAAACTATCTAACGTTTGGTGTTACACGCCGTTACTCACCCATGTGAGTAACAAGGCAACCTTACTCCATCCATCAACTTCAACTCTCCACCGCTGCGATGAACAGATACTGAGCACTCTTAATATTACAAACCAAATCCAAACTGAGCAACAAAACCAAATACAACAAAGCTCCTTATTACAGTACACAATAAAACTAAAAGTGTTTATTGAAAACACATCAGCTACCCTGTATCCCACACTCCGGCTTGTGTCTCTTCTCAGTAACCTGAAATGTTTTGCCCATTGAAGGGCTCAGCAAACGATATGCTGGTATGCTAAATGTAGTCCTAAATCATTTGGATTCCTTAAGTCGTTTAACCATCTTGATATTAGATTCATTACATGTTGTACCAATTTACAATAATAATAATAATAATAACTGTACATGTTAAATAAACACATAATAGTTCACATCAATATCATCACACAATCAATAACCAATAACCAATAACAATAACAATAACCAAACAAGAAACGCGTATTAATTAACTGTACATGTTAGTTGGCCTCATGGCCCTTATCCTTTTAACCAATCACTTAAACCTTCCAATTAATTTCCACCTCAGGCGTCATGTTAAGACAACCCTTAATAACTTATTAATGGACAGTAGTCCCCTAGGCTCCAAAGGAACCGTTGCCAGCTGACCTTATGGCCCTGGATAATTATTTGCCTTGTAGGCGACCAAATCGGTCTAAACCTGTGCACCAACAGCAGTGCCCTCTGCCATCATCGAATGTGGATAATGGATTCCCTTGAGTGACTCTTGATATAGTCCCTCGTAGTGATCACGATACTCAACCAGAAAGTCAAAACAGTCTGGATTCCTCTCTTTATAAGTTAGCCCTTTAGTCAGTGATACAATATCCAATCCTTGAGTTAAGACTATAACAGACGACCATCAGTTAGGTTCTCATAACACCTAAAGGTCACCTAGTCTTGTTTGAGTTTAGATGTATAAACTTTCAGTCATAAGACGTTCGCGTAAAATAGAACGCAATGGTGTCGAGCAATACAGTATACAATATCATATACATAAATCACATATATCGCTCTTAACAATTAAACACACAACGTCTGGACCTCAGGAAAATCCTTAGGACATTCAGACCACACAATTAACATACCGTTCACCGTGTAACTTGCTAGCTTGACAGTTCACACTTTAGTACTTTCTTCCCGTATGTTGTTATATTTACATGCAATACCGGGTAACGTTAATACAACTATTCACTAAGTGTTACAGTACTGTCATTACAGAGCTAATACTCGTAGTATACTAACCCCGTATGTTCTCTATTTCTCTCTGTTATTTTACAGTGGTTCGAGGTAGTTTAACAGTCCGTTATTTTATGTAACAACTACATGTGATAATGAATTTCCACCTTAGTATATTTCTATTTCTTTGATTATATACTCATAATTGTTCCCACTCATTCTTTATATATACAACTTGGTTATTTTTATTATAACCACCTTTATTTATTAAACTTTACATTATACTCCAAAATACATTATATTCCTTAGTTTTAATTCCTTTCTTTATTAAATTACAAAACCAACCTTATAAATTTGGTAATTATATATTGGACACATAAACTTTTGTAAATTACTAAATAACTATTTAACTTTCGGTAATCACCAAAATGAATATACTAACTTTTATAAATTACTAATTAATCCCATAAACATTCGGTTTCAACATATAGTTTTCTATTTTTACATTTTAACCCCAAAACTTTATATACGTTACATATTAACTTATAAACTATAGTTTTAATATATCTCCATAAATATCGAAATGACCCTCATAATTTTACAAATTATGTTTTCGACCCCATTTCAATTCGGATTCTGTGAGATCTGTAAAGGTTCGAACAAGAAAAAGAGTGACAGAAACGAGCAATTCCATTACTGCTCTCAACCAGGAGAGGAGCGCGAGATGGGTTTTCGACTATATGTTTCTTACAACGGGAAGAAACTATTTATCTGAACTAAAATAAAGGACCTAAAGAAGAGGGGTATTACTGTAAACTCTATACAGAAGAAATAAGATAATATACTAAGCAGTATATACTCTCATACACCCCCTCAAAGTTTACAATTTGGATACAAATTTAGACTTTGTTGTCACTCGGATAGAGACCGAGATGTGGAAGTATGTTCTTGTAACTTTTTCCTGTCAGACCTTTGGTCATGATATCGGCCACCTGATCTGAAGTCGGAACGTGTTGAACTTGAATGAGCCCTTCCTTTAATTTTTCCCGCACGAAATGGCAGTCTAGCTCTATGTGCTTCGTTCTTTCATGAGAAACTGGATTTCGTGCGATGTGTATAGCTGCTAGATTGTCGCAGTGAATTGGAATGGGCTGAAGGTCAGTGACGCCAATCTCGTGGAGGAGTCTACTAAGCCAGCTGAGTTCGCTTGTGACTTGTCGCAAGGCTCGATATTCTGCTTCTGTAGAGGAGAGCCACGGTGGTTTGTTTCTTTGATTTCCAGCTCAGTGCACAATCACCCAACAAGATGTAACCTGAAACAGAGCGCTTCGTAATGGGGCAAGATGCCCAGTCAGAATCACAAAAAGCCTGCAGATCATATAGAGGATTATTATTGAAAAACTAACCAAACCCGATTGTCCCCTTGATGTAGGACAATGTGTGTTGTGCAGCTTTCAAATGCTCTGTTGTGGGTTCTTGAAGGAACTGGCTGAGGTATTGGACACTGTAGGCCAGATCCGGTCTTGTATTTGTGAGGAAGTTTAGCTTTCCCACAAGACAACGATAGTATGTGGGATCCTCCAAAGGAGTTCCAGAATCTTTGTGTAGTTTCTGGTGTACCTGCAAAGGTGAGATAGAGGCACGGCAATCCAACATTCCAAACTCATCCAGAATATCTTTTGCATACTTTCTTTGGGTCATTATGATGCCTTCTTTCGTTTCAAGAAATTCCATTCCCAAAAAAAACTTTAATCTCCCTAAGTCTTTTATTTGGAATTCTGTGTCAAGTTTGTGTTTCAGGTTGTTGATTTCCTTCTGGTCATTGCCAATGACCAGGATATCATCAACGTATATCCCTAACAAGGTGGTTTTATTGTTCCGCTTTTTGATGAATAGGGAGTAATCATTTAAGGAATGAATGAAACCAAGCTTAAGGAGAAAAGTACCCAACTTGTCATACCATTGACGGGAGGCTTGTTTCAAGCCATAGAGAGATTTTTGAAGTTTGCAAACCTTTCCTTCATCGTCAACGGTCAAACCCTCTGGAATTTTCATGTAGACATCTTCATGGAGGTCTCCATGTAAGAATGCATTATTAACATCCAAATGATCAAGGATCCAATTTCTTTTGATGGCAAGTATTATGAGAGCTCTCACTGTAGTCAGCTTGACTACAGGAGAGAAAGTTTCTTCATAATCTAGGCCATACTTTTGAGTGAAACCACGAACAACGAGTCTAGCCTTAAAGCGTTCTAGGGTGCCATCAGAGTTTAGTTTGGTTTTGTAAATCCATTTGCAACTTATGGGTTTCTTTCCTTTTGGGAGATCTACAATGACCCAAGTCTTGTTTTTCTCTAGTGCCTCAAACTCTTCTCTCATGGCCTTTTTCCACCTAGGATCTTTGCTAGCTTCTTTATAGCTTTTGGGTTCCCTCAGATTTTCTGTGTGATTAAGAATTTTGGATGCCAAGGTACAAGACAAGACGGTTTTGTTTGGGATGACATCAGTCAGAGTATTGAAATTTATGGACAAGTTGTTGTTATCACTGCTGTGATTCCCCTGAAGTCTGCTGTATAAAACAGCGGAGAAGGGGTCTGTCTCATAGGTAGAAGGAAGAGAAGTGCATATATAGTCTTGCAGCTTTACGGGTTGAGTGTGGATTCTAGTGGACCTTCTCAGAGGAATATTGTTTTCGTTTTCTTCTTGAATAACAGGTTCAGCTTCCATAGTATCACAAGGAAAAGGATGGGGTTGATTAGGAGGATCCTCACTATCAGAATTGCTTCTTTGAGGAATAGGTGATGAAGGGATAAGATCCTCTGGATGGTCAGTTTGTAAATAGCATTCTGTTTCACCCCCTGAGGACTGGGTGGGTTCGTTTTTGTCCTTCCCACCTGAAATGATAACAGGTTTGTTTTGTTTTCTAACAGTGATGTGTTGGAGTGTGTCATAATTTTCACTGGGGGTAAAGTTTTGAGTGCTAACCAAAATATCTAAACTGTCGTCCCACAAGTCTTTCCATCCTTCATCCTTTAAAGGGAAAATGTGTTCAAAGAAAACAACATCTCTACTAGTCCTTATTTCCCTTGTTTCTATATTGAGGACCTTGGACCCTTTTGTGTCCTTGCTGTCTCCCAGGTAAATGCATGCTGTGGACCTAGGGTCAAGTTTGCCTCTATCAGGTTTGATGTTAGTGGCAAAACAAAGGCAGCCAAAGGTTTTTATGTTGTCATACCGCGGTGGGTGACCATAAATGGCCTCATAGGGAGTCCTAAAATTGGTGGCTTTTGTGGGAATTCTATTGACAATGAAAGCGGCATGTTGGACAGCATGTCCCCAATAGTGACTCTCTAGACCAGATTGGTATAAGAAGGCTCTAGTAATTTCCATGAGGTGGCCTTGTTTCCTTTCTACAACCCCATTTTGTTGGGGTGTGTGTGGGCAACTAGTTTGATGAATTATCCCTTTCTGAGTAAAGAAACTAATACCCTCATTCGATTTCCCAAGTTCCTTAGCATTGTCAGATCTAAGGACTTTTACAAGCTTATTAAACTGTCTTTCAACAAGGGTTATGAAATCTATAATTTTCTTCATAGCTTCAGATTTATTTCTTAGAAGAATAACCCAAGTAGCCCTTGTGAAATCATCAACAATAGTCAAAAAATATTTATAGTTTTCAGCAGTGTCAATGCGCATAGGACCACACACATCACAATGAACCATATCAAACACAGCAGCAGTCTTTATTTCAGAATTTGGAAAGGGTAATCTCTTTCCTTTAGCTTTGAAACATGTAATACAAGGTAGAAGACTTTCACTATTAAAACCCTCAATGAGATTCATTTTTGACAATTTTTTCATTGGTATGTGTCCTAACCTACAATGCCAAAGGACCACCTCACTTTTCAAATTCTCTTTGTACACATCTTGTTGAACATTGAAAACAACCGACATACCAAGGTCTTTATTTTCCAGACAACTTTCCAGAGCAGATATATCCAAAAAATATAAACCACTGATTTCTTTGCCAATTTTAACATCCTTTCCCTTGTCACAACCCTGCAATAGACAAACATTTTTACCAAAAATTATTGGTCTGCGCAGCTGTTCAGTTAGTTTCTTTACTGACAGAAGATTGAACATGAAACTAGGGACGAACATGACATCCTTCAAGGAAAAGTTGGAGTTAACAATGACTTCTCCTATACTTTCTATTTGTTGTCTATGACCATCAGGAAGGGTTATGGATTTGTTATCCTTAGTCATCTTGCATTTTTCTATAAGATTCCTATTACCAGTGATGTGTTCCGTGGCCCCCGAATCTAAAATCCAGCAATTCCTTAACTCATGTTCAATATCAGTGTGCTTTGAATAACAATTGTGTGAGAAAGTTAGAGTTAGAGTTTTGTTACCAGAGAAATTTCCGAAAGTGGAGTGTTGTTCACCAGAGTTTTCTTGCTTCCTTCGTTGGAGCATGGAAATGAGCTGATCAATCTGTTGAGCGCTCAGGTTGTCACTTCTTGGTGTCTCTTTGTGCGATTCTGTCTTTCCTCTGGTATCTCCTCCCAAAACAGATCCTGCTACATTTGTGCCAGATTGTTTTCCTTCATCATTTGGAAAACCAATGATCCACCAGCATTCGGCTCGTGTGTGTCCAAGTTTTGCACAATTAGTGCACTTTGGAACCGGTTTCTTGCCATTTCCAGCAGAGGTCGTGGTGATCTTCTTGTTCCCAAACCTCGGGTTGGATTTCGGTTTGTTCCCCCCGGAGTTGGTTCCTCTACTTCCCAAGGCCACAGAGTCGTTGCTGGTGTGTCTGGCATCGGAGTTCTCCCTTTGCCTTTCATCTTGTACAACGAGAGAGTACGCCTGTTCAATGCTGGGCAGCGGTTTCATAAGGAGTATACTTCCTTTTGTTGTTCTGAAATCTTCATTTAAGCCATCCAGGAATTTCATTAATTGATCCTGAGACCTCTGTTCAGCAAATTCCTTTGCAGCAGTGCAGGTGCATTTGGGATTTTTGCGTGTCGAACTCAACCTGTCCCATAGACGTTTAAGATTTGTATAGTATGTGCTAACTGAATCGGTTCCTTGTCTGAGGGCACTGATTTCCTGTTGTATCCCAAATATCTCAGGACTGTTCGCAACCTCAAACCTACTGCAAAGACTAGACCAGATTTCACTAGCGGTTTCACAATAGAAAACCGATTCAGATATGTCCTTCTCCAACGAGTTGATAATCCAACCCATAACAGTGTTATTGACTCTTTCCCATAAAGGATATCTCTCCGAAGTTAGATCTGGCTCTGTAACTTGACCCGTCACCAGGCCAAATTTGTTCTTCCCTTTCAGCGCAATGGTGGTGGCACGTTTCCAAGCATCGAAACCCTTGCCGGTGAATTTCGGGATCGAGGGATTATCAGATGGATGCAGATACAGCGGATCAGCATAATCTAGGGTTGTCGTCAGATCGAAATCCCTAACTGTGGAGTTGTCATCTAACAGATTGTCTTCAACCTGCTTCTCTTCGATCTCAGTTTTCTTGCATGCGCTTCCATCGTCATTTCCAAAGCCTTCCGACACTCCCGACATCTTCGATCTTTTCAAATCGCAGCGGAAGAAGATTCAGGACAATTGAAAAATTAGAAAACGGCAATTTGGATCAATTGCTCTGATGCCATGTGAGATCTGTAAAGGTTCGAACAAGAAAAAGAGTGACAGAAACGAGCAATTCCATTACTGCTCTCAACCAGGAGAGGAGCGCGAGATGGGTTTTCGACTATATGTTTCTTACAACGGGAAGAAACTATTTATCTGAACTAAAATAAAGGACCTAAAGAAGAGGGGTATTACTGTAAACTCTATACAGAAGAAATAAGATAATATACTAAGCAGTATATACTCTCATAGATTCACATATATACTTTCATAATATTTTATGTGATAAATCATTTTAACCCAAAGTTTTTGGTCAACACTTTGACCAAAGCCTAATTTCATAATTAATACTTTGATATACCCAGAAAATCATAAGTAATTCGGTTTTCCTCTAAACTTTCCATAAATTACAAAATAGCCCCAAAACTTTATAAAATGTTATTTTAACACTTAAACACTTATTTAAATTCACCAAAATTCATAATATTAATTCCTACCTTATATTATGTCATAACTATGCCAAATACGTTCTTTAATTCTCGGCAATCATATATAGTACACTAATCTTTTCCAAATTTACATTTTAGCCATATAACGTTATAAACTAGCCATTTAAATACTTGTAGCTATTTTTAATATTCCCAAAATTTATAATATAAGCTAATATACTTATATTCTTCAAAAATCACCAAATGTAACATTTTATTCTCGGCCTTAAATATATTTTACCATATAGTTTCAAAACTTAATTTATACCTTATAATAAATATATATAAATGTATATAAGCCATATAACACTTCTAAAAATTATGCTAATGACTTAGAATGATTATCCACACTGTATTGGTAGCCTTATTGGCTCCTTCCTTGCTCTTACAGTCTTGATAATATATCTTCTGAGCACTTCTCATTGTTAACATGATGATCATTAGTCAGGGTGCCTCTCCACTGTCGGAGGCCCCGATTCACTTAACTCTGTGCTTTTCCTTATTTCTCTCTCCCACACCTCTATCGTGGTTGTTGAGACTTGACTCTTGTTTAGGCACTACGTTGTAGTCCTATTGGGGTATGTTTCATAAACGTCTTCATAGCGGTCTGAACTTGTTAGTCAGGTATTGTAAACTCTTGTGCGCTGTAGGTTTGGGATCATCCAACCTTGACTAGTTTCCTTAGTCGGTTACTATACCATTGTCAGCATTATTTAACAATTGTGGTCCCGCAGACATGTGTCTCGGGTTCTATTACTTCACCTTTCTACTTCATTGTACGGTTAGTGCGTTCCTTCTTGATGGTTGGGTTTCCTCGACTGCTAGCCATGTCGACCCAGGTTGGCGGAAATTTCATTCTCCTGTAGGTAGGGTTCTTAGTCTTCCGCTATTAAGTGCAGTTAAAATTGTTCAAACAGGAACCGTCTCCAGAATTTCCAATTCTTGGAGCCTACCGTATGACAGGCTTTGATTCTTACAGAAATAATTTATAACAGCCAGATCGGGCTTTTCCCGAGTATGAGAGGACTTTTCATCTCTCTGGCGTTCTTTCCCGAGTTACAAAACGGGGGTTGTGGAGGGCGGGAAGGATATTGTAGGTATCCAGTATACACTGGTAACTCCTAACTAGCGTATATCTCACGCTATCACTCAACCCTTATACCCAAGTCTCTAATCCTAACTCGGTACTTCCTAAGCTCGGTATTTCCAGTCATCAGAGCGATACTTCGCTCTGATACCACTTTTTGTAACACCCCAACTAATAACACCACACTTAACCATTAATCGCAGCGGAAATTACATCATAACACTTGACTTACTCCATGGGTGTCACACGCCGTTAGCCACCCACGTGGCTAACAAGGCTAATACATACACAACGCACCGGTCCGATGGACAAGATTACCGAGCACTACACTTAACATTACCAACCGTTTCTAAACTGAAACCAAATACATTTACTTTACAAATTGTACCGAGTCTATACATTCAGCTACCAGTATCAAATTTGGTCTTACACCACTTACAACTACATAAACAAACTAAATAACTATCCATGTATAAACAGCTACCCCGTCCTACTCTCGAACGGCTGCCAGCTCCATTGTACCTGAAAAGTAATGGGGGCCCCCCAAAGGGGCTCAGCACCTTTACTGGTATGGTAATCGTGCAGCCTGCATACTACCGGGCCATGCACAACTAATTGTCGTTTAAGCATGCGGTTGATTATTTTTAAATCATACATAGAATCTGTAACTACATATCATGCTTGTAATTCACTCACATCCAATCAAAAGGATACAAATATAGGTTAACACATCACATTGGTTAAATCACATTATCGTGTTCCTTGACCCTTAAGGGTTCTACCTTAGTGGACCTATTCCTTGTTAGACGACACTTACCCATTTAATCGGGTGATACTTGATTACCTTTTTCTTTATTTAACACCGGGTTGATTTCGGTAATCAACGTGCATAAAACGTAACAACACACATCTCGTAAAAACATATACACAACATAACACCGTTCTTCTTAGAGAACGTACACTTTACATAAGATGTGTCGGATTACATATAGGTCCAAGCACACCGTACACATTTACTTTACTTAGATGTGTTGGCCACAATATAGGCCCGATCACACCATACACATATCCCCCTAGCCCCGAATAATAATCAAGGTAGGAAAGTCTCTCATTAGACTTGTGGGTGACTGTGATCCCAGTAGGAAAAACAACCAAAACAGAGAGGGAGTTAATTCAGCTATAGTTACCAACTCCCAAACACACATGCACGACCGGGACACCCCGGATTCCTCACCCCCCATAATATATTTTAATTAGAAGTTCCCTTATGGAACTTATCACAACATGACACCATAGGGTGTTACAACTTAGTTAAACAACCTAGGGAGGCATTATACCATTCGTCATACATGAACAACAACCATCGTTAATTAACGGCATACTACAGAGGGAAACACACATCACACACAATCACATTATACAATTAACACACTGATAGTCGTAGTTAGAACGTTCCCGTAGGTTGGGACGTTAAGTCCGAACACCGAACTCTTAAGTGATCCTAGAGTTGGTTAGCTTCGGTTTAACACATGTTAGAGGTTAAACGGTGCCGGAAACAAAAATACGCCACATAAATGAATTACTGTAAACTCATTACATGATTTATCTTACAAGGTGGCAAACATACAGAAAATCAAGTTGGCATACAAGCCGGTGTAACCCGGTAGGACACAGGTTGCAAGAAAACCATAACTTACACCATGGGTTACTCTACCGTGTCCCCGAGGATTTACTCTTAACACGTCACTCCATGCTCCTCAGGTAGTTTTCGAACAACTGGTATTATTATTCAAATGTTTTATTAACATCATGGTTATACGGTATGTAAACTACTATCACTCCCGTACTTAACCCGTTGCCCCGTTATACTTAGTTTTACTCTTGTCAATTCAAGTCCTTACTTCTCACTCACTTCCAACACTTGTTTATACTTCTTAGGACCTTTAAAAGTCACCAAACAAGGCCTTAACAACATTCAAAACCATTACCCATCAATACCCCACCTTTAGAACACTTAAAACACATTTTAGGCCATTTTTGGTCTGGTCCGGGACTTGGTCCGGACCCAAGGTCCCGGACCACCTCTGAAATGCACTCTCGGCCACTTTTTATCATTGGTCCAGGACTTGGTCCTGGACCTAGGTACCGGACCACCTGTAATCTTGATTCTCGGCGTATTTTTAAGCTTGGTCCGGGACCTTATACAAGGGCTAGGTCCCGGACCCCGCTGAAAAGCTGATAAAACAACATTTTTCAACCCCAAATCCCACCTTAATCCACACCTAAACATTTCCTAATCTTTCCACAAGTTTCCATACGTGTTAAACCACCTTAAACACACACTAAACCTCCTCAAATCATTGGTCATACTTATGCTTAATTCTTGCCCAAGTCCTTGCCTAATTTCTACAAATTTTCATTCTGACATTTGTATTTTGCACACTTGTGCATTTCCAAACTACCTCTCCACATTTTACACTTCTCCTCTCAACCATTTTACCATTCCCATTCTTCCAAGAAAATGCACTCCTAACACCCAAGTTCATGCCTCATTCATAGAGCCTTAAATCCTTTTTTTTCTCAAACTTCCAAGTAAATCAAGCCACCCCTTTGCTACAGATTTTTGTCTCTCCAATTCACTCTCCATTTACCATTTCAAAGTGATTAATACACCAAATCAATCCTTATAACCACTTAGCCAACACTCAAGCTCATCTCCCCATCTAAACCGCTATATTTTTACCGAAATTTCGCCATAACTCGCCTACATTTCCTAGCATGCCCAAATGCATTATTTTCACTTCCTAAAACCATTCAAACTAGCCATACCCAATATTGGGCACTAACAGCACACAATCTCATTCAAACTCATCAATCACCATATAATACACAATCTTACACCACTTGGCTCCAAAGCCCTTAATCCAAACATTACTTCACAATGTACAAAGCATAACTAACAATTTTCTCTTCCAATCACAAAACACATTTTCAACTACATTTTGATTTCATTCTTTAAACTCCCATCCCAAAATTTTTAAAACATATAGGATACATATACTAAGGTAAATTTCTTACCTTATGCCCATAGGTTCCTCTTTCCTTTTTCCAATCTTCTCCTCTTCCCTTGTTGATTAAAATCGGCCATGGGGCATTGCCATTGCCCAACACACTAGACCAATACCCAAGGGAGCACAATACACTAATCAAACTCTTAAACCCCTTGGATTAATACTTGAATTCAATGGGAGTGCTTAAAGCACTAAGTTAGGGTTTTTACCTTGGAATTCTAGGATGGCTCTTAACCATGAATCAAAGGAGGGTCCCAACCACCATTGGAGACTTTCACAAAGTGCTCAAACCAAGGAAGAAAACAAAGTATCAAGAGGGGTAAAATCTGCTACAAAAAGAAATGAAGAAAAGATGGGATTCCTTGGGAGCTTTTTACCTTGGAAGAAAGGGGAGACTCCAAGCTTCAAGATGGTTCCATTTACTCTTCAAATGGGATATACCCATGGAGATGAATTTCATCATTTTTGAATTTTTAAATAAGAGAAAGGTAGAGCTTGATGAGAGAAAGAAGAATATGTAATTATTTTTGTGTTTGGAGCTTTGTGGAAGCTTGGGCAAGCAAGGAAAGAGAGGGAGGAGAGTAGCCATTGGAGGGCTGAAAAATCGCCAGAGAAGGGAGGAAGAAGAAGGGAATACGGTGGAGGAGGAGAAGAATGGGGGGGAGAGAGAGAGAGAGAGAGAGAGAGAGAGAGGAGAGAGAGAGAGAAGTAAGAGGAGAGAGGGAAATAAAGTAAATTTGTACTTTATTGAATAAAGTAGCTTAAAGGTGTGTGAGAGGGGAAGGAAAACGTGTGGGTCTCATAAGTGGGAGGAATCATGTTTTTATTTTACAAAAGTAGAGAGTATTTTACTCTTATTACAGTTTACACCCCACAAGTTACCGTTTTTACACTATTCCCTAATCCGGGTCCGTTTCCGGATTTTTTTTGTTTCTTTAATTTTAATGATTCTTAAGCCCCATTAATGTTTAATAATATTTATATGATCAACCATAATTTTTACGGGGTCATTTAACCGTTTAAGGTCACGTTTTTGGGTTTTCTCGAAAAACGTGCTTTAAGACTCCGTTAGCTTTTAACGCATTATTTGGATCCGTTTTCTTCGGGAATTGTTTCCACATGTTCTTAGTGTGTAATTAGGGTATAAAAATATATTTATAACCCTATTTAAGGTTATATACCTCTTTAGATAATTAAATACGCGTTTTTGCATTTTGTGACTTTTACACGTTTTCCTTTTTCTTTTGGTTTTACTTTCTTCACCAATATTCCTAAGGACTTAATTAGCCTTAGAAAATCATAATTACATAATTAAATAACACATTAAGGTTTGGGGTATTTCACCTACAAACTATAAAATAACACAACCTAGTTGGAAGTGTCAGCGCTAGCCTAATCTGCATAGCCACCCACATATGGAACATGTGTTCAACACATTGAAGGAAAAATAGTAAACGTAGCGCTAGCCTAATCCAGCCTGGTTGATTATATTAATTTCATTAATTGCATACAGATATGCAGAAAAAATAGTAAACGTAGAGCTCTAGAGAATGGAGGAACTAACCCCATAATTGCATACGGCGGTTGAAGCGACGGAGGTGGTGGAAGTCGGACTCGTTGAAGGCAAGACAAAGGGGATGGCGGTCGGATTCGCTGAACGCAAGATGAAGGTGGTGGCGGGCGAAGAGATGACACTAGTACAAAACAGGCCTATTGCAGCGGTTGTTTTGGGTATATTGTAGCGGTTCTAGAACCGCTGAAATAAGGTGCGCTGTGATAGGGTCTCGAACTACCTCGGCGGTTATTGAACCGCTGTAGTAGGTAACATATTACAGCGGTTCCTAGCTAACAACTGCTGCATAGGTGGGCTTCAGGACAAAAAAAAAACAAACCAATTGCAGCGGTTGTTAAATATGAACCGCTCCCATAGGTGGTCTTAGGATAAAAAAACACACCTATTGCAGTGGTTGTTAGCTAGGAACCGCTGCCATATGTATTTTTCTTTTTTTTAAAAAAAATAGCTGCTTCATCTTCTTCCTCGCACAACCGTTCGCCAGTTCACGGTCGAGTTCTCTTCTCAGATGGCGCAAAACGTGTTCCTTGTTCGCCAGATCAAGTTGTAAAATTACCGTAGGTACATAGTGGAAGAGGTTCACAACATGTTCCTTGTTCACTAAACCTGTTGAAAAATTACCGTGAGAAGAGAATATAGAGGCGCAACCCTTGTTCCTTGTTCACCAATCAGAGTTGCAAAATTACAGTGAAAGAGGCGCATATATGAGAAGAGAAAGAGGCACACAACTTATATGTTCTTGTTCGCCAGTTTGGGTTGCATTACCGTGTGAGAATATATAATGGAGGCGCAGAGCATCTTGTTCACCAGTTAGGGTTGCAAAATTATCGAAGTAAAGATAAGTTCGAGCATATTACCATGAGGGAAGAGAAGAAGAATCAATGAATGAAAGAAGAAGAGAGCGTAGAGCATGCATACCTTGTTCGCCATTGACCGTGAGTGAAGAGAAGAAGAGAGCGCAGAGCTGTTCCTTGTTCACCGCGGCTAGAAGAAGTGAGCGTAGAGCATAATTAACATGAGTTATCAGAGGAGAAAATTTTATATTAAAGCAAAAAGTCTATTGTAGCGGATCCTAATAACAACCGCTGCAATAGGCTAAAAAACCGGGAAAGTGAAATTTTTAAAAAGAATAACCGGGTAAAATTAGTCAACTGCAGTGGTTGTTATAGGAACCGCTACGATAGATTGCTGATTTTTTTTTAAAAAAATAGACCTACCTACCGTAGCGGTTCCTAGCTAACAACCGCTGCGGTAGGTGATCCAAAAATTTTAAAACGTCCTATTTCAACGGTTTCTCTTACAACCGCTGCAATAGGGGCGCCGCGGTAGGCCTGTTTTGTACTAGTGTGAAGCTGCAAGAGTTGATGGCAGTCGACGCACAGAAGCCGAAACAATGGTGGTGGCGGTCAAAGAGTTCGAGAGAAAGGTGGTGGTGGTCGAAGAGCTCGAGAGGAAGGTGGTGGCGGTCAGCTCGAGAGGAAGAAGGTGGCGGTCGAAGGGCTCGGTGGTGGTGGTCGAAGAGGGCGAGAGAAGAAAAATCGGCCGCGGGGTTTTTTCGAGAGTGGGAACGAAATAGCAAGACAGTAATTGAGGAAGAGGAAGGAGACAATATAAGACAGACTTTATAACACGGCTAGACCTATCCGTGTTATAATACTCATGGGTGACCAGAAACGGCGTCGTTTAAGTGTGAAGTATTTTTTTACGTTTTGAGAACTTTATAACACGGCTCACCTTAACCGTGATATAAAGTCTGCATCAAACGACTTTGTAACACGCCTAACCGAAGCCGTGGTATAAAGTTTTTAATAAAACGTTATCGTTTACATTGTCGGTAAAGCCGTGTTATAAGGTGTAGCAGTAGTTTCGACCTATCTTATACCACGTCTATACTTAGCCGTGTTAAAAGATTGTTTCTGGTGTCGTTTTTTTATTGTTGTTTCCGCGATATTGGAGACAACGTATTTTATGACACGGTCATATTATAGCCGTGGTATAAGATCAATAGAGTCGTGTTATATAACATTATATGACACGTCATACTGTTAGTCGTGTTATAAAACCCTGTGTTATAAGACTTTATTTCCACTAGTGTGTGATGCATTAATTTTTTTTAGTACACAAATTTTGACATAGTATATTTTAGATATTCACATTTTACCCTAACATCACATGCCCTCTACTAATTTCAAGAGTATATGGTCAATTTTTTTTAAATTGAATAAATTTCTATCACATCAAACAAAAAATAACTAAAAATCATATAAATTAGAAATAATTTTGACAAATACCCCAAATTATTAAAACACAAAAGACACAATATATAATAAAAATCACTAAATTTAAAAATTAATGTGAAAGATGAATTAATAATTACAATTACATAAATGTTGTTAATATGTTAAATAACGTCCTAAAAAGTAAAAAAAAAAGGTTATAATAATAAATCAGTTGTACTTTAATAAATTATTAATGTATTTAATGAGTGTAAAATCGATATGATTGTGACTTATGACTTAAAAATATAAATATATATTAAAAACACACACGCAAAATCATTAAATCATGTAAGTTTGGTAATAAACAAAACTAATGACTAAATAAGTATTTTTTTTAAAGAAGACTCAGTAATTGTTTAAGTATCACATAATATCCAAATAGTTATAACAAGTGACTTAAAATCACGAAAATATATATGATGAAAATCATATTTATATAAATCATTAAATTATATTTAGCGATTTAGGTTTTTATAATTTTTGGTAATTGATTTTTCTCTAAAGTTTATAAAGTTTTAATTACTTTTCATAATTATTTGTATACTTTATGCTTAGTATATTTTGTGTCTTTATTTATATAATTTTTAAGTCATTTGTCGAAATTATTATAATTTATACTCCCTTCGTTAATTAATATCTATCGTTTTAGGATTTGAATCTTGTTTAAAAATATAAGTCAATCTTGCTTTTGACACTCTTTTTTCCACTTTTGACCACACTATTCAACACAAAAGTAATTATTATCTAGATAGAAAAGTAAAAAAAAAAGTAGGGGTATATGCGTCATTTTTCTAGCTTTCTTAATAAGTGTGTAAGTTTCTAAAACGACATATATTGTTGAACGAAAGGAGTATGATTTTCATTTATTTTTTGTGTGTTTGTGTTAAATTTGATACAACATTTTAAAAGAAATTTGAAAGAGGCATGTGGTGAAAGTGCACTACAACATATAAGTCCAATTAGGGCAATTTTTGTTGCCCTAACAGATCAATATTTTGCACCAACAAGATAATCGGTGCAATTTTAATGTTGCTTCAAGGTTGCACCTATAGATGCGCACCAACAATTCATTGGGGTAATATTTTAGGGTGCACCATTTGAGAAGCTCTATGGGTTATACTAGTTAACAATTGGTGCAAGTCCACTTCTTGCACCATTTGATAGTTAACTATTAGTGCGAAGTGTATTTCTTGCACCATTTGATAGTTAACTATTGGTGCAAAGTCTATTTCTTGCACCGTTTGATGGTTAACAATTGGTGAAAAATATGTTTCTTGCACCATTTGATATTTACAAATAGGGCATTAAGGACATTGCACCACTTGGTGCATAAACATGCTAACGCACTATCATACACTAAAAGGGCAAAGCTTAAATGTTGCACTATTCGATATCCTTCGTTTAGTGCATTTTACTGTTATTGCTCTATTTGATATCACATTTGGTGCAAAAATGTGCTTCCCTATTTGATCTTTTAAAATTGAAAAAAAAAAAGAAAATCCTACACATGCAATTTTCATTCTATTTGATCTTTTACTGTTAGTACTCTATTTAATCTTTTATATTCTATTAACACAAACATGAAAATAAAAAAATGCGTCAAAATATTATATATTATTTACACAACAGCTGCATTGAAAGTATCAAAAGCCTAGAAAAAGAAAGAAAGTTGATTATTAGGTAGTAAAATGAGCAATTATCAAGCAGAATTTACAATGAATAACTATACATAAACCACTGTTGCAAGTTCATTATATAAATGCCTCCAAAGAGAGATTATCACTTTCAAAGTATCCAAGGCTAATGATTCTGATAAAGAGAGAGTGCTCAAACCATACACGATCATATCAGCTCTTCCTCATCATCAAAATCATATACACTATCAAGTGGATCTACCACATCTTCCTCTTCTTCTTCGAGCTCCTCCCTTGCTCACTATCCTCATTTTCTGTCACTCTAATCACTGAATCCGTGTTAACGACAGTTGGACGTACATCAATTCTTGCTAATATCACAGTTTCTCCTCGATCATTTTTCACCATATTTTGTAGTCCATCATCCATGAAAAGAGCATCCAACGCATTCTCTTCTTCACATTCAGCATCATCAATAATTAGGACATTGCTCAAGTTACGAGGAGTAGTATAAATACAAGTTTTCCATCCTGGTTCATTATGAACCTTTGTATAATAAACTTGTCTCACTTGGTATGCCAATGCAAATGGCTCACCGGTGTTTAGAAATTTCTTAGAATTGATCATCACACCATAGTTATCTTTTTTTATCCCATGTCTTTTATTGTACACATCAAACCATGTGCATCTAAATTTCTGGGCGTAATTTAACTTTCTGCTTGGCTATACGTTCACCAAGAATATAAGGAAAACAATCTTTTAGGAAGGAGTAGGCGAGGCTGGCTTGCCCGGCCGAGACAGAAGAGATTTTTAGAAGGAGGAGGTGGTTGCGCTGACGCCTCAACAATCTAGTAACGATCTATCCGGAGGTATACCTGTTATCTATTCTGTGATCTCCATTGTATTCCCGGTAACGACCTGCCCTTAGGGATACATGTTATCTCTCTTTTTATCTTCTATTCCGTAAACAAATTATCTATTTCTTCTCTCCATGGTAATACTAATAATCTATCATATGGGTGTATTGCCCATAGCAACTCCGTTTGTTTCTAGCCTCGGAGGCTAGAACATCACTGCATGCCGCTAATTATCCATAAATCTTGTTATTGATTGTTTGTTTTTCGTTTCAACTCAATATATACCTTGTTGCTCTAATGGTCTCACTTTTCAAAACTCTCATAATTGATATCTTTTTCGTCATGTTATAGGTTGAAGATACTCTTCCCCTCCCCGCCCACCTTCGTTTTTGGCTGCGGTGGGCGGGAAGGTAGCATGCTTAGCGTTCGTGCTTCTATAAAGTGAAGCACTCGCCAGGTTTTCCTATGCTTTATCAAGAGTATTTCTTAAATATCGGAAAATTACATAAATGACCATTGAAACTTCCTGTCGGAAACTGCGCCATATAGGATCCCTATCACCAACTCTAGGAGCGTCATATTCCAACTCTATAACTTCTTTCAGCACCCCAAAGTAGTCTAATTGTCCACTCTCTTCATCTCCTTTGACAACTACTCCGCTATTTTGTGTTTTACTTCTTCTTTGTTTCTTTAAAGTGTGAAAACGATATCCATTGACAAAGTATCCCTTATATCTTGATACAGTTTTAGTTGGGCCTCTAGATAAAGATAATAACTCTGGGGTTGCTCTCGGATCACCCTCAACGTGAAGCTTCCAAATCTATGTGAAAGAATAAGTACAGGTGAAGGTTTAAGTAAAGTAAACTATTGAAAAGAACTAGCCCTATAAGAAAACAACAACATTGAATGAGCAAAAACTTACATGCGACTTAAACCAATCCATAAAATCTCTGTGTGCTTCACTTGAACTTGAATGTTCACTTTTGACAGCGTGATAGTTTAACTCAGATTTATTAATCATCAAAGAGATTGGAAAATTGAACAAAGATAAAAAGAGGGAACTTACTATAATAAGGGTTGAACTTCTAGGCAGTTTCTAAGGATTTATAGTTAAGCTTGCCTCCACTCAATATCACTTACCCTTCTAATTGTTCCTTTCCCTAATGGTCTTCCTTATGTAGAAAGTTCAAATGAAACAGGTAGTTATTCAACAACATCATTTCTATCAACATGGTTGAACTTTGTCTCTGTCCCCTTCAAATACCTTGAGCAAAATGTGAGGCATTCATTCATTATGTAGCCTTCCACTATTGAGCCCTCAGGTCATGCTTTGTTACGTACATATGACTTTAAATCCCTTATTTCCCTACATTAGTAAATTAATACGTTTTATTATCTACGAATGATTGAAAATATATACTTTCACATTTGAAACATAGTATATTTACCTTTCAAATCGAAATATCCATCGACCTTGCACTGGTCCACCAAGCATAGCCTCTCTTGCTAAATGCACAGTGAGATGCACCATGACATCGAAAAAAGATGGAACGAAGATATTTTCTAGCTTGCAAAGTATCAATGCAGCTCTTTTTTCCCATTCCTTCAAGTCTTCAAGAGTAAGAGCCTTATAGCATAACTTCTTATAAAACAAGCTAAGCTCTGCCAATGGTTCAAACACCACTTTTGGCAAGATATTCTGAAATGTTGGTATAAGCAAATCTTGCATGAACACATGACAATCATGACTTTTCATGTCAACAATTTTGTCATCTCCTAAGTTTGCTGTAACACCCCATCCAACAACCAACACATAATAACAATCTGCAGCGGAAACTCAACTCATCACATTACTTATTCCAATGGTGTTACACGCCGTTAACCACTCACGTGGCTAACAAGGCTAATACATGTACATTTGTATCGGTCTGATGGTCTAGATTCCCGAGCAACTACACAATACAATACTCATTCCATCTTCAACATTTATTATATACATACACTCCCCCTGTACCGAGTATTTACAACTACTGCCGATAACAATTTCGGTCTTACTACGCCTATCATACTCATGCCATTTAAATGGCTACCCATGTATAACATCTGCCCGTCCTACTCTCGAACGGCTTCCAGCTCTCCGTACCTGAAATAGGAAAAGAAGAGAAAGGGTGGCCCCCAAGGGGCTCAGCACCTTTGCTGGTATGGTAATCCCGCAGCCCACATGCTACCGGGCCACGCACAACTAATTGTCGTCTTAGCATGCAGTTGATTATATTTAAATCATGCATACAAGCCATAACCATACAACACATAGCATTTCGCCTCAATGGGCTCAACCTATAACCCAAACATCCACACTTAACCAACCATCCAATGATTCCTTAAACCCTAGAGTGGCTCTCCTCAAACGGAGCTACTTCCTTAACGAACGGCATGTACCCATTAATCGGGTTATCCTTAAATGCCTCTTGTCACCAACTGGGATTCATTTCCATGATCCACACATTCCATATCCTACAACATAACTCATTCCACACATAACAAAACATCAAACCTTTCTTGCTTCGATGTACACAAGACAACGTTGCATTCTTTTAAAACATCCAATATATATATATACCAAAGCATAGCAAGGGAATTTGCATAGCATCATAATATTACGTATCACCTCGAGAACGGTTCACATTAAGATCCTTCCACCATAGTTAGTCCATACCATGAGCACAGAGATTGTTGCCAAACTCATACCAAGCTCGTTAATTACCTCATCACCATCCTGTTATTTGAACGGTTGACTTAAACCCAAGGTGTGTCGGATATAGTGATCCCAAGCACACCAAACAACACAGTATGCCCCTATGGCCCGACGTGAGTCAGTAACTAGCTTTGGATAAGCTAAGGGAAGGTTGAAACCAAATTGGAATACCACCTAAACATACACCAAGGGAGCCGAACTGGATATGATAACGACCCCCATCCATCACACGCGTGGCCGGAACTACCGGACTCCTCACCCCCCCATTAGCCCATAGACTCTTATAAATAAGTAGTTAGAGATCCATTATGGAGCCTACCACAACCACACACCATACGGTATCATAACCGAGTTAAGCACACAAGGGAGGAGAGAGTCATACATTCACATACAAACATCACGCACAAACATCACATAACCAACTCACGCATAGCCGTGGTTAGAACGTTCCTTAAGTCGGAAACGTTGTTACCGGATACCGTTCTCCTACGTTTACATAATAGAGGTTAACTAGCCCTTCACGCGCATTCGAGGTTACCGGTATCGGCACGTAAACATACAATAACAATAACGACTGTAAACTCGTTTCATGATTTATCTCATAACGTGGCAAACATACAGAAAAACACATTGGCATACAAGCCGGTGTAATCCGGTAGGACACAGGTTGCAAGAAAACCATACCTGTCACCGGGGTCCACTTTACCACGTCCACTTATGTTCCTCGAGCAATTCTCGAACAACTGTTGACATGACATGTTCTTTTATTAACATTGGGGTAACATGTTTGTTTTAAAGTCTAATGCTTATAACTTTCCCCGTTAACTTGGTTAAATAACTTTACATTTTTAACACGTTTTACTCTCGCATCTTGACACAACCTTTAGCCCACTTTAATGTCATTAAAACTCACCTATCATGTCCTCAACATCCTTATAACATCATTACCTACCAATCCCCATCATCACATATGATTTCATAACCTTAAACCATGTTTTTGGTCCGACCGACCCACCGTCCGACCCACAACTGGGTCGGTCCATTACAGAACCCTTTTACTTCCTTACAAACATGCCCGTCCGACCCACGTCCGACCCACCATTCTGGGTCGGTCCATGTGCGAACATTTTCCTTCCTTTGAAACTTGACCGACCGACCCATGTCCGACCCACCCTTTTGGGTCGGACCATTACCGAACACTTCCCTAACATTTAACAGAGGCTCGACCGACCCAAAAACTGGGTCGGCCCCTGGGTCGGTCGCCTCCTAATCTTACCCAAACTTTGCCAATTCTTCACCAACCTTCTCCTAAGGCCTCTTAATGCTTCCTAGCAACATTTGGTAACTTTATATCCACATACAACATCCATGAACTCATTTTCTAACTCCTTAAACCTTTACTTATTTACTTGTAAAAATTCCTTAACACTTTCAACCTTTGTACTAGGTTCCTAAATGGTGTTTCTCACCTATTATAACTACTATCCCAAACACTTTCTTCTCCTCTTAACATCATCTCTTAAGCATTATTTTCTTACTAACTAAATCTCCTTTTTACATCATACCTAAACATCACTTGCTCCTTGGATATCAACATTACCTAAACCTTAAACAACTCCTCCAAAACTTTAATACATTCACAAAACACACATTGAATTCCTAGAACTTCCAAGACAACACCTAAATCCTTGCATCACTCTAAATCACCTTAATACATGTTTTCTTCTCAAGTAAACATTCATTCACTTTTAACACTTCCTAGTTCACCAAAACTCACTTACAACATTTAGAACTTCTTACACATTTCCCAAATTTGGCCATAGCTTCTCTAGTATATACCCACATCCAAACACTTAGGTTTCTACCTTAATTCATCCAAGAACACCTAAAATCCATCAAACACATTTTATACACAAACTTCACACATTAAGCACTACATCACAATATAGTGCATAACTTAAATTGCTTGGCACTTAGGCCCTTAAATGCATGGCTCTTAGGCCCTTAAATTGCATAAACCTTAAACACTGAATTTCCCACATAATAATGCCTTTGACCTGCAAATACACCCAACAATACATATTCCTTTAATAAACTCCTTGAGAGCATTTTACTAGCTCATTTACCATTTGCTCTTTAGGTAGTTTTAACAAGCATTATAAGCTTATTTCTCCTAAGGCATTAAACCACATTGAGATAGCTTGTTTACCTCTTTTCCTCACAAATTTCTTTCTTGTTTCCTTACAAAACCGGTAAGGCATTTGGTTCCTTGCCAACATCTAAACAATATACCAACATTGAAATGAGTATATAAGCTTTAAGCTTTATCTCATTGTAAACCCTAGTTACATATATTGTTTTAACACATCGAGGTAATTGTTTTACCTTTGAATGGAAAGAGAGCTTGAATGAGTATCAAGAGAGGACTCCTCCTTGCCCTTGGAAGATTCAAATGAAGCTAAACAAGCAAGATAAATACACCATTGTGAGGTGAATTTTCGGACAACATGAAAACATGGAGGAAACATGGATTTTCTTTGAGTTTCCTTACCTTGAAGCAAAGGTGATCAACAAGGCAAAAAATATTAGCTCAAGCTCCTTCCATGGAAGTTCTCCTTGGCACCGAAATGGTGGTTTTGAAGTTTTGAAAAGACAAGATTGTAGAGCTTGACTTAACTAAGAGAATGGTGGTCTTGAAATTGAATTTGGACCATGGAGCTAGAAGATACAAGAGATCAAAGATGGAGTTTGGTGTGGTACTATTGCAAACCGTAGAAGAGAATGAAGAAGAGAGGTTGGAGGAGGTTGGATACGTGTGAATGAGGAGGCAAATGAGAGAATGAGGTTTGCTTTTGCTTTTAGAAGATATTTGTACTAAAGTGTATAGTAACCTTTGCTTTATCATTTAGTTAACTCATTTGTTTGTGTAGGTGTGGTGAGTCACTAAGGAAACCGGCCCCAAATAGTTAGAAGGGTGCTTTGGTCTTTGTTGACCAACTTAATCACTTATAACATTATATGTTACAAACTAGTTATAAAAATCACTATTCACCAATAACAAGGCACATAGAAGTGAAATTTTTGATTTCCCATTGATATAGCCACCCAAATGTGATACTATATAGTACACATGTTAATTAAAGAGTAATGATGGACATTTAGCCATTCAAAACTCATTTACAAGACAATTTTTCAAAAACGTGCTTTAAGACTTCTTAAAGCACATTTTGTGTTTTAACTTGTTTCCAAGCTTGGTTTTCTTTGGTAATTGATTTAATATGTTCATTAACATATTTATAAAGTATAGGTATGACCATTAGGTCTTATACACATTTATCCCAAGCTTAGAGCACATTTTTGCCCATATTGACCTTAAGGTATTTATTTGTGTTTTGTTTGGTTTCATTGTCTACCAAAGTTTCCTAAGGACTTAATTAGCCTTATAAAGTCATAATTAAACATTATCAAGTCTTGGTAGGCTCTTTGGGTCCTAACCAAGTTCACTCCAAGCTTAGAGCATGTTTTGCTCAAACCGTGTCTTAGTGTTTTATTGTGTTTTACCATGGTTTAAATGATTCATTTATGTTTCTAAGGCACTTTTTAGCCTTTAAATACCATAGCTTAACATTTACACAACATACCAAGGTTTGGGGTATTTCAATCTACCCCCCTTAAAAGAACTTCGTCCTCGAAGTTCACATTTCCTCGCATCATTGGATTAGAATACGGGAATTACTTATAGCCATAACACTTCCATTACCAACCACTCTTTACATCCAACCTCGGACTTAATGGTCCGGGCAACATATCCACATCATTTGGACACATAGGTCCCCATAACATAACAGTCTTTAGACACATAGGTCTATGTAACACCACACATTTAGACTCATAGGCCTTGATAGTATACACTTTAGGAAATCCAAGTCAAAACAACATTCATTACACATACCACACAACATGTCAGAGCATGTATAGCAATCAAAAATATCCTTGATATACACTATGATCCCGCAGAACCCGGTCGCGATGGACGCCTTCCGTCCCCGTGCCTTTGGGAAATTAAAACAATCACTTAAATTTAAAATTTCCTTGTGAGGTTAAGTATAAGAAGATCTTTATTCAAAATATTAATCGATTGTTTGAAAACACCAATTGAAAATCCTTTTGAAAACACCACACAACTCCAAGTCCAATTTATGCTCCTTATATTTCTTAACATGGTTGTTTGTGACCACTTACAGGAAGCTTCAAAAGTCATCCAACCCTGATGTGATCAGCATCAGTGTTGAACTATCTTTCCACCCCAATTTGTGTTCGGCTTCCCTTGATCTCATGATAATCAAGTTTCACCTCCCACTTCATTTTCAACCAACAATTAATTCAAGCATATCCCATTTTCTATCTTTGAATCCTTCTAGTCATAATCATAACATCTCCAAGGGATAGAACTCCGTCTATCAATCATCATCCAAATCCAACTTAATTCATGTTACCTAGGGAATTTAATTCTCACTAGGTTCTATGTCGGTCTCATAACCCTTCATAAATCACAACACTGTATATATATACATATATTTTTATCAAAATACAATACATGGTTTACATTTATGCACCATCGGGGTTTTAGTTCCCCGGGAGTTTCTTTACTCCCTTCCACTTGTACTCTCACACAATGGTATTCGCATCATCTGTGCGCAATTACCACCATTTAACCACAAATAAATGCGTATGTTTATATAACACACGCGCCACCCATCATAACAATTCATTTTGTGCTATGCACAACCTCATTCACGTACACTTGTACGGTAAAACACACTAAGTGGTTTTGCGCTCTACCCCCCTTAAAAGGGATTACGCCCACGTAATCAATCACTGAGTTACACCGGTTTCGGTCCTGGCCTGTGAGGCTTTTAGGTATTGATAACTAGTCATTTATTCATATTCACCATATATATCCGGTACCTGACGCACGGGCTCACTAGCCTCTGTTGCGCAACCCTGATAATTATAGAGCTGGTTTGCCCCATTCGTTACTGTTAATGTATTGTACATTTCCAATGTATTACCCTTATCTTGGGAACAATGGGTTCTCAACCGACGCATGGTATCTCTTACCCTGAGCGAATTCGGTGAGTTTCACGATTTTCCATCCACTTCTCCAATAACTTACAGCGTACACTACTAGGTAATTCACAATGATTGACTTGCTTCTACCGACTTACTGTCGGTTGAGATTGAGCTACTACCTAGTGTGTAGTGCTCTCTCAGCTATTTACAATATTTGGGGTATATTCCATACCGATATTTGGGAGTTAGTGCTATTGTAGTCACTTACTGCTAATCATGTCTCCACATTCGGTTTTGTACAAGTATCCCTTTATTGGTGCGGTCTTGCATTTCCTATGCATCGGCCATTATAACGTTATTCTTCCATCATCAACATGTTTCCAATTCCTAGCTATCCCACTCGATCATTACTGCGCAAGTGCAATACCAAAACACTCAGTCATACAGAGTGCAGAGGCGTAAACTCTTGACAGTAAATCCCTTATGCGATTGCGATAGGAATTTTCACTGAAATCCTTATCATCTAACACTTGCCACCGGCTTACTGCTCGGTTTATTTGCTATCACTTACTGTTGTATCTCCACTGGGTTTAACTCACAACTCTGCTTACTCACCATTTTATCATCTAACCATCCTCATACAACGGTCGCTCATTGCGCACCGTGTCCTTACTCATTATATAACATCAACTTATACTGCATCCGCTATTATATTAGCTTCTGCTATTACGCTGGGTTTATCTGGCCACTTATTTGGCTGATTTTTGAATATACTGCTATTTTTCCCTTGAGCGTTGTTCGCTACACATTTAGTTTCACACACCTATGGTGATTGCTATCAACTTATCACACTTCCTGCGTACACAACTGGTACGAGCACTTCCTTTCGTGTTATTTTATTTAAATCACCCTGGGGTAATAACAACGTGGTCCATCCTCCACATATCTCTTGAACTTGATTCACACAACTACCGCTTCTGCGGTCTCACAATATCGAGTGGTATCCCCACTCTTAATGCAGTGGTTTGCTTACCACTTTATCCACTTATACCACATAAACTTCTACCATCATTCGAATTTATATAACACATCTTGATTATGGCTTATAAGCCTTATTGCCTTGAGCTGGCTCATTGTAGGCTGTCCACACACATGTACTTCTCTGTACAACATTACATATTTAGAGGTTGTAGTGGGCTCCATGACAAGGTCGTTGCATTCCGTTTCCTTTCATGGGATGCCCCTTAGGTTTGTCAGTCCGTCTCCTGACAACTTATGTCTAATCTGGGTGTTAATTTCAACCCTTGTGTTTCTGTCATGTCATTTTGTTCAACAATTGTTGATGCGCACACCCTTCAAGGATTTCTCCTGGGTGTCGTTAAGTTATGCCTTTACATCCGGCTCATAATTATTGGTACATCTAGTTATGTACGCCTTTCGCGTTCTTTACTGGTTATTATCTTCTTCTGTGAAGATTAACATTTCTTGATAGTGTATGTACTCATTCTGGGAATTTCATCCCGTCCATTGCACATTAATGTGTCCACATTAGGCATTTGCTTGCCATGTACAGGCTGGGTCACCGTTCCAGCTAACATGTTTATCCCTAAGGATCCTTAAGACATATGAGATGTCTTTATATTACAGTTAGTGCACTTCGCACCTCCTGACTCTTAAACATTTCCTTGAAAGGAATTCACTAATTCCCTTAGTCTTGTTAACTTAATTGAGTTTCTTGACTTCAAGCATTCCTTATATTTCCTAGCTCCTGTTTGATCTATACTATTGACCGTAGACGGAGTCGACTACTTCCCGTGTTTCGGACTCTACTCGTATACATATATGGGGTATCATACTGATACATTACTACTTACCCAACTAACCTATAGGTAGGTCTGTCAGGCCCACATGCTCCTATCGGAGTGCGGTCGTCCCACAACACAGTTGGTACACTCGTAGTGTCCGTCACACGCCTAGGTGAAGTATTCTGTTGTCAACTCCCTTATATTGTCCCGTGACAATATTCATTCTTTACTTCCCGAACTTAATCGAGGGAAGGTTTATCTACTGTTGCATCCTTGTCCGTTGCTCTTGGTTTCACTGGTTTGGTTTAAAGAAGGTTGGAAAGAAGTGTTGGTTTGAAAGAAAATCTGGTTTGAAAAGAAAAGGGTTTGTGAAAATTAGGTTTGAAAGAAAAATTTCCATGGTTTTACAACATCTTCTTACCTTAGCCAAGTCTAGCTTCTTGCTAACTGGTGTGTTTCCAATTACAGAGGTTAGGCTAACAGGCCCTTCCACTGTTATGACATTCACATTTAACTCCATGGTACTTTTCCAAGTACTTGTAGTGGTTATGAATTTCCCGAACAGCCCTGTTATGGCAGCACTTGCTATGGCAAGTGCGCCATGCTAACTGGCTATCGGTTTGACACATACCGATTGTGGTATTGTTTTCGCCCATATTGTCATCAGTGGCCTTGTTGGCCCTCACTGATCTTACTGCCTTGATAAATACTCCTCTAGGTAACTTCTCACTGTTTTCACATGATAATCAGTAGCTAGGGTGTTTCCCTTTCTGGGAGACCCCGTTCTCACAGTATTGTACTCACTTTATAGTCCATTCCACGTATTTGGGCACTACCTTGTAGTTCCTTGACGGTTGGTATACCGTTGGTGTTTATTTATCAACTGTGGTCCCATAGACATTCGTCTCGGGTTTTATTATTCCACTTCTTGCCTGTTGCACGGTTGGTGCGTTGCAAGCTGATTGTTTTCGACTGCTCGGCATGTCGACCCAGGTTGCCGGAAATTCTATTCTTCTATACACAAGATTCTTCATTCTTTACTATTAAATGCGGTTAACATTGTCCAGATGGAGACCGTCTCCGGGATTCCCCGTTTTTTTTTTCGGGATCTACCGTATGACAGGTTCTCCGTACCCTTAAAGGTATTTACTAACAGCCAGATCGGGTATTCCCGAGTAAGAGAGGACTTTCATCTCTCTGGCGTTCTTTCCCAAGTTTAAAACAGGGATTGTGGAGGGTGGGATGGATATTGTAGGTTTCCAGTAGTCACTGGTAGTTCCTATCTAGCGTATCTCTCACGCTATCACTCAACCCTTAACCCAAAGTACTTAAATCCTAACTCGGTACTTCCTAAGCTCGGTAATTCAGTCATCAGAGCGATACTTCGCTCTGATACCACTTTTTGTAACACCCCATCCAACAACCAACACATAATAACAATCTGCAGCGGAAACTCAACTCATCACATTACTTATTCCAATGGTGTTACACGCCGTTAACCACTCACGTGGCTAACAAGGCTAATACATGTACATTTGTATCGGTCTGATGGACTAGATTCCCGAGCAACTACACAATACAATACTCATTCCATCTTCAACATTTATTATATACATACACTCCCCCTGTACCGAGTATTTACAACTACTGCCGATAACAATTTCGGTCTTACTACGCCTATCATACTCATGCCATTTAAATGGCTACCCATGTATAACATCTGCCCGTCCTACTCTCGAACGGCTTCCAGCTCTCCGTACCTGAAATAGGAAAAGAAGAGAAAGGGTGGCCCCCAAGGGGCTCAGCACCTTTGCTGGTATGGTAATCCCGCAGCCCACATGCTACCGGGCCACGCACAACTAATTGTCGTCTTAGCATGCAGTTGATTATATTTAAATCATGCATACAAGCCATAACCATACAACACATAGCATTTCGCCTCAATGGGCTCAACCTATAACCCAAACATCCACACTTAACCAACCATCCAATGATTCCTTAAACCCTAGAGTGGCTCTCCTCAAAACGGAGCTACTTCCTTAACGAACGGCATGTACCCATTAATCGGGTTATCCTTAAATGCCTCTTGTCACCAACTGGGATTCATTTCCATGATCCACACATTCCATATCCTACAACATAACTCATTCCACACATAACAAAACATAACAAACCTTTCTTGCTTCGATGTACACAAGACAACGTTGCAATCTTTTAAAACATCCAATATATATTTATACCAAAGCATAGCAAGGGAATTTGCATAGCATCATAATATTACGTATCACCTCGAGAACGGTTCACATTAAGATCCTTCCACCATAGTTAGTCCATACCATGAGCACAGAGATTGTTGCCAAACTCATACCAAGCTCGTTAATTACCTCATCACCATCCTGTTATTTGAACGGTTGACTTAAACCCAAGGTGTGTCGGATATAGTGATCCCAAGCACACCAAACAACACAGTATGCCCCTATGGCCCGACGTGAGTCAGTAACTAGCTTTGGATAAGCTAAGGGAAGGTTGAAACCAAATTGGAATACCACCTAAACATACACCAAGGGAGCCGAACTGGATATGATAACGACCCCCATCCATCACACGCGTGGCCGGAACTACCGGACTCCTCACCCCCCATTAGCCCATAGACTCTTATAAATAAGTAGTTAGAGATCCATTATGGAGCCTACCACAACCACACACCATACGGTATCATAACCGAGTTAAGCACACAAGGGAGGAGAGAGTCATACATTCACATACAAACATCACGCACAAACATCACATAACCAACTCACGCATAGCCGTGGTTAGAACGTTCCTTAAGTCGGAAACGTTGTTACCGGATACCGTTCTCCTACGTTTACCTAATAGAGGTTAACTAGCCCTTCAAGCGCATTCGAGGTTACCGGTATCGGCACGTAAACATACAATAACAATAACGACTGTAAACTCGTTTCATGATTTATCTCATAACGTGGCAAACATACAGAAAAACACATTGGCATACAAGCCGGTGTAATCCGGTAGGACACAGGTTGCAAAAAACCATACCTGTCACCGGGGTCCACTTTACCACGTCCACTTATGTTCCTCGAGCAATTCTCGAACAACTGTTGACATGACATGTTCTTTTATTAACATTGGGGTAACATGTTTGTTTTAAAGTCTAATGCTTATAACTTTCCCCGTTAACTTGGTTAAATAACTTTACATTTTTAACACGTTTTACTCTCGCATCTTGACACAACCTTTAGCCCACTTTAATGTCATTAAAACTCACCTATCATGTCCTCAACATCCTTATAACATCATTACCTACCAATCCCCATCATCACATATGATTTCATAACCTTAAACCATGTTTTTGGTCCGACCGACCCACCGTCCGACCCACAACTGGGTCGGTCCATTACAGAACCCTTTTACTTCCTTACAAACATGCCCGTCCGACCCACGTCCGACCCACCATTCTGGGTCGGTCCATGTGCGAACATTTTCCTTCCTTTGAAACTTGACCGACCGACCCATGTCCGACCCACCCTTTTGGGTCGGACCATTACCGAACACTTCCCTAACATTTAACAGAGGCTCGACCGACCCAAAAACTGGGTCGGCCCCTGGGTCGGTCGCCTCCTAATCTTACCCAAACTTTGCCAATTCTTCACCAACCTTCTCCTAAGGCCTCTTAATGCTTCCTAGCAACATTTGGTAACTTTATATCCACATACAACATCCATGAACTCATTTTCTAACTCCTTAAACCTTTACTTATTTACTTGTAAAAATTCCTTAACACTTTCAACCTTTGTACTAGGTTCCTAAATGGGTTTCTCACCTATTATAACTACTATCCCAACACACTTTCTTCTCCTCTTAACATCATCTCTTAAGCATTATTTTCTTACTAACTAAATCTCCTTTTTACATCATACCTAAACATCACTTGCTCCTTGGATATCAACATTACCTAAACCTTAAACAACTCCTCCAAAACTTTAATACATTCACAAAACACACATTGAATTCCTAGAACTTCCAAGACAACACCTAAATCCTTGCATCACTCTAAATCACCTTAATACATGTTTTCTCTCAAGTAAACATTCATTCACTTTAACACTTCCTAGTTCACCAAAACTCACTTACAACATTAGAACTTCTTACACATTTCCCAAATTTGGCCATAGCTTCTCTAGTATATACCCACATCCAAACACTTAGGTTTCTACCTTAATTCATCCAAGAACACCTAAAATCCATCAAACACATTTTATACACAAACTTCACACATTAAGCACTACATCACAATATAGTGCATAACTTAAATTGCTTGGCACTTAGGCCCTTAAATGCATGGCTCTTAGGCCCTTAAATTGCATAAACCTTAAACACTGAATTTCCCACATAATAATGCCTTTGACCTGCAAATACACCCAACAATACATATTCCTTTAATAAACTCCTTGAGAGCATTTTACTAGCTCATTTACCATTTGCTCTTTAGGTAGTTTTAACAAGCATTATAAGCTTATTTCTCCTAAGGCATTAAACCACATTGAGATAGCTTGTTTACCTCTTTTCCTCACAAATTTCTTTCTTGTTTCCTTACAAAACCGGTAAGGCATTTGGTTCCTTGCCAACATCTAAACAATATACCAACATTGAAATGAGTATATAAGCTTTAAGCTTTATCTCATTGTAAACCCTAGTTACATATATTGTTTTAACACATCGAGGTAATTGTTTTACCTTTGAATGGAAAGAGAGCTTGAATGAGTATCAAGAGAGGACTCCTCCTTGCCCTTGGAAGATTCAAATGAAGCTAAACAAGCAAGATAAATACACCATTGTGAGGTGAATTTTCGGACAACATGAAAACATGGAGGAAACATGGATTTTCTTTGAGTTTCCTTACCTTGAAGCAAAGGTGATCAACAAGGCATAAAAATATTAGCTCAAGCTCCTTCCATGGAAGTTCTCCTTGGCACCGAAATGGTGGTGGTTTGAAGTTTTGAAAAGACAAGATTGTAGAGCTTGACTTAACTAAGAGAATGGTGGTCTTGAAATTGAATTTGGACCATGGAGCTAGAAGATACAAGAGATCAAAGATGGAGTTTGGTGTGGTACTATTGCAAACCGTAGAAGAGAATGAGAAGAGAGGTTGGAGGAGGTTGGATACGTGTGAATGAGGAGGCAAATGAGAGAATGAGGTTTGCTTTTGCTTTTAGAAGATATTTGTACTAAAGTGTATAGTAACCTTTGCTTTATCATTTAGTTAACTCATTTGTTTGTGTAGGTGTGGTGAGTCACTAAGGAAACCGGCCCCAAATAGTTAGAAGGGTGCTTTGGTCTTTGTTGACCAACTTAATCACTTATAACATTATATGTTACAAACTAGTTAAAAAATCACTATTCACCAATAACAAGGCACATAGAAGTGAAATTTTTGATTTCCCATTGATATAGCCACCCAAATGTGATACTATATAGTACACATGTTAATTAAAGAGTAATGATGGACATTTAGCCATTCAAAACTCATTTACAAGACAATTTTTCAAAAACGTGCTTTAAGACTTCTTAAAGCACATTTTGTGTTTTAACTTGTTTCCAAGCTTGGTTTTCTTTGGTAATTGATTTAATATGTTCATTAACATATTTATAAAGTATAGGTATGACCATTAGGTCTTATACATTTATCCCAAGCTTAGAGCACATTTTTGCCCATATTGACCTTAAGGTATTTATTTGTGTTTTGTTTGGTTTCATTGTCTACCAAAGTTTCCTAAGGACTTAATTAGCCTTATAAAGTCATAATTAAACATTATCAAGTCTTGGTAGGCTCTTTGGGTCCTAACCAAGTTCACTCCAAGCTTAGAGCATGTTTTGCTCAAACCGTGTCTTAGTGTTTTATTGTGTTTTACCATGGTTTAAATGATTCATTTATGTTTCTAAGGCACTTTTAGCCTTTAAATACCATAGCTTAACATTTACACAACATACCAAGGTTTGGGGTATTTCAATCTACCCCCCTTAAAAGAACTTCGTCCTCGAAGTTCACATTCCTCGCATCATTGGATTAGAATACGGGAATTACTTATAGCCATAACACTTCCATTACCAACCATCTTTACATCCAACCTCGGACTTAATGGTCCGGGCAACATATCCACATCATTTGGACAACATAGGCCCCATAACATAACAGTCTTTAGACACATAGGTCTATGTAACACACACATTTAGACTCATAGGCCTTGATAGTATACACTTTAGGAAATCCAAGTCAAAACAACATTCATTAAACATACCACACAACATGTCAGAGCATGTATAGCAATCAAAAATATCCTTGATATACACTATGATCCCGCAGAACCCGGTCGCGATGGACGCCTTCCGTCCCCGTGCCTTTGGGAAATTAAAACATCACTTAAATTTAAAATTTCCTGTGAGGTAAGTATAAGAAGATCTTTTATTCAAAATATTAATCGATTGTTTGAAAACACCAATTGAAAATCCTTTTGAAAACACCACACAACTCCAAGTCCAATTTATGCTCCTTATATTTTCTTAACATGGTTGTTTGTGACCACTTACAGGAAGCTTCAAAAGTCATCCAACCCTGATGTGATCAGCATCAGTGTTGAACTATCTTCCACCCCAATTTGTGTTCGGCTTCCCTTGATCTCATGATAATCAAGTTTCACCTCCCACTTCATTTTCAACCAACAATTAATTCAAGCATATCCCATTTTCTATCTTTGAATCCTTCTAGTCATAATCATAACATCTCCAAGGGATAGAACTCCGTCTATCAATCATCATCCAAATCCAACTTAATTCATGTTACCTAGGGAATTTAATTCTCACTAGGTTCTATGTCGGTCTCATAACCCTCATAAATCACAACACTGTATATATATACATATATTTTTATCAAAATACAATACATGGTTTACATTTATGCACCATCGGGGTTTTAGTTCCCCGGGAGTTTCTTTACTCCCTTCCACTTGTACTCTCACACAATGGTATTCGCATCATCTGTGCGCAATTACCACCATTTAACCACAAATAAATGCGTATGTTTATATAACACACGCGCCACCCATCATAACAATTCATTTTGTGCTATGCACAACCTCATTCACGTACACTTGTACGGTAAAACACACTAAGTGGTTTTGCGCTCTACCCCCTTAAAAGGGATTACGCCCACGTAATCAATCACTGAGTTACACCGGTTTCGGTCCTGGCCTGTGAGGCTTTTAGGTATTGATAACTAGTCATTTATTCATATTCACCATATATATCCGGTACCTGACGCACGGGCTCACTGGCCTCTGTTGCGCAACCCTGATAATTATAGAGCTGGTTTGCCCCATTCGTTACTGTTAATGTATTGTACATTTCCAATGTATTACCCTTATCTTGGGAACAATGGGTTCTCAACCGACGCATGGTATCTCTTACCCTGAGCGAATTCGGTGAGTTTCACGATTTTCCATCCACTTCTCCAATAACTTACAGCGTACATACTACTAGTAATTCACAATGATTGACTTGCTTCTACCGACTTACTGTCGGTTGAGATTGAGCTACTACCTAGTGTGTAGTGCTCTCTCAGCTATTTACAAATTTGGGGTATATTCCATACCGATATTGGGAGTTAGTGCTATTGTAGTCACTTACTGCTAATCATGTCTCCACATTCGGTTTTGTACAAGTATCCCTTTATTGGTGCGGTCTTGCATTTCCTATGCATCGGCCATTATAACGTTATTCTTCCATCATCAACATGTTTCCAATTCCTAGCTATCCCACTCGATCATTACTGCGCAAGTGCAATACCAAAACACTCAGTCATACAGAGTGCAGAGGCGTAAACTCTTGACAGTAAATCCCTTATGCGATTGCGATAGGAATTTTCACTGAAATCCTTATCATCTAACACTTGCCACCGGCTTACTGCTCGGTTTATTTGCTATCACTTATGTTCTCCACTGGGTTTAACTCACAACTCTGCTTACTCACCATTTATCATCTAACCATCCTCATACAACGGTCGCTCATTGCGCACCGTGTCCTTACTCATTATATAACATCAACTTATACTGCATCCGCTATTATATTAGCTTCTGCTATTACGCTGGGTTTATCTGGCCACTTATTTGGCTGATTTTTGAATATACTGCTATTTTTCCCTTGAGCGTTGTTCGCTACACATTTAGTTTCACACACTATGGTGATTGCTATCAACTTATCACACTCCTGCGTACACAACTGGTACGAGCACTTCCTTTCGTGTTATTTTATTTAAATCACCCTGGGGTAATAACAACGTGGTCCATCCTCCACATATCTCTTGAACTTGATTCACACAACTACCGCTTCTGCGGTCTCACAATATCGAGTGGTATCCCCACTCTTAATGCAGTGGTTTGCTTACCACTTTATCCACTTATACCACATAAACTTCTACCATCATTCGAATTATATAACACATCTTGATTATGGCTTATAAGCCTTATTGCCTTGAGCTGGCTCATTGTAGGCTGTCCACACACATGTACTTCTCTGTACAACATTACATATTTAGAGGTTGTAGTGGGCTCCATGACAAGGTCGTTGCATTCCGTTTCCTTTCATGGGATGCCCCTTAGGTTTGTCAGTCGTCTCCTGACAACTTATGTCTAATCTGGGTGTTAATTTCAACCCTTGTGTTTCTGTCATGTCATTTTGTTCAACAATTGTTGATGCGCACACCCTTCAAGGATTTCTCCTGGGTGTCGTTAAGTTATGCCTTTACATCCGGCTCATAATTATTGGTACATCTAGTATGTACGCCTTTCGCGTTCTTTACTGGTTATTATCTTCTTCTGTGAAGATTAACATTTCTTGATAGTGTATGTACTCATTCTGGGAATTTCATCCCGTCCATTGCACATTAATGTGTCCACATTAGGCATTTGCTTGCCATGTACAGGCTGGGTCACCGTTCCAGCTAACATGTTTATCCCTAAGGATCCTTAAGACATATGAGATGTCTTTATATTACAGTTAGTGCACTTCGCACCTCCTGACTCTTAAACATTTCCTTGAAAGGAATTCACTAATTCCCTTAGTCTTGTTAACTTAATTGAGTTCTTGACTTCAAGCATTCCTTATATTTCCTAGCTCCTGTTTGATCTATACTATTGACCGTAGACGGAGTCGACTACTTCCCGTGTTTCGGACTCTACTCGTATACATATATGGGGTATCATACTGATACATTACTACTTACCCAACTAACCTATAGGTAGGTCTGTCAGGCCCACATGCTCCTATCGGAGTGCGGTCGTCCCACAACACAGTTGGTACACTCGTAGTGTCCGTCACACGCCTAGGTGAAGTATTCTGTTGTCAACTCCCTTATATTGTCCCGTGACAATATTCATTCTTTACTTCCCGAACTTAATCGAGGGAAGGTTTATCTACTGTTGCATCCTTGTCCGTTGCTCTTGGTTTCACTGGTTTGGTTTAAAGAAGGTTGGAAAGAAGTGTTGGTTTGAAAGAAAATCTGGTTTGAAAAGAAAAGGGTTTGTGAAAATTAGGTTTGAAAGAAAAATTTCCATGGTTTTACAACATCTTCTTACCTTAGCCAAGTCTAGCTTCTTGCTAACTGGTGGTTTCCAATTACAGAGGTTAGGCTAACAGGCCCTTCCACTGTTATGACATTCACATTTAACTCCATGGTACTTTCCAAGTACTTGTAGTGGTATGAATTTCCCGAACAGCCCTGTTATGGCAGCACTTGCTATGGCAAGTGCGCCATGCTAACTGGCTATCGGTTTGACACATACCGATTGTGGTATTGTTTTCGCCCATATTGTCATCAGTGGCCTTGTTGGCCCTCACTGATCTTACTGCCTTGATAAATACTCCTCTAGGTAACTTCTCACTGTTTTCACATGATAATCAGTAGCTAGGGTGTTTCCCTTTCTGGGAGACCCCGTTCTCACAGTATTGTACTCACTTTATAGTCCATTCCACGTATTTGGGCACTACCTTGTAGTTCCTTGACGGTTGGTATACCGTTGGTGTTTTATTTATCAACTGTGGTCCCATAGACATTCGTCTCGGGTTTTATTATTCCACTTCTTGCCTGTTGCACGGTTGGTGCGTTGCAAGCTGATTGTTTTCGACTGCTCGGCATGTCGACCCAGGTTGCCGGAAATTCTATTCTTCTATACACAAGATTCTTCATTCTTTACTATTAAATGCGGTTAACATTGTCCAGATGGAGACCGTCTCCGGGATTCCCCGTTTTTTTTTTCGGGATCTACCGTATGACAGGTTCTCCGTACCCTTAAAGGTATTTACTAACAGCCAGATCGGGTATTCCCGAGTAAGAGAGGACTTTCATCTCTCTGGCGTTCTTTCCCAAGTTAAAACAGGGATTGTGGAGGGTGGGATGGATATTGTAGGTTTCCAGTAGTCACTGGTAGTTCCTATCTAGCGTATCTCTCACGCTATCACTCAACCCTTAACCCAAAGTACTTAAATCCTAACTCGGTACTTCCTAAGCTCGGTAATTCAGTCATCAGAGCGATACTTCGCTCTGATACCACTTTTTGTAACACCCCATCCAACAACCAACACATAATAACAATCTGCAGCGGAAACTCAACTCATCACATTACTTATTCCAATGGTGTTACACGCCGTTAACCACTCACGTGGCTAACAAGGCTAATACATGTACATTTGTATCGGTCTGATGGTCTAGATTCCCGAGCAACTACACAATACAATACTCATTCCATCTTCAACATTTATTATATACATACACTCCCCCTGTACCGAGTATTTACAACTACTGCCGATAACAATTTCGGTCTTACTACGCCTATCATACTGCCATTTAAATGGCTACCCATGTATAACATCTGCCCCGTCCTACTCTCGAACGGCTTCCAGCTCTCCGTACCTGAAATAGGAAAAGAAGAGAAAGGGTGGCCCCCAAGGGGCTCAGCATTTGCTGGTATGGTAATCCCGCAGCCCACATGCTACCGGGCCACGCAACTAATTGTCGTCTTAGCATGCAGTTGATTATATTTAAATCATGCATACAAGCCATAACCATACAACACATAGCATTTCGCCTCAATGGGCTCAACCTATAACCCAAACATCCACACTTAACCAACCATCCAATGATTCCTTAAACCCTAGAGTGGCTCTCCTCAAAACGGAGCTACTTCCTTAACGAACGGCATGTACCCATTAATCGGGTTATCCTTAAATGCCTCTTGTCACCAACTGGGATTCATTTCCATGATCCACACATTCCATATCCTACAACATAACTCATTCCACACATAACAAAACATAACAAACCTTTCTTGCTTCGATGTACACAAGACAACGTTGCATTCTTTTAAAACATCCAATATATATATATATACCAAAGCATAGCAAGGGAATTTGCATAGCATCATAATATTACGTATCACCTCGAGAACGGTTCACATTAAGATCCTTCCACCATAGTTAGTCCATACCATGAGCACAGAGATTGTTGCCAAACTCATACCAAGCTCGTTAATTACCTCATCACCATCCTGTTATTTGAACGGTTGACTTAAACCCAAGGTGTGTCGGATATAGTGATCCCAAGCACACCAAACAACACAGTATGCCCCTATGGCCCGACGTGAGTCAGTAGTAACTAGCTTTGGATAAGCTAAGGGAAGGTTGAAACCAAATTGGAATACCACCTAAACATACACCAAGGGAGCCGAACTGGATATGATAACGACCCCCCCATCACAACGCGTGGCCGGAACTACCGGACTCCTCACCCCCCATTAGCCCATAGACTCTTATAAATAAGTAGTTAGAGATCCATTATGGAGCCTACCACAACCACACACCATACGGTATCATAACCGAGTTAAGCACACAAGGGAGGAGAGAGTCATACATTCACATACAAACATCACGCACAAACATCACATAACCAACTCACGCATAGCCGTGGTTAGAACGTTCCTTAAGTCGGAAACGTTGTTACCGGATACCGTTCTCCTACGTTTACCTAATAGAGGTTAACTAGCCCTTCAAGCGCATTCGAGGTTACCGGTATCGGCACGTAAACATACAATAACAATAACGACTGTAAACTCGTTTCATGATTTATCTCATAACGTGGCAAACATACAGAAAAACACATTGGCATACAAGCCGGTGTAATCCGGTAGGACACAGGTTGCAAGAAAACCATACCTGTCACCGGGGTCCACTTTACCACGTCCACTTATGTTCCTCGAGCAATTCTCGAACAACTGTTGACATGACATGTTCTTTTATTAACATTGGGGTAACATGTTTGTTTTAAAGTCTAATGCTTATAACTTTCCCCGTTAACTTGGTTAAATAACTTTACATTTTTAACACGTTTTACTCTCGCATCTTGACACAACCTTTAGCCCACTTTAATGTCATTAAAACTCACCTATCATGTCCTAACATCCTTATAACATCATTACCTACCAATCCCCATCATCACATATGATTTCATAACCTTAAACCATGTTTTTGGTCCGACCGACCCACCGTCCGACCCACAACTGGGTCGGTCCATTACAGAACCCTTTTACTTCCTTACAAACATGCGCCGTCCGACCCACGTCCGACCCACCATTCTGGGTCGGTCCATGTGCGAACATTTTCCTTCCTTTGAAACTTGACCGACCGACCCATGTCCGACCCACCCTTTTGGGTCGGACCATTACCGAACACTTCCCTAACATTTAACAGAGGCTCGACCGACCCAAAAACTGGGTCGGCCCCTGGGTCGGTCGCCTCCTAATCTTACCCAAACTTTGCCAATTCTTCACCAACCTTCCTAAGGCCTCTTAATGCTTCCTAGCAACATTTGGTAACTTTATATCCACATACAACATCCATGAAACTCATTTTCTAACTCCTTAAACCTTACTTATTTACTTGTAAAAATTCCTTAACACTTTCAATTTGTACTAGGTTCCTAAATGGTGTTTCTCACCTATTATAACTACTATCCCAACACACTTTCTTCTCCTCTTAACATCATCTCTTAAGCATTATTTTCTTACTAACTAAATCTCCTTTTTACATCATACCTAAACATCACTTGCCTTGGATATCAACATTACCTAAACCTAAACAACTCCTCCAAAACTTTAAACATTCACAAAACACACATTGAATTCCTAGAACTTCCAAGACAACACCTAAATCCTTGCATCACTCTAAATCACCTTAATACATGTTTCTTCTCAAGTAAACATTCTTCACTTTTAACACTTCCTAGTTCACCAAAAACTCACTTACAACATTTAGAACTTCTTACATTTCCCAAATTTGGCCATAGCTCTAGTATATACCCACATCCAAACACTTAGGTTTCTACCTTAATTCATCCAAGAACACCTAAAATCCATCAAACACATTTTATACACAAACTCACACATTAAGCACTACATACAATATAGTGCATAACTTAAATTGCTTGGCACTTAGGCCCTTAAATGCATGGCTCTTAGGCCCTTAATTGCATAAACCTTAAACACTGAATTTCCCACATAATAATGCCTTTGACCTGCAAATACACCCAACAATACATATTCCTTAATAAACTCCTTGAGAGCATTTACTAGCTCATTTACCATTGCTCTTTAGGTAGTTTTAACAAGCATTATAAGCTTATTTCTCCTAAGGCATTAAACCACATTGAGATAGCTTGTTTACTCTTTTCCTCAAAATTTCTTTCTTGTTTCCTTACAAAAACGGTAAGGCATTTGGTTCCTTGCCAACATCTAAACAATATACCAACATTGAAATGAGTATATAAGCTTTAAGCTTTATCTCATGTAAACCCTAGTTACATATATGTTTTAACACATCGAGGTAATTGTTTTACCTTTGAATGGAAAGAGAGCTGATGAGTATCAAGAGAGGACTCCTCCTTGCCCTTGGAAGATTCAAATGAAGCAAACAAGCAAGATAAATACACCATTGTGAGGTGAATTTTCGGACAACATGAAAACATGGAGGAAAATGGATTTTCTTTGAGTTTCCTTACCTTGAAGCAAAGGTGATCAACAAGGCATAAAAATATTAGCTCAAGCTCCTTCCATGGAAGTTCTCCTTGGCACCGAAATGGTGGTTTTGAAGTTTGAAAAGACAAGATTGTAGAGCTTGACTTAACTAAGAGAATGGTGGTCTGAAATTGAATTTGGACATGGAGCTAGAAGATACAAGAGATCAAAGGGAGTTTGGTGTGGTACTATTGCAAAACCGTAGAAGGAATGAAGAAGAGAGGTTGGAGGAGGTTGGATACGGGTGAATGAGGATGGCAATGAGAGAATGAGGTTTGCTTTTGCTTTAGAAGATTATTTTGTACTAAAGTGTATAGTAACCTTTGCTTTATCATTTAGTTAAACTCATTGTTTGTGTAGGTGTGGTGAGTACATAAGGAAACACCGGCCCAAATAGTTAGAAGGGTGCTTTGGTCTTTGTTGACCAACTTAATCACTTATAAACATATATGTACAAACTAGTTATAAAAATCACTATTCACCAATAAAAGGCACATACTAGAATGAAATTTTTGATTTCCTCTGATATAGCCACCCAAATGTGATACTATATAGTACACATGTTAATTAAAGAGTAATGATGGACATTTAGCCATTCAAAACTCATTTACAAGACAATTTTTCAAAAACGTGCTTAAGATTCTTAAAGCACATTGTTGTGTTTAACTTGTTCAAGCTTGGTTTTCTTTGGTAATTGATTTAATATGTTCATAACATATTTATAAGTATAGGTATGACCATTAGGTCTTATACACATTTATCCCAAGCTTAGAGCACATTTTTGCCCATATGACCTTAAGGTATTTATTTGTGTTTTGTTTGGTTTCATTGTCTACCAAAGTTTCCTAAGGACTTAATTAGCCTTTATAAAGTCATAATTAAAATGCATCACGTCTTGGTAGGCTTTGGGTCCTAACCAAGTTCACTCCAAGCTTAGACATGTTTTGCTCAAACCGTTGGTTTGTCTTAGTGTTTTATTGTGTTTTACCATGGTTTAAATGATTCATTATGTTTCTAAGGCACTTTTAGCCTTTAAATACCATAGCTTAACATTTACACACATACCAAGGTTTGGGGTATTTCAATCTACCCCCCTTAAAAGAACTTCGTCCTCGAAGTTCACATTTCCTCGCATCATTGGATTAGAATACGGGAATTACTTATAGCCATAACACTTCCATTACCAACCACTCTTTACATCCAACCTCGGACTTAATGGTCCGGGCAACATATCCACATCATTGGACACATAGGTCCCCATAACATAACAGTCTTTAGACACATAGGTCTATGTAACACCACACATTTAGACTCATAGGCCTTGATAGTATACACTTTAGGAAATCCAAGTCAAAACAACATTCATTACACATACCACACAACATGTCAGAGCATGTATAGCAATCAAAAATATCCTTGATATACACTGATCCCGCAGAACCCGGTCGCGATGGATGGACGCCTTCCGTCCCCGTGCCTTTGGGAAATTAAAACATCACTTAAATTTAAAATTTCCTTGTGAGGTTAAGTATAAGAAGATCTTTTATTCAAAATATTAATCGATTGTTTGAAAACACCAATTGAAATCCTTTTGAAAACACCACACAACTCCAAGTCCAATTTATGCTCCTTATTTTTCTTAACATGGTTGTTTGTGACCACTTACAGGAAGCTTCAAAAGTCATCCACCCTGATGTGATCAGCATCAGTGTTGAACTATCTTCCACCCAATTTTGTTTCGGCTTCCCTTGATCTCATGATAATCAAGTTTCACCTCCCCCACTTCATTTTCACCAACCACATTAATTCAAGCATATCCCATTTTCTATCTTTGAATCCTTCTAGTCATAATCATAACATCTCCAAGGGATAGAACTCCGTCTATCAATCATCATCCAATCCAACTTAATTCATGTTACCTAGGGAATTTAATTCTCACTAGTTCTATGTCGGTCTCATAACCCTTCTAAATCACAACACTGTATATATATACATATATTTTTATCAAATACAATACATGGTTTACATTTATGCACCATCGGGGTTTTAGTTCCCCGGGAGTTTCTTTACTCCCTTCCACTTGTACTCTCACACAATGGTATCGCATCATCGTGCGCAATTACCACCATTTAACCACAAATAAATGCGTATGTTTATATAACACACGCGCCACACCCATCATAACAATTCATTTTGTGCTATGCACAAACCTCATTCACGTACACTTGTACGGTAAAACACACTAGTGGTTTTGCGCTCTACCCCCCTTAAAAGGGATTACGCCCACGTAATCAATCACTGAGTTACACCGGTTTCGGTCCTGGCCTGTGAGGCTTTTAGGTATTGATAACTAGTCATTTATTCATATTCACCATATATATCCGGTACCGACAGCACGGCTCACTGGCCTCTGTTGCGCAACCCTGATAATTATAGAGCTGGTTTGCCCCATTCGTTACTGTTATGTATTGTCATTTCCAATGTATTACCCTTATCTTGGGAACAATGGGTTCTCAAACCGACGCATGGTATCTCTTACCCTGAGCGAATTCGGTGAGTTTCACGATTTTCCATCCCACTTCTCCAATAACTTACAGCGTCACTACTAAGTAATTCACAATGATTGACTTGCTTCTACCGACTTACTGTCGGTTGAGATTGAGCTACTACCTAGTGTGTAGTGCTCTCTCAGCTATTTACAATATTTGGGGTATATTCCATACCGATCTTTGGGAGTTTAGTGCTATTGTAGTCACTTACTGCTAATCATGTCTCCACATTCGGTTTTTGTACCAAGTATCCCTTTATGGTGCGGCTTGCTTTCCTATGCATCGGCCTTATATACGTTATTCTTCCATCAATCAACATGTTTCCAATTCCTAGCTATCCCACTCGATCATTACTGCGCAGTGCAATACCAAACACTCAGTCATACAGAGTGCAGAGGCGTAAACTCTTGACAGTAAATCCCTTATGCGATTGCGATAGGAATTTCACTGAAATCCTTATCATCTAACCTTGCCACCGGCTTACTGCTTCGGTTTATTTGCTATCACTTACTGTTGTATCTCCCACTGGGTTTAACTCACACTCTGCTTACTCACCATTTTTATCATCTAACCATCCTCATACACGGTCGCTCATTGCGCACCGTGTCCTTACCATTATATACATCAACTTATACTGCATCCGCTATTATATTAGCTTCTGCTATTACGCTGGGTTTATCTGGCCACTTATTTGGCTGATTTTTGAATATACTGCTATTTTTCCCTTGATCGTTGTTCGCTACACATTTAGTTTCACACCCTATGGTGATTGCTATCAACTTATCACACTCCTGCGTACACAACACTGGTACGAGCACTTCTTTCGTGTTATTTTATTTAAATCACCCTGGGGAATAACAACGGTCCATCCTCCACAATCTCTTGAACTTGATTCACACACTACCCGCTTCTGCGGTCTCACCATATCGAGTGGTATCCCCATCTTAATGCAGTGGTTTGCTTACCACTTTATCCACTTATACCCATAAACTTCTACCATCATTCGAATTATATAACACATCTTGATTATGGCTTATACCTTATTGCCTTGAGCTGGCTCATTGTAGGCTGTCCACACACATGTACTTCTCTGTACAACATTACAATATTTAGAGGTGTAGTGGGCTCCATGACAAGTCGTTGCATTACCGTTTCCTTTCATGGATGCCCCTTAGGTTTGTCAGTCGGTCTCCTGACAACTTATGTCTAATCTGGGTGTTAATTTCAACCCTTGTGTTTCTGTCATGTCATTTTGTTCAACAATTGTTGATGCGCACACCCTTCAAGGATTTCTCCGGGGTGTCGTTAAGTTATGCCTTTACATCCGGCTCATAATTATGGTACATCTAGTTAGTACGCCTTTCGCGTTCTTTACTGGTTATTATCTTCTTCTGTGAAGATAACATTCTTGATAGTGTAGTCTCATTCTGGGAATTTCATCCCGTCCATTGCACATTAATGTGTCCACATTAGGCATTTGCTTGCCATGTACAGGCTGGGTCCCGTTCCAGCTAAACATTTTATCCTAAGATCCTTAAGACATATGAGATGTCTTTATCTTAGTTGTGCCTTCGCACCTCCTGACTCTTAACATTTCCTTTGAAAGAATTCACTAATTCCCTTAGTCTTGTTAACTTAATTGAGTTTCTTGACTTCAAGCATTCCTTATATTTCCTAGCTCCTGTTTGATCTATACTATTGACCGTAGACGGAGTCGACTACTTCCCGTGTTTCGGACTCTACTCGTATACATATATGGGGTATCACTGATACATTACTACTTACCCAACTAACCTATAGGTAGTCTGTCAGGCCCACTGCTCTATCGGAGTGCGGTCGTCCCACAACACAGTTGGTACACTCCGTAGTGTCCGTCACACGCCTAGTGAAGTATTCTGTTGTCAACTCCCTTAATTGTCCCGTGACAATATTCATTCTTTACTTCCCGAACTTAATCGAGGGAAGGTTTATCTACTGTTGGCATCCTGTCCGTTGCTCTTGTTTCACGGTTTGGTTTAAAGAAGGTTGGAAAGAAGTGTTGGTTTGAAAGAAAATCTGGTTTGAAAAGAAAGGGTTTGTGAAATTAGGTTTGAAAGAAAAATTTCCCATGGTTTTACAACATCTTCTTACCTTAGCCAGCTAGCTTCTGCTAACTGGTGTGTTTCCAATTACAGAGGTTAGGCTAACAGGCCTTCCACTGTTATGACATTCACATTTAACTCCATGGTACTTTTCCAAGTACTTGTAGTGGTTATGAAATTTCCCGCAAGCCCGTTTGGCAGCACTTGCTATGGCAAGTGCGCCATGCTAACTGGCTATCGGTTTGACATACCGATTGTGGTATTGTTTTCGCCCATATTGTCATCAGTTGGCCTTGTTGGCCCTCACTGATCTTACTCTGCCTTGATAAATACTCCTCTAGGTAACTTCTCACTGTTTTCACATGATAATCAGTAGCTGGGTGTTTCCCTTTCTGGGAGACCCGTTCTCACAGTATTGTACTCACTTTATATTCCATTCCACGTATTTGGGCACTACCTTGTAGTTCCTTGACGGTTGGTATACCGTTGGTGTTTTATTTACAACTGTGGTCCCATAGACATTCGTCTCGGGTTTTTATTCCACTTCTTGCTGTTGCCCGGTTGGTGCGTTGCAAGCTGATTGTTTCGACTGCTCGGCATGTCGACCCAGTTGCCGGAAATTCTATTCTTCTATACCAAGATTCTTCATTCTTTACTATTAAATGCGGTTAACATTGTCCAGATGGAGACCGTCTCCGGGATTCCCCGTTTTTTTTTTCGGGATCTACCGTATGACAGGTTCTCCGTACCCTTAAGGTATTTACTACAGCCAGATCGGTATTCCCCGAGTAAGAGAGGACTTTCATCTCTCTGGCGTTCTTTCCCAAGTTAAAACAGGATTGTGGAGGGTGGGATGGATATTGTAGGTTTCCAGTAGTCACTGGTAGTTCCTATCTAGCGTATCTCTCACGCTATCACTCAACCCTTAACCCAAAGTACTAATCCTAACTCGGTACTTCCTAAGCTCGGTAATTCAGTCATCAGAGCGATACTTCGCTCTGATACCACACTTTTTGTAACACCCCATCCAACAACCAACACATAATAAATCTGCAGCGGAAACTCAACTCATCACATTACTTATTCCAATGGTGTTACACGCCGTAACCACGCACGTGGCTAACAAGGCTAATACATGTACATTTGTATCGGTCTTGGTCTAGATTCCCGAGCAACTACACAATACAATACTCATTCCATCTTCAACATTTATTATATACATACACTCCCCCTGTACCGAGTATTTACAACTACTGCCGATAACATTTCGGTCTTACTACGCCTATCTACTCATATCCATTTAAATGGCTACCCATGTTAACAATCTCTGCCCCGTCCTACTCTCGAACGGCTTCCGCTCTCCGTACCTGAATAGGAAAAGAGAGAAGGGTGGCCCCCAAGGGCTCAGCACCTTTGCTGGTATGGTAATCCCCTCGCAAGCCCACATGCTACGGGCCACGCACAACTAATTGTCTCTTAGCCTGCAGTTGATTATATTTAAATCATGCATACAAGCCATAACCATACAACACATAGCATTTCGCCTCAATGTGCTCAACCCTATAACCCAACATCCACACTTAACCAACCATCCAATGATCCTTAAACCCTAGAGTGGCTCTCCTCAAAACGGAGCTACTTCCTTAAACGAACGGCATGTACCCATTAATCGGGTTATCCTTAAATGCCTCTTGTCACCAACTGGATTCATTTCCATGATCCACACATTCCATATCCTACAACATAACTCATTCCACACATAACAAAACATAACAAACCTTTCTTGCTTCGATGTACACAAGACACGTTGCATTCTTTTAAAACATCCAATATATATATATACCAAAGCATAGCAAGGGAATTTGCATAGCATCATAATATTACGTACACCTCGAGAACGGTTCACATTAAGATCCTTCCACCATAGTTAGTCCATAACCATGAGCACAGAGATTGTTGCCAAACTCATACCAAGCTCGTTAATTACCTCATCACCATCCTGTTATTTGAACGGTTGACTTAAACCCAAGGTGTGTCGGATATAGTGATCCCAAGCACACCAAACAACACAGTATGCCCCTATGGCCCGACGTGAGTCAGTAACTAGCTTTGGATAAGCTAAGGGAAGGTTGAAACCAAATTGGAATACCACCTAAACATACACCAAGGGAGCCGAACTGGATATGATAACGACCCCCATCCATCACACGCGTGGCCGGAACTACCGGACTCCTCACCCCCCCATTAGCCCATAGACTCTTATAAATAAGTAGTTAGAGATCCATTATGGAGCCTACCACAACCACACACCATACGGTATCATAACCGAGTTAAGCACACAAGGGAGGAGAGTCATACATTCACATACAAACATCACGCACAAACATCACATAACCAACTCACGCATAGCCGTGGTTAGAACGTTCCTTAAGTCGGAAACGTTGTTACCGGATACCGTTCTCCTACGTTTACCTAATAGAGGTTAACTAGCCCTTCAAGCGCATTCGAGGTTACCGGTATCGGCACGTAAACATACAATAACAATAACGACTGTAAACTCGTTTCATGATTTATCTCATAACGTGGCAAACATACAGAAAAACACATTGGCATACAAGCCGGTGTAATCCGGTAGGACACAGGTTGCAAGAAAAACCATACCTGTCACCGGGGTCCACTTTACCACGTCCACTTATGTTCCTCGAGCAATTCTCGAACAACTGTTGACATGACATGTTCTTTTATTAACATTGGGGTAACATGTTTGTTTTAAAGTCTAATGCTTATAACTTTCCCCGTTAACTTGGTTAAATAACTTTACATTTTTAACACGTTTTACTCTCGCATCTTGACACAACCTTTAGCCCACTTTAATGTCATTAAAACTCACCTATCATGTCCTCAACATCCTTATAACATCATTACCTACCAATCCCCATCATCACATATGATTTCATAACCTTAAACCATGTTTTTGGTCCGACCGACCCACCGTCCGACCCACAACTGGGTCGGTCCATTACAGAACCCTTTACTTCCTTACAAACATGCCCGTCCGACCCACGTCCGACCCACCATTCTGGGTCGGTCCATGTGCGAACATTTTCCTTCCTTTGAAACTTGACCGACCGACCCATGTCCGACCCACCCTTTTGGGTCGGACCATTACCGAACACTTCCCTAACATTTAACAGAGGCTCGACCGACCCAAAAACTGGGTCGGCCCCTGGGTCGGTCGCCTCCTAATCTTACCCAAACTTTGCCAATTCTTCACCAACCTTCTCCTAAGGCCTCTTAATGCTTCCTAGCAACATTTGGTAACTTTATATCCACATACAACATCCATGAACTCATTTTCTAACTCCTTAAACCTTTACTTATTTACTTGTAAAAATTCCTTAACACTTTCAACCTTTGTACTAGGTTCCTAAATGGTGTTTCTCACCTATTATAAACTACTATCCCAACACACTTTCTTCTCCTCTTAACATCATCTCTTAAGCATTATTTTCTTACTAACTAAATCTCCTTTTTACATCATACCTAAACATCACTTGCTCCTTGGATATCAACATTACCTAAACCTTAAACAACTCCTCCAAAACTTTAATACATTCACAAAACACACATTGAATTCCTAGAACTTCCAAGACAACACCTAAATCCTTGCATCACTCTAAATCACCTTAATACATGTTTTCTTCTCAAGTAAACATTCATTCACTTTTAACACTTCCTAGTTCACCAAAACTCACTTACAACATTTAGAACTTCTTACACATTTCCCAAATTTGGCCATAGCTTCTCTAGTATATACCCACATCCAAACACTTAGGTTTCTACCTTAATTCATCCAAGAACACCTAAAATCCATCAAACACATTTTATACACAAACTTCACACATTAAGCACTACATCACAATATAGTGCATAACTTAAATTGCTTGGCACTTAGGCCCTTAAATGCATGGCTCTTAGGCCCTTAAATTGCATAAACCTTAAACACTGAATTTCCCACATAATAATGCCTTTGACCTGCAAATACACCCAACAATACATATTCCTTAATAAACTCCTTGAGAGCATTTTACTAGCTCATTTACCATTTGCTCTTTAGGTAGTTTTAACAAGCATTATAAGCTTATTTCTCCTAAGGCATTAAACCACATTGAGATAGCTTGTTTACCTCTTTTCCTCACAAATTTCTTTCTTGTTTCCTTACAAAACCGGTAAGGCATTTGGTTCCTTGCCAACATCTAAACAATATACCAACATTGAAATGAGTATATAAGCTTTAAGCTTTATCTCATTGTAAACCCTAGTTACATATATTGTTTTAACACATCGAGGTAATTGTTTTACCTTTGAATGGAAAGAGAGCTTGAATGAGTATCAAGAGAGGACTCCTCCTTGCCCTTGGAAGATTCAAATGAAGCTAAACAAGCAAGATAAATACACCATTGTGAGGTGAATTTTCGGACAACATGAAAACATGGAGGAAACATGGATTTTCTTTGAGTTTCCTTACCTTGAAGCAAAGGTGATCAACAAGGCATAAAAATATTAGCTCAAGCTCCTTCCATGGAAGTTCTCCTTGGCACCGAAATGGTGGTTTTGAAGTTTTGAAAAGACAAGATTGTAGAGCTTGACTTAACTAAGAGAATGGTGGTCTTGAAATTGAATTTGGACCATGGAGCTAGAAGATACAAGAGATCAAAGATGGAGTTTGGTGTGGTACTATTGCAAACCGTAGAAGAGAATGAAGAAGAGAGGTTGGAGGAGGTTGGATACGTGTGAATGAGGAGGCAAATGAGAGAATGAGGTTTGCTTTTGCTTTTAGAAGATATTTGTACTAAAGTGTATAGTAACCTTTGCTTTATCATTTAGTTAACTCATTTGTTTGTGTAGGTGTGGTGAGTCACTAAGGAAACCGGCCCCAAATAGTTAGAAGGGTGCTTTGGTCTTTGTTGACCAACTTAATCACTTATAACATTATATGTTACAAACTAGTTATAAAAATCACTATTCACCAATAACAAGGCACATAGAAGTGAAATTTTTGATTTCCCATTGATATAGCCACCCAAATGTGATACTATATAGTACACATGTTAATTAAAGAGTAATGATGGACATTTAGCCATTCAAAACTCATTTACAAGACAATTTTTCAAAAACGTGCTTTAAGACTTCTTAAAGCACATTTTGTGTTTTAACTTGTTTCCAAGCTTGGTTTTCTTTGGTAATTGATTTAATATGTTCATTAACATATTTATAAAGTATAGGTATGACCATTAGGTCTTATACACATTTATCCCAAGCTTAGAGCACATTTTTGCCCATATTGACCTTAAGGTATTTATTTGTGTTTTGTTTGGTTTCATTGTCTACCAAAGTTTCCTAAGGACTTAATTAGCCTTATAAAGTCATAATTAAACATTATCAAGTCTTGGTAGGCTCTTTGGGTCCTAACCAAGTTCACTCCAAGCTTAGAGCATGTTTTGCTCAAACCGTGTCTTAGTGTTTTATTGTGTTTACCATGGTTTAAATGATTCATTTATGTTTCTAAGGCACTTTTTAGCCTTTAAATACCATAGCTTAACATTTACACAACATACCAAGGTTTGGGGTATTTCATTTGCACATCGAGATATATTTGAAGCATGGCTATCAGGTAGTTTCACCTTCGATAAGAACATCAACACTTGTTTTTTTCTTTGAATCTGCCAGCTGATATGGTGTTCTAGGAACGTAATATTTACCACTTTGTTGGACTGGATACAAATGCTTATGCATGTTCAGTTCAACCAAGTCCAACCGAGAATTCAGATTGTCCTTGGTCTTCCCAAGAATGTCGAGTACCGTCCCAAGTACACTGTCAACTATGTTCTTCGAGATGTGTATGACATCTAAGTTGTAACGATTTTCTAGCTTCCTACAATAGGGAAATTGAAAGAATATGCTCTTTTTCTTCCACTGCCCAACCAAGTACCTCTCGCCTTGCTTTCTTTTCCTTGATTCTATCCTCCCAAACTTGACATTTGGAATTCCTTCGAACATATTTAGAATGTCTTCACCGGAGAGGGGAGCAGGAGGTGGTCTCCTCTCTGTTTCTCCATTAAAAGATTTCTTATCAAGTCTAAACTGATGATCTAGAGACAAAAATCAACGATGGCCTAAGAAACATTGCTTACTTCCATGCTTAAGTCTCACAAAACAAGTTTCTCTATGATAAGTAGGACAAGCAAATCTCCCCGCAGTAGAGTAACCAGACAAGCTAGCATAAGCTGGAAAATCATTGATCGTCCATAGTAATGTAGTTTTCATTTGGAAGTTTCTGCAGCTATGTGTGTCATAAGTCTTCACTCCAACTGCCCATAACTCTTGAAGTTCTTCAATAAGTGGTTCAAGGAACACGTCAATGTTGTTTCCGGACTGAATTGGTCCAGGGATCAAGAGGGACAGAAAACGGAATGCATCATTCATAAACATAATAGATGGTAGATTGTAGGGAACTTTATAAACATGCCATATGCTATACCCTCTACCGTAACCTTTTCTAGGATGGAACCCATCAGCTGCAAGACCCAACCTTACATAGCGCGGGTCACTTGCGAAAACCGTATTAATCTGATCAAAGTGCTTCCATTCACTAGCATCCATTGGATGTTCTATGATACCATCATCTTTACTCTTCTCCTTATGCCACCTTATTTGGCATGCAATGTCTCGGGAAATGAAAAGTCTTTGAAGCCTTGGGGTGATTGGAAGATAGCGTAGCACTAATTGGGGAACTCTAGGTTGGGATTGTGAAGTCCCTTGTGATTCTGAATAAGGGCCACTATCATCAACATTTGCAACACCGTCTTCCCATCTAGACTTGAGACATTCAGGACATTTATCAACATAGGCGTACTGGTTCTAAAAGAGAATACAATGGTTCACGCAAGCATGTATCTTCTCATAGTGCAAACCTAAATTGTTAGTGTATTTCTTTGCTTCACCAGAATTCTTAGGAAAACAAGGGTCAAAATTGAAAACCTTATGTAATTATTTGAGTAACATTGTGAACGACTTATTACTCCACCGACCAGTTACCTTAAGATGCATCAAAGTTACAATGAATGATAACTTCGAATGAGTGTTGCACCCTAGGTATAGTCGTTCTTTTGACGCTTTCATCAATCTATCACAATCATTTGGAAACTCACTGTTATCGTCCACATCCTCCCCGCACTCCCTGACCCCCTCTTCCTCAGGCTGAGAGAACACATTTGTGGCATCTTGAACCAAAGACGCCATTTCATCAGACATCAAAAAATCATCCTCATCAAAACTATCATCATTATCCTCATCTGTTTGACTGTCTAAATGAACTACAATTTCTTCTTCCCCATGTCTGGTCCATGGATTATATTCAGGGGTCTATTCCGTTCTTAAATAGATGAGCCCACATAGTTTTTCGATCTTGAAAAATAGATAATTTTTTTACGGAATAGACGATAAAAAGATAGATAACATGTATCCCTACGGGTAGATCATTACCTAGAATACAATGGAGATAACAGAATAGATAACATGGAGCCTTATGGATAGATCGTTACCTAGACTGTTGGGCGGCAGCGATCCCGCCTCCTTCTCTTTGTAACACCTCTACCGCTAATCAAGTCATTTCCTCCTAATCCGTCTCAATTACCAATACCAAAGCAGCGATATTCTTTCTCCAAACGGTGGGTGATACAATGCCGTTAGTCACTCACGTGACTAACAAGGCCAAATCCAATACAACAATCCAATTACAATATCGGTCTGATGAACAAGTATACCGAGTACTCTATACCAAACAATACATTTCATTCCTTAACCAAATCAAATTCGAATACATTCCTTAATTCAATTGTATACCGACTATCTACAATCCTCAAGTCTGCCGATAACATTTCAGACTTACAATTCAACAATACAAAATAAATACAATTTTCCTTAATTGACTACCCATGCTTAAGTAGCAACCCCGTCCTACTCTCGAACGGTGATCAGCTCCAAAGTACCTGTAAGTAAAAACGGTGCCCCAAGGGGCTCAGCGAATTGCTGGTATGAAATTCGCATACCCCGCGTGCTAACGGGGGTACGCCGACTACTTTGTCGAGAGCATGGGATTCATTTCAATTCAATCATCATGCAAGATAGCAATACATTAGACATACACAATAGTCCAAACATTATTCGACATAGAATACAACCACTAACTAACACATCAAGGTAGTTAGTTTATTTCATCTTGCTCTTAGGCCTTGAGGGTTTCTACCTCACTATGCCTTAGTCACTTACTCGTTGTCATACCCACTCTCTTGGGTTACTTTTACTCAAGCTCTCTTATCCTCAATCTCAATCAAGTTCTATAATACTCAATCCCAATCCTCAACTCCCAAGTTCTCAATTCTCAACTCAATTCTCAATCTCAAGTTTCAAACTAAATTCTCAATTTTCAATTTCAACTCTCAAGTTCACAAATTCTCAACGGGGCATCTTTTAAGTCATTACCCATGACCTCCGGGTAGAGTCATAGACAAGACTCACACCGGGCTTTCAAATACAAGTCTTACTTCCCAGGTTTCGACCCTACTCCGGGTCTAGCATAGTGGGAAGGTTCGACTATCAAACGAAACTATACACTTAGCTCCTTAAATTCTCAAACGTCCGTATCTCTACCGGACTACTCAATTTCCCAAATACTCCTCTCTCGGAGTTATATTGTAATCATATAGATTAGCCTAATATCTCTCGTGATATCATCTAATAGCTTAGGGAATTTTCTCAATGTCCAGTATTCTCAGATTTAAGGGTTTCCCCAACTTATCGAATACATTTTATGTTCGGGACATTTTCTCACATTAGTCGGATCCTCATATTGTAGATCGACTATCTTTTAAAGGAGTTTGACGGTCCTTTATAATTCTTTTACTTCTCTCAAGAGTTCTTTTCTTGGGGTTATCATCATCCTCTAAATTGAGGTTCATTATATCTTTCCACTATTATTTGTTTCGTGGATTATTTCAATTCGGTTCTCTAACCGTAATCGGGAGTTTACCAATCCCTTACAACTCTCTCTCACGTTCTAGTGAGTTCATAAGTTTGCATTATCGTTATTCTTGAATCGATAGTTTTCGTGTGTTTCCACGTTTTCGTTATTTTGTGAAACGACTCTTTCTACGAGTCATTAACCAATCGTTACTTAATTGTGAGTCGGTCTATAACACTAAGTTAGGAGACACTATCATACAAGGATGGTTAGTACACACAACATGCATCAAGATATACAATCAAAGCAATAAGTCATTTTCATGCTTTTATCTTGATTAAGTCGGCACACAAGCACACAAATCAGTGTAAACCGGTTAGCATACAGGGCATGAGAAAATCATACCTTTCACCATGGATTACTCCAACATGTCACCCTACGTTCCTCGGGTTGTTTTCAAACCACTGATAGCATTCAAGTGGTTAACATTAAGGTATTACAATGTGTGAATGACTAGTACACCCGTATTTAACCCCATTGTCCTGTTATTTCTTAGTTTTGTTCATGTGCTCTTAAACTCACATCTTCCTCATTCACTTCTCAATCTTGTTTAAACTTCTAAGGATATTTACATGTCACCAAACAAGTCCTAAACATCATCTAAAACCAATACCAATCAATTCCCCATCATTAGAACCCTTTAAAACACTCTTGGGAAAATTCTGGAGGTGGTCTGGGACTGGTCCAGACCACTAAGTTCCGGACCAATTAAAAGCCAAACTTTCGGTATAAAATAAGGGGTGGTCTGGGACCTTGTACCCAGCCTAAGTCCCGGACCAAGCTAGGACATCAACTCTCGGGGCTTATTTTGATGTGGTTCGGGACCTTGTTCCTAACCTAGGTCCGGACCCTACTAAAAACTGCTACTCTCCAAATTTTTCATCTCCAAATCAACCCCTAATCCACACCCAATCTTTCCTAATCCTTTCACATGTTTTCTAACATGTTTAACCACCTTAAAACACACTTAATCATGCTCTAAACCTCATCAAATCATTGGTCCAATTCGTTACCCAATTCTTGCTCAATTTCTACAAATTCAAATTCTCACATTTTGCATTTTGCACACTTGTGCATTTCTAAACTTCTCTTGGTAGTTTATACTTTGTTCTCACTCATTTTGACCATTCCAAATCCTTCCTAGACATTTGCATTAGCTATACCCTAGTTCAACTCTTATTTTCAAAGTCTTGCACACTAGTTCTTTCCTAGCTATTCCAAGGTACTAAACATCAATTTGCTACAGATTTTTACTCTTCCTTTTCCAACCCTCATATCCACATTCAAGGGTGGTTATTTAACCAACTCAATCCCTAACAACACCTAGTTAAACCTAGGTCATTCTTCACTCATAATAATACCCAAACCACTTAGATTTCTACACAAATTTTGCCATAGTTTCCCCACAATTCTCGCACATCCAAATTCATCAATTCTCAGCTAAACCAATCCAAAACTAACCACACCCATAAAGGGTCCTACCAACACACAACATTTCATCAAACTCATCCAAAATCTTATCAAGCACAATAATATACACAATCTCAAATTGTATGGCACTTAGGCCCTTAAACCAACACAAGTTCACAATTCTCTCTAATATCAACCAAACACATTGTCTCACATATTTTGGGTTCATTATTAATTTAACCCATCCCAAATCCTAAAACATATAATAGTAGCATTAAGGTAGGTTTCTTACCTTAAATTCTCATAAGTTCCTCTTTTGCTCCCCTCCCTTCTCCCTCTTGATTTTTGGTCAAATTGGTCAACACACTTGCCAACCTCCAAATCAATACCCAAATGGGGAATTAGGCACTAATCAATACACCTATTGTAACACCCCTACTAATTCGGCCCCTAATTGTCGTATAAACGTCGTACTTAATAATTAAATCGCAGCGGTAAATAACAGACGGTCGTACTAACGGTGTTACCATTACCACTCGCCCATACGAGTGATAATGCGTACATGATAATCAACATACAAAACGTATTCCCGCAGTGACCACAGAGATAGATAGATAGTAGTGTTAGATATAACCAAAATAAATACAACATAATTCCATCTCAGACATAAGTCCGTACACATGAGCATCTAATGAATGTACACCTCGGTTCACAAAACCCGAGTCCAAAAATGATAACTGTATCAAAGTCTATACCAAAAGCGTCGTGCCCCGCGTCAACCAACAGCTAGTCTCCTGAAATAAACATGGTTGTCGTATGGAATCAGCCCCTGCTGAGTATGTTATCACATGCCCCGTCATGCCCCCTCGGACCACTCAATTAATTGGTCGAGAGCATGAGATTCATTTATATGCAATAGTGTTTTAACAATTTAAACTGTAAAATAAATAACAGTAACAACCATACAATAACACAACCATTCACATATACACATCATAACCAATGAACAACAAGGCGAGACAACGAGGTTTATAAACAAGTATAAGTTCCCGTCTTTGGCATACAAGCCTGATTAATGTTTGCCAAATATACGAGCTAACATAGCTGTTCGTAATTGTTCAATTACACCTAGTGACAATGTCTCGTTAAAACGACGTGTCTCTACATTACCCGTATATTATGGCGGATACACCACACGGCAGTAGCCACTCCAGCGGTAGAGTCTCTGACGAATGAACCGTTCTAGTTTGCGGTAAATTTTCTTGGTACTTACGGACACGTACGTGGACATCCTAGTATCGTTTTTGTGATCACAGCGCGCACCAAGAGTCACATCCTCCTGGTTTTGTTCATCTATACCATCGCATCGCATTACCAATTTTCTAACAAAGCAGACTAAGGTCGTTAGTCCAATCCGAAGTATGTAAACTCGGGATCCAATGTTAGATACAAAAGCGGCGTTAGAAAAGGCCAATGCTCCGTATTTAAGTCTCGGATAATATATATCTTATTATCCTAATGCTACAACGCTTTTCTGACGTTCCTTATATTACACATATAAGATAGCATCATAGCCGCTAGTTCGTTTTATATATAGGTTCATATATACGAACCAATACTGCTATCGCAAAAACAGTAAATAATAAGCAGCTTAAATATACAGTTCATGCATATTAATTCACACATTCAGACATTCAATCTTATCACAGAATTCACAGAAGTCTGAACTGAGGAAGCCCTCAGAGACAATCAAGGACACGTAACAACATACCGTGCACCGGGATTATAAAACCGTGGAGTATGAATCAGCTAGATCCGGTTCTCCTCGAGTCGTCTCTAACAATCTAATAATGTTTAACACTACGCATCAGCATCTCATACCGACAATACACTACGGCACCCCGTACCGTTTCTAATCCATCCCGGTTATTCCCCGTCGTTTAATGATTAACGTTCTCTTGTTTTCGGGATTAATTAACGTGAGCGTTTATTTTGCATGCATGGTTACGTTCACATGCATATTGCTATACACTTGTATATTATATAGTTTATTACTATATTGTGAGTATAATCTTGATCATATATTATACATCCCACCTTAGTATTTATTTTTCTAAGGTTTGTTTATCCAAGTGTAAATATTGTATAATTCATATTTTAAAATACTTTGAATCATATAACTCCTTATTATTCCATGTACAACATAACATTAGAGTTTCCTTAACTAATGTTTATAATTCTTTTCTCCATATCTTATATCCTAACATTTATATATTATATGGTTATTGAACCATATTATTTCTCACTTCATAACATATATTTATTTATATATGTATTATGGGACCATTTATTATATGGTAATCCTTTATAATATATATTCATCCTTAATGATTTTTTATTATAAATGTTACAACCCTTATAACATTATAAACCATATTATAAATTCTTATTCTAAAATACTCATTATTACCGAACATCACTAATGTCTCTATTATTTACAAAATCCACCACATTATTAATATAATGTTACATTATAGTTATATAACATATATAATGACATTTATATCATTAAATCATTTATAACCTATAGTTATAAAATGTTATAAAATACCAAACAGACCTTACAGTTGTCGGTTTTTATTTAACTCCACCAAAGTTTCAGAATTTACATAATCACCCCAAATGTTATTCTTTATTACACTTATAACATATACCTTATATTAAACCTTTTAACCTTAATATTATTATAACCTATGGTCATAATTCTTATAATAGCCGAACAGAACAGACCCTATGGTCTGTTCTAATTTAATTCCCACCTCTCAACTTTCTTAATTTACCAAATCACCCCATTTTATAACATATAGTTTCTAATATCATCATAACTATATATTACACATATATCTTCTTAAAACCTCATATATTATTCCAAAAATTACCAAACTATACCAAAAGGTTATAAATATCATTCTAACCCATATACTCTCGGTTTTTACATTCTAACCTCATTTGTTACCCAAAATGTATCAATTTCATAAATACTATATTTATACTCATATAATTCATTCTAACTCCAAATTTACCCAAATAAATTCCTAAAAATTCCTAATAACCCAAGGTCTGATATAAACTTCATTTTGTACCCATAACTTTGGAAATCACCATTTCACCCCAATACTTATAAATCTTTTACAATCTCATACTTAACTTGTTATAAGTTAGTATATAATTCCATAAATTCCCAAACTTGGTCAAAGTCTCCTATATAGTCAACCTTGACTTCTAAATTACATTTTGAGCCCAAACTCTCGGTAATTACTACCTATACCCCAAACTTTCCTATTTTTACAATTTTAACACAAAACTTTAAAAAATGTTATAGTTTTTATTAAATTCATTTAAAACCCCAAATTTCATTTATAATAGCCCACGGCTATATATATTTTTAGTAATTACCGGTTTGACCCCATACTTTATGCTAAGTGCATAAATTAAATTAAATAAGCTTTTAAACTTAAATAAAATGGCCTAATGACATGGCCTTATTACAACCTTGAACTTGTAAAATAAATTACACTATAAATGTCTCAAAAATACTTTAAACTCTGGCCTTACCACCATTTTCTCCATATTTACCAATTTCCACATAATGTCTTAATCTGACCATTTTGTTAATTAAATCATTTAAATGACTAGCTTATGTTAACTAAGTCATTTCTTGTCACACTTAGGTTTAAATTAAACATTATAACCAGTCCACTCTCGGAACATATATATATAATATAAGCTTTAAAGCATATAATATATAGTTAAGAATGTTATACCTTGATTTATAAGCTTTTTAATGCTTGTTTGGCCACGAAAGCTTGGGGCTTTGTTTAGACAGCTTCTAATTAATTTCTAACAACAAGAAAAATATATAGTTAGGTTCCAAAAACTGAACTAACTATAAGTGTAATTTTAAGCCATGAAAACCTAGATTTTTCACCTTAAAAATGACTTTAATCAACCTTTCACTCCATGTACTGTCACGGAAGTTTGGAGGTGTGTTTATACACCTCTTGACATGCATTAAACAGAGAAAAAATGTTATGGCTCAGCTTAAAACAGAAACTAACCATAAGAGTCATTAAAGGTCTTAAAACATGGATTTTTACCTTAAAATTTGAAGTTGTTCCCAAGTGTTACACAGCCCTATTTTTTAGAGGAATGAAGGGTGGTAATCCCATAATAAATTCATGCCAAAGTGGCGGATTAGACCATTGGATAGCTAGTGAAAAGGGGAAGAGAATAAACTATCATAAGAATCAAGAGCTTACCTTATGCCTTTTGAATGAATTTCTTTCCAAGCTTGCTCTTTGCTGTCTAGTAGCAGAATAAGAGAGGTTTTGGGTGGATGAATTCTGCAGCCAGGGGTGAAGTGAGGAGGAAAGAGAAGAAAGATGACTTTTAAGGCATTAATGGTAAGGCATGGTCTTGTATAGTATTTGGTGACACACCTAATGAAGATATTTTGGTTCAAATTTAGCAAGGTGGCAGCCAAGGGAAAAGGCATTGCCGGCCAGCTTTTGCTCTAAGGGTAAAATGGTCTTTTTGCTTCCTTTTTAATGTTATGACTTATAACTTGTACATTTGGACTTATATCATGTGTTAGTTTGTTACCAACATGATTTCCTTGTCCTAAAGTGTGTAAAAATGTATTCTTGAGAAATTGGTATACTTTACTATTCATTAAAACTAGTAAAAATGTATACTTTGATTCACCTTTGATATTGATGTTCTTTTTGCACATCATGTGTATCTTGGACTTGTTTAATGTGTTAACATGTGTAACATGTGTTATTTAGTGTCCAAAGGTGTATACACTTGTGTTACAAGTGATATTTTACTCACTAGTCATTTTGACTTCTTAAGGTACATTTTTCCTTAAGTGTTTGTGTTCTTTGTTCATGAAGATGTGTATATCATGATAAATTAATTGTAGGTTGATTTACTCCTTTACTATGCTCCACTTATGTCCATGTGTTTATATAAGGTTTAGTAACCTTCATGGAGAATATATATTTATATAAGTGTGCTTAGGTGTTTTCATGTTTCATGGTTCATTAAGGCTTATTAGCTCTCTTAATTCATTAATTGTCTTTTATTTTGGTTCATGAACCTTAGGGGTATTTCAATCTACCCCCTTAAAAAGGCTTCATCCCGAAGTCTTTAGTCAAATTCAGTTCTCTTAAGGAATCCAGTTCCACTAGGTAACCACAAACAGACCATCGCTAGGGAGTATATCCCACTAGGTTCAAACCTAGTCTATATGTATCACAATTGATACAACATTAATCTCATTCTGTATAGTCAAGAATCATGGCACATTCATTCATACACAACACTAAACAAGGTGCGAAACCAATCTGGAGTACTCAAAGGTACCACATATATATAACTAACACAGGTGCACTAAGGCACTACATACAATGTATCAAACATACAACCAACTCATCAAACAAACATGTATGATGCAGCATACCACCAAAACACACCACAAAACAAGACCTAATGCATAAACATATGCGCAAGCCAAGTGGCTTCTACCCCCCATAAAAAGGGTTTGACCACGAACCCGTACAAGTATCACAGCCACTACTCGAAGAGTGCTGGATACTTCGCTCTCATGGAGTCTTCTAACTCCCATGTAGCCTCCTCCACCTCATGGTTCGACCATAGAACCTTGACCATGCTAACGGTCTTGTTCCTAGTCTGTCTCGTCTTTGTATCGAGGATGCAGAGTGGTACTTCTTCATATCGAAGAGCGGGGTCCAACTCTAAAGTCTCTGGCTCTAAGACGTGCGATGGATGGGGCACATACCTCTTCAACTGTGAAATGTGAAAGACATCGTGCACCCTCTCGAGCTCTGCTGGCAAATCCAGTCTGTAGGCTAACGGGCCCACTCGCTCCCTAATCGCATACGGCCCAACGTACTTTGGGCTCAGCTTGCCCTTCTGCCCAAACCGGAAGATCCCCTTAATGGGTGAAACTCTAAGGAATACCATGTCGTCGGTAGTAAACTCAATGTCTCTCCTCCTGGTGTTGGCATATGATTTCTGCCGGTCCTGGGCTGCCTTCATGTTCCTACAAATCTATAGAACATCCTCCTTGATCTGCTCTAGGTACTCAGGTCCTAGAAGCGTAGTCTCGCTGGCCTCGTCCCAGCACAAAGGAGTCCTGCACGGTCTACCATATAGTGCCTGGAATGGTGGCATCTGAATAGAGGAGTGGTAGCTGTTGTTGTAGACGAACTCTATCAGATGTAGACGCTCTAACCAGCTCCCCTGAAAATCTAAGGCGCATGCTCTCAGCATGTCCTCTAATGTCTGGATGGTCCTCTCACTCTGACCGTCGGTCTGAGGATGGAATGCCGTACTCAGCTTCAGCTTCGTACCCAAGGCTTCCTGAATCTGACCCCGGAATCTAGATAGAAAACGAGGATCTCTGTCAGACACAATGGTCTTCGGCACACCATGGTGTCAGATCACCTCCTTCTGGAACAGGTCCGTCAACTTCGGGACCTTCCAGGTATCCTTCATAGCCACAAACTTCGCCACCTTCGTAAGACGATCTACAATGACCCAAATCGTCTTCAGTCCTCCCTTAGTCGGTGGGAGACCGACAATGAAATTCATCGAGATGTCCTCGAACTTCCAGCAAGGAATAGGCATGGACTGCACTAATCTGCCGGGTCTCCTGTGCTCAAACTTAACCTTCTGACAGGTTAAGCATCTAGTCACATAGTCAGCTACGTCCTTCTTCATCCCGCTCCACCAGAAATGGACCTTCAAGTCCTTGTACATCTTCGAAGAACCCGGGTGGACGGATAAGGACGAGCAATGAGCCTCCTAGAGTATCTTCTCCTTCAGATCAGGAAAAGACTCTGGAATACACAACCAGCCATTCAATCGAATCATGCCGTCGTCGCTCAGTTCGAAGTCGTACTTATGACTCTCAAAACAACCCTCTACCATTTTCTGCCTGATACTTTGCATATACTGATCGCTCTCCTGTGCAGCTTGTATCTCATCAATCAGACTGCTGCCCGCTAATAAGGTAAACAATGAATGTGCTCGGCGACGTAGGGTGTCGGCTACAACGTTTGCCTTACCCTCCTTATACTTCGGGTCTATGTCGTAGTCCTCAGAAACTCGACCCATCTCCTCTGTCGCATGTTCATCTCCTTCTGAGTGAAGAGATGCTGCAAACTCTTGTGATCAGAGCAGATGGTGACTGTCACACCATAAAGATAGTGGCATCATATCTTCAAAGCGAAGACTACTGCGCCCAACTCAAGGTCGTGTGTGGGGTAATTCACCTTGTGCTTCTTCAGCTGTCGGGATGCTAGGCAACAACCTTCCCGTGCTGCATAAGCACACAGCCTAGACCTGTTCCAGAGGCATCACAATATACCTCGAACGCATCGGTGCCCTCAGGGATAGTAAGTACGGGTGCCGATGTCAGGAGATCCTTCAGTGTCTGAAAGGACTGCTTGCACTCTGCAGACCATAAGAACTGGGACTCTTTCTTCATAAGATTAGTCATTGGTTTGGCCACTTTGGAGAAGTCCTTCACGAACCTTCGATAGTAACTGGGCAAACCCAGAAAGCTGCGGACGTCTGTTACCGTCTTCGGCCTCGGCCAACTCTTTACTGCCTCAATCTTGGCCGGGTCTACAGATATCCCACTCGCTGAAATAATATGTCCTAGGAATGACACGCTGTCCAACCAAAACTCGCACTTCGAGAGTTTGGCATACAGCTGGTTCTCTCTCATGATACTCAAAACCTGCCTCAGATGTAACCCATGCTCCTCCTGGGTCTTAGAATAGACCAGGATATCGTTGATGAAGACCACAACTGAACTATCAAGCTGCTCTCTGAAGAGACGGTTCATCAAGTCCATGAAGATAGCTGGCGCATTCGACAACCCGAATGGCATAACGGTGAACTCGTAATGCCCATACCGAGTTCTGAAAGCTGTCTTCTCCATATCACCCTCTGCAATCCTGATCTGATGGTAGCCAGATCTGAGATCTATCTTCAAGAACACACTGGCTCCTCTCAGCTGGTCAAACAAGTCGTCGATCCGTGGCAACGGGTACTTGTTCTGGACTGTGACCGCATTCAGCTCGCGGTAATCAATGCAGAGTCGCATACTGCCGTCCTTCTTCTTGACGAACAGCACTGGAGCACCCCAAGGAGAAACACTAGGTCGTATGAATCCCTTGTCGAGGAGGTCCTCCAGCTATAGCTTCATCTCCCTCATCTCAGCCGGTGCCATACGGTAGGGCGCCTTAGCAATAGGGCCTGTACCTGGCAACAAGTTGACGGCGAACTCAACCTCGCGCACAGGCGGCATGCCTGGCAGCTCATCAGGGAATAAGTCGGGGAAGTCTACCATGACTGGAATGTCTGAGTCCATCTCATCGCTCTGTCTCGTGTCCTGAACATAACAGAGGAAGGCCTGTCTGCCCTTCCTCACATCCTTCATCAGGGATAGCGCTGACACGATCTTGACAGTCGGCTCTTTCTCCACACTACGGTATGACACTGTCTTGCTGCTCGGCCCCTTCAGTAGTAGTCGGTGCTCTGCACAGTGTAGGTGGCCCTTGAACTTCTGCAGCCAGTCCATACCTACAATAATGTCGTAGCCCAAATTCTTGAACTCGATCAAGTCGATGGGAAAGGTCTCAATCATGATGCTGAACTCTAATCCCGTGTACTGTCTAGTGCATCCAACTCTCTTCTTAGAAGGAAGAGTGACTGAAAAGTCAGAGAGCTGTTTGGGGGTTGCCCTCAGCTTCTTCACGAATGTAGAGGAGATAAACGAATGCGAAGCCCCGGAGTTGAACAATATGGAAGCACTAACACCATCGACAGGTAAAGTACCTGAGATTATCTCTCGTATTAGCATCGAGTCGGATTAAATCACTTATTTATTATCGGTTGTTAATTGCCATACCTGTGATGACATTACCGGACTCTTTGGCTTGCGCCATATCTAGGATGCTTATGGTACCCTCCTTTTTCATTTTTGTAGCCTGGAGTTATAAGTTAATGGTATTAACAGATGAAAAACATATGCTTGAAGGCACATAAACTCTTATTTCATTATCCAATTGGTATTACAACACGGTTACACACTTAGCTACCAAAATATCAGTACTGTCTGAAAGTTAAATTTAAAAGGTAGGGTCGGATGTGGGTGTCATTCACTAGAGCTGGTGGTGCGGTATTGAGCTTAATGCATGCTCTTAATCCCATGATATACTAGCCTTGATTCTCCACCAAGCACCAACACATCCCCAGATTTGAGGACGATCTTGCTTGCTAGATCCATCCTCTTTTGGTCTCCCTAGATGTACTCATCATCATCGCCAATGGAGAACGATACAACCGGTACTCCTCTGGTGATGGACTCGGTCATCTCATCACGGTCTTGGTGCATCCCAAGCTTTCCTCCCTTCTCGTAGTAGTTGATAATGCATACATCGGGTGTCATGTCAGGTAAAGGGTAAGTCTCATAGTCTTGAGCAATATCCATCGCTTTCCTCACCAATATTTGGAAACTCTCAAGTATCCTAGGTATTGATACGCCATCTACCATCCTCACCTCTCTGTAAATCCTAGCTTCCGGATCCCAATCCTTCCCTAAGCACATCATGTGAAGTTTCATCTTACAACCACTACTAAATACAGGGGTATAAAATCCTCCCAAACCCTTACCTAAAGCTCTACACTCCTCAACTATGGCGATTTGTTCATCTAAGGATAGGAACTCTCGGAGAAGTATCATGCACGGTCTGACTACATGACACAACTCACCAGGGACTCCCGTCTTTCTTCCACGGGTCTAGGTGATCTCGGTCTTGTGAGTGTGGGATAGCAGATATCGAAGTCTCCTAAGAGGTAAAAGGTTTCCTAAGTAAGTAGTTTGTCTAAGCGGTAATTGAAACACACATACATGCTAATGTAAAGCGTTTAACACTTAGTCATGCTATCACACAATGGTTAAGGTTTCAAAATCTAACCTTCACCGTGCTGAGTACTCGTACCAGCGCTCGAAGCTCCCGCTGCATTCAGCGTATGGTTGCCCGGCAGACTTGTCTTCTGGGTCTGCTGTTGCCCCTTCTAGGCCGTGGGCGCCTGCCCCTTTTGGCCACCTCGAGCTCCAGCTCCACCAGCTGCTGTGCTCTAAGTCCCCTTAGCTGGGCGGTATGCTCAGCTCTCCGGATTCGCGAAGCACTCGAATGACCGATAGCCCTTCCTCCCACAGTGGTGGCAGTCCACCGCTTGCCCGGAGCAGTGAACACCCGGGTGGTCTTTACCACAGCGCTTGAAATGGAAATGGCACTGGGGTGCAGAACCTATTATCACACAATACTTGGATTAATAATAGAAAGGTACTGGATAGTCTAATTCACAACTCACTCATCAGGTTAGATCACTTACCTTTGGGGGGTGCAGATCTCAGTGGTTGGACATCGTAGGTAGGTCCGGTCAGCATCAGAACCTTCTCCTTGCCCTTCTGACTGGCCTGCTCCTTCTTCTTCTCCTTCCAGGAGAACTTCTTCTTCCTGTTATCGTCAACGAATTAGGAATTGCAGATATAATAGCAGACAAGCAAGTAAAGTAATTTAATAACTTAAAAGCGGTTCTTACTTCCCGCCTTTGCCGCCACTGCTCCTAGTCACCACCTCAGCCTCCTTCTCGGGGGCCTTACTCTGCCCCTGGGAATTATCCCGGCTGTTCACCAACAGCTCGGTCCGAGAAGTGTTAGCAGAAATATATGTTACTTACTTCTACCTAGGCAGTGTACCTATCGTTTGCGGAATAGTGAATTATGGGGGTTGTCGATCTCAGGGACCTCGTTTAATTAATTAACAATTTATTTACTGACTGAGAAGCTAAACTAAGAAAACAGGAAATGCCACTTTTTCAGGTTTGCTTAATTTAATAAAAAGAAAGACTCAACAAACTAACATAAAATAATAAACAGTAAATAAACTAACAAATAATAAAGAATAGAACTCAAATAAAGCAAGCACCCCGGATTGTTCTGCAAACCACTTTCTAATCTATTAATAAACTCTTCCCTAATTTTGCAATAAACTCAGAAACTATAATTAATTCGTCAACGGCTAAGTCTAACGAATCCTAACCAGTTCTAGAACTAGCAGCAGACTAATGCTCTAATCGGACACAACTATCGCACAAGAACAGTTTCTTATTTGAGACCGATTAACCTATAGGCGGGATCACGCTTCTAGTCGTTAATCAGGTTTAATTCTTATGTCTTGTTATCTATCTCAGCTCTCGCGTGTTGATTAGAAAACTACAAATATAGCTTTAATAATTGATCAGAGAATTAAGCGCATGAAAAACTAGAATCAAACTACTGTCTTAATGAATTAGTAAAGAGATTACAAATAAATATAAAGATTCGGTTGCTACCCCCATCCGGGGATCTAGTCTAACACTCAACATGACTCTAAAATAATAAAAACAACAAAGAATAACACAATGACATATAATAAAAGGGAAGAAGAAACTCTATTAGAAGATTCTTCTCACCCTCTGTTGTCATATGTCTCTGTATTAATCCTCTTCAGAGAGTGTGGTGTATCAACAATGATGGACTTGTGTGGATATGAGGAGAGAGGAGGCCGAAGCCTACCTCTGTGTGGCGGCGTGAATTTTGGAAGTAAGTTTCCCTCCTATGGCCCTAATCTCGTATATGTTGCATCCCCCTATAATATTTTTATCTTCAACAATATACTCACGCGAGTTTCTATCTCAGCCGCATCACTAATTTGTGGCGTGAATGACATATCTCCACGTACATGATTGGTATTGCATCAATCATATGCAACCTTTTTCTTTTGAATAAAAGATGTGATCGTTATAATGATGTGGTAATGATTGGATTATATATGATTATTAAATCATTATATAATATCATCTAGACACAACTTGAACCGAGCATTGATTCTTCATTACAGCTCTGATTTTGCTCCCCGTTAGTTGTGTTTGTGAAGTTAACGAAGCAAAGAATGCAATCTATGACTTTCTACACTTTGACACATAAAATGTATCACTCACATCATACATAAATCTAAGAAAAAACATATGATAAGTGAGAATATAACATGAATGGTTATAGGAATAGGAGGAATTAAGCTCTAAAATTAGATATATCTTTCGCACTTATCAACTTCCTCACACTTAGCTTTTGCTTGTCCTCAAGCAAATATAGAATATGTTTACTTTTAAGCACCGTAGTATCGAAATCAAGAATAAACAAGTGCCGGGAAAACGGCAAAATGACAATCAAAAGAATAATTCTGGCTATTTGTTGTAGGTTTTCGCAAACATGAAAAGAGTGAAGTTAAAGCCTGGAGAAGTTAGATTATAGAAACTGAAACAGAATAGTTTAGGATCTTCCACCATTTCTTTCTCTAACTTTTGGATGACAGGGGTGTGAAGTACACCTTTATTCCGTGATACCTTTCAACACCATATACTCATGATCAGAATAAGCAAATCAATTACAAATTTAACTTTTCAAAGTTCCTTTTCCTTAACATTCTATTATGCCATTTGCATATTTAATTCATCCCCTCAGACTTTTCTCTTCACCCATGTAGCGGCTTTGGGCCTTCTATCCCAGGTCACAAGACCTTAGGTAGATGGGTGATGAAGCACCCCAAGACTTAATAACCGAATAAAGAGGCCTGTTTTGGTTCAGAAATAAATTTCAATTCAGATCAGCGGAGTACCTTGCCTTATCCTTTCATACCAAACTTTCCTATCATTCCCAAATCCCAAACTAGACTAATTCAGTTTTTCATAATCAGCTAATCCACCAAATTTCAATGAAAATAGATTCAGTTTGGATAAACTATACATACAAACAGCCAAAAGCAGAAAGATTCTTGAGGTGGCCATCAGGCTTGTTTTCAAAACCTCAACAAAAGTTTTTACCTGAAGATTCAATATTTATTGGCACTCAAAAGAAGCAATTCCTTCAAAGCAATAGGACAAACAAAAACAAGTATAACATTTAAGCGCAACTGGCATATTTTCAGGAAAAGGTCCTACTTCCTCACACTTAAGAGGAACAATGTCCTCATTGTTCAAAAATAAAAATCAAGAAAAGACCTTTCAAAATATGCCAGACTCATGAAGAATTTTATTCAGGACAATCATGGACTGATATAAAAATAAGCATTAAGCATGATAGGCTGAACACAAACATTTAAAATAAAAAAACTGAAACTCCCCTGATAACGTAGATTGAGGAAGGTTCCACTTAAGCTCGAACAAGGGGGGTAGCATCATTCCTCACACTTGCTTTCAAGCAAGTGTCCAGCCTTGGAGAATATCAAGCACCATAAAATGTTTCACCTGCACACTCACAACTACCACAAAAACGCTGAAAGCGTTGCATTAAAGCACGGGCACCATTGCCACTTCTAAATAAAGAAAACAAAATAACAAGAAAACAAAAATAAAAACAAAACATAAATTTAACCACTAGGTTGCCTCCCAGTAAGCTGCCCATCTTTATAGTCTTTGGCTAGACTTCCGCTTTGTTATCCTGGATCAAAAATAAAAGTAGACAACAACTTTGCCAGGAAAACGAAGTAGGCAGTAATTAAAAGCAAACCACCTGGATCAAAACAAAGCGTTACTTCGGCAAATAAAATAGGAATTGAATACTCCACAAACCTGATGTTTGAGGAGATACTGCCGGTAACGTATTTCTAATTGGAGACCAGGTGATGATGGATTGTCTGCCTCAAATTCGAGGACATAAACGTCATCCTCCTGTTGTTGAGGCTTCTGGATGTAAGGTGGGAGTTGCTGATGACTTGGTGGAGGTGGCTCTTCCTTCTTAAATTTGAGGATACAGACATCTTCCTCAATGTTAAAGGCTCAATGGAAGATTCTGTTGGCAGACAATTGTTTGAGGGAGCTTCAACTTCTTCAATGTCTCTGGAATCAACCACATCAGGTACCTCTACTGGTTCACAGATAGGTGTAGACAAAATATTTTCAAATACTGGTTGCTCTATTTGAGTTGAGGTTGAAGGAGGAAGGGAATATAAATTCCCAATAATCGCTCCAACTCTTCATCAGATAATTCACTCCTGGTATGTCGCTCCTCCTCTTCATCAGACTCCTCTTCACTTTAGAAATTATAGCTCGGAATGGTCTTCACCCATCAAAGTCTTTGCTTGAGATTGGTCCAGTAGGTTCGAATGACATTGATTTGGAGAAATTTGTCTGCTCCTGTGCTAGCTGATGCGACATCTGATTAAGTTTCCTTTCCCAACTCTGGTTTATAGCTTCTGCTCAGCAAATTTGGCATCAAACTTGGATTCAATTTCAACAAATTTGCATTAGTGGCTTTTCTTGCTCTAGGAGCTCCTCCAGCATGCTCTCTATCTTGCTCCTATCCTCCTTAGGAGGCTCCTGATAAGCGTAGAACTGCTCGACCTCCATCTGCATTCTAGTCTGCTCACCTTCCCACCAATAAGGCTGTCGAAAGACGATTGTTGTGGCTGGTAAAATCTTGTCGCCTGAACTGGTTGTAACTTTGAGTACCCGGCTGATTATACCTATTCAAATTCTGCTCAATGTTCATTATTGTAATCGTCGTCTCCAATTGTGTCAGCACTCTTCTCAACTCATTCATGTTATCACCCATCTTTATCTACAAAACAAAAACAAAACAAAAATAAAAGTAGAATAAAAAAAGAAACACAAAAATAAAATTAACTAAAAAACACAGAAAAACAAGTATAAATAAAGAGAATGACTAAAACAAATAACAAATAATAAAATAAAAATAAAACAGAATAATTACAAATAAAATAAAAATGAAAATAAAAATAACAAAGATAAAAATAAAGATAAAGAAACTTCGTAATATATTACTATCTAGCAAATCGAATTTGAATGCAGAATAAGTAATCGAATATGAAAAAAGAAAAAAAACAAAATCACGTAAAGAGAAAAAACGTAAAGAAAGAAGGAAAAAATAATTAAATAAATCAAAACAAAAATTGAATTTGAAAGTCAGAAGAACTCAACGCAGCAAAGTCACGCAAAAAAAAAAGCAAAATCATACCTACGACTATCCTACAGGTTCACTAAAACGTAATCAAGACTAATTAAAAACAAATCAATAAACTGTAACCGTACAAAAAAAATTAATACGAAAACAATTAGAGAAGAAAAAAAAGAAATTAAAGTAGAAAATCGAAACTAACTAGTCCGAAATCAATCTGACGTAGTAGTATCCAGAAAAAAGAATAAAAATAAAATAAAACTGAACAAAAATAATACTAAAGTAAAAGAGTAAATCTCAATTAAATAAATAAAAATATCAATTAACCGTGTCAGAGGTCCCCTGCAACGGCGCCAAAAACTTGTTAGCAGAAATATAGTTACTATACTTCTACCTAGGCAGTGTACCTATCGTTTTGCGGATAGTGAATTAAGTGGGGGTTGTCGATCTCAGGGACCTCGTTTAATTAATTGACAATTTATTTACTGACTGAGAAGCTAAACTAAGAAAACAGGAAATGTCACTTTTTCAGGTTTGCTTAATTTAATAAAAAGAAAGACTCAACAACTAACATAAAATAATAAAACAGTAAAATAAACTAAAACAAATAAATAAGAATAGAACTCAAATAAAGCAAGCACCCGGATTGTTCTGCAAACCTCCACTTTCTAATCTATTAATAAACTCTTCCCTAATTTTGCAATAACTCAGAAACTATAATTAATTCGTCAACGGCTAAGTCTAACGAATCCTAACCAGTTGCTAGAACTAGCAGCAGACTAATGCTCTAATCCGGACACAACTAATCGCACAAAGAACAGTTTCTATTTGAGACCGATTAACCTATAGGCGGGATCACGCTTCTAGTCGTTAATCAGGTTTATTCCTATGTCTTGTTATCTATCTCAGCTCTCGCGTTTGATTAGAAAACTACAAATATAGCTTTAATAATTGATCAGAGAATTAAAGCGCATGAAAAACTAGAATCAAACTACTCATAATGAATTAGTAAAGAGATTACAAAATAATATAAAGATTCGGTTTGCTACCTCAATCCGGGGAGCTAGTCTAACTACTCAAACATGACTCTAAAAATAATAAAACAACAAAGGAATAACACACTGACATATTAGATAAAAGGGAAGAAGAACTCTATTAGAAGATTCTGCTCCCCCTCTGTGTCATATGTCTCTGTATTAATCCTTGTCAGAGAGTGTGGTGTATCAACAATGATGGACTTGTGTGATATGAGGAGAGGAGGCCGAAGCCTACCCTCTGTGTGGCGCGTGAATGTTTGGAAGTAAGTGGTTCCCTCCTATGTGCCTAATCTCGTATATGTATGCATCCCCCTATAATATTTTATCTTCAACAATATACTCCGCGAGTTTCTATCTTCAGCCGCATCAATAATTTGTGGCGTGAATGACTATCTCCACGTACATGATTGGTATTGCATCAATCATATGCAACCTTTTTCTTTGAATAAAGATAGTGATCGTTATAATGATGTGGTAATGATTGGATTATATAATGATTATTAAATCATTATATAATATCATCTAGACCCAACTTGAACCGAGCATTGATTCTTCATTGCAGCTCTGATTTGGCTCCCCGTTGTTGTGTTGTGAAGTTAACGAAGCAAAGAATGCAATCCTATGACTTTTACCTACATTTGACACATAAATGTATCGCTCACATCATACATAAATCTAGAAAAAATATGATAAGTGAGAAATATAACATGAATTGTTATAGGAATAGGAGGAATTAAAGCTCTAAAATTATATATATATTTCACACTTATCAAGAAGCAGCATCATTGCACTCCTATAATGCATTAATGAGTGTCCCGACACTTGGAATAAATCATACTGAGTTACAATGCACAAACTGTTAATTAATTTTACCTGAACCGTAGGGTATAGAGCAGCACCCATGGCTGCCTTGATGGCATAGCGCAGACCACCTCTAAACTTCTCCACTTTCACCGTGTCAAAATACACAACACCTGGGACAAAGTCCAGTAGCCCGATGAACGAGGAGTAGTACTGATCCATTGTCAGACTACCCTGCCTCAGCACCTCGAACTCCTCCCTCTTCCTCTGCTTCAAGTGAGCAAGATAATACTTCTCCCTCAGCAACTCCACATAGCCCGTCCAACCGAAACCCTCTATAGCAACATAGTGGGCCTTCACGGACCTCTACCAAGTACTAGCGGCGTCCCTCAGGTGAAAGGCCGCTATCCTGACCTGATGCGCAGCAGGCACATGAATGGCATCGAAAGCCTTCTCAAGCTCGATAATATATCTCTCCAGGATGGTAGGGTCGGCTACTCCGTCGTACGTCAGAACTCATGTGTCAGCAGCGCTCTTCAGCCAGTTTGGCTCTCTCGGTGCGGGTGTGGATGGGACTATAGGATGGGCCAGTTATGCAAAGATGGCAGCTACCGTCTCAACAACGCCCACGGGCTGGGTCTCAGGAGGAACTCCTCCAGACCCACCGCCTCTGCCTCTACCTCTATCGGCTCGGTGATCTCGACCAGACTCTGATATTCATAATTAATCAATCGTACCGTACCTCCAACATTCATAAGTTCGCATGGCCCTAAAAGGCATTAAACATACTTGCTTTCCACAATCTCGTGATCTTTTATTGATCCCAACTTTCTCAACGGTTTCCCGTAATTGAATATCCAAGGCTCACGATACTTCAACTACTATCTCTTGTAATCAGAGCAGTACTCCGCTCTGATACCACTTTTGTAACACCCCTACTAATTCGGCTCCTAATTGTTGTATAAACGTCGTACTTAATAATTAAATCGTAGTGGTAAATAACAGACTGTCGTACTAACGGTGTTACCATTACCACTCGCCCATATGAGTGTTAATGTGTTACATGATAATCAATATACGAAACGTATTCCCGCAGTGACCACAAGAGAAAGATAGTAGTGTTAGATATAACCAAAATAAATACAACATAATTCCGTCTCATACATAAGTCCGTACACGTGAGCATCTAAACGAATGTACACCTCGATTCACAAAACCCGAGTCCAAAAATGATAACTGTATCAAAGTCTATACCAAAAGTGTCGCGCCCCGCGTCGACCAACAGCTAGTCTCCTGAAATAAACATGGTTGTGGTATGGAATCAGCCCCTGCTGAGTATGTTACACATGCCCCATCATGCCCCCTCGGATCCCTCAATTAATTGGTCAAGAGCATGAGATTCATTTACATGCAATACCGTTTTAACAATTTAAACTATAAAATAAATAACAGTAACAACCATACATGCCTGATTAATGTTCGCCAAATATACGAGCTAACATAGTTGTTCGTAATTTTTCAGTTACACCTAGTGACAACGTCTTGTTAAAACGACGTGTCTCTACATTACCCATATATTATGGCGGGTCACCCACGGCAGTAGCCACTCCAGTGGTAGAGTCTCCGACCAACGAACCGTTCTAGTTCACGGGAAATTTTCTTGATACTTACGGACCCGTACGCGGACATCCTAGTATAGTTTTTGTGATCACAGCGCGCACCAAGAGCCACATCCTCCTGGTTTTTACATCTATACCATCGCATCACATTACCAATTTTCTAACAAGCAGACTAAGGTCGTTAGTCCAATCCGAAGTATGTAAACTCGGGATCTAGTGTTAGATACAAGAGCGGTGTTAGAAAATGCCAATGCTCAGTATTTAATTCTTGGATAATATATATCTTATTATCCTAATGCTACAACGTTTTTCTAACGTTCCTTATATTACACATATAAGATAGCATCATAGCCACTAGTTCGTTTTATATATAGGTTCATATATACGAACCAATACTGTTATCGCAAAAACAGTAAATAATAAGCAGCTTAAATACAGTTCATGCATATTTATTCACACATTCTGACATTCAATCTTATCACAGAATTCACAGAAGTCTGAACTGAAGAAGCCCTCAGAGACAATCAAGGACACATAACAACATACCGTGCACCAGGATTATAAAACCGTGGAGTATCAATCAGCTAGATCCGGTGCTCCTTGAGTCGTCTCCAACAATCTAATAATGTATAACACTACTCATCAGCATCTCATACCGATAATACACTGCGGCACCCCGTACCGTTTCTAATCCATCCCGGTTATTCCCCATCGTTTAATGATTAACGTTTCTCTGGTTTTCGGGATTAATACACGTGGATTCACATTCAACCATGGAATACAATCCTTATCTAACAAACAAGGTTGTTGTTGTATTAATTTGCTCTTAGGCCTTGAGGGTTTCTACCTCTCTATTGCCTTAGTTACTTTGTTCATTATCTCACCCACTCCCTTGGGTTACTCTTACTTTATCTCACCCACACTCTTGGGTTACTTCTACATTATCTCACCCACACTCTTGGGTTACTCTACTCAAGCTTACGTAGTTCCCGAGACACTACCAGTCTCCTACACTCTTCTCGCTTGTTTCTCTTAATACATACTTAAGCCAAAACACATGGCTCTTGAGCATGGTCTTACTTCCCCGGTTTTGACCCTACACTAGGTCTAGCATGGTGGGAAGGTTTGACTAGCTCCCGGAACTCTCTCTTAGTTCCTACTTCTATTACATAGGTCTGAACTTTTCTCGGACTTCTCACATTCCAATACACTCCTCTCTCAGAGTTATAATATCATTATGCATTTTTAGTCTAGAAGCATCACTCTCAATGTTTCTATGACTTAGGGAATTCTTCTAAAGTTCGGGTATCCTTAGGTTTTAAGGGTTGCCCATTATTTCAAATACTTGAAAGTTTCGGTTATTTTCTCATACCGGATCGAATCCTCATATAGGTGGTCGACCGTATTTAAGGGAGTTTGATGGTCCCTCATGTCTCCTTTACTTCTCTCAAAGGTTCACATCTTTGAACTATACCAATCACTTAATAGAAGTTTCATCATTCTTTTCCACTATGGGTTATTTCGTGGATTATTCATTTTGGTTCTCTAACCGTTATCGGGAGTTTACCACACCCGTACATCTCCCTCACATACTAGTGAGTTCATAAGTTTGTGTTATCGTTATTCTTTAATCGATAGTTTGTGTGTTTGCACGGTTTCGTTATTCTACGAAACGACCCGATCTACGAGTCTCTAGCTAATCGTTACTCAACTATGAGTCGGTCTATACACCAAGTTAGACCTCACCGGCATTCAAGTATGTTAGTTCATACAATATACATCAAGACATACATAATCAAGCAATGGTTCATTTTTCATGCTTTAGTCTTGATTAAGCCGGCACACAAACACACAACACACAAATCAACGTAACACGGTTAGCATACGGGGCATGAAAAAATCATACCTTTCACTGAGGTTAGCTTTACCGTGTGACCTCGCGTTCCTTGGTTCACACTTGTTCCACTGATAACATTCAAATGTTTCTATTAGCATTAAGGTGTTACGGTATGTAAAACTAATACTCCCGTACTTAACCCCGTTATCCCGTTACCTTAGGTCTACTCATGTGTATTTTAGTTCACAGCTTTCTCATTCACTTCTCAACTTGTTTACACTTCTAGGGCCTTTACATGTCACCAAACAAGGCCTTAACATCATCTAAAACCATTACCATTCACTTCCCCATCATTAGGACTCTTTAAAACACTTTCTGGCAACTTTTTATAGTGGTCCGGGTTTGTGTCCGGGGTTACAAACCCGGACCAAACACGGAAATAAATTTCTGGCCACTTTTACATGTGGTCCGGGTTTATGTCCGGGTTTACAACCCGGGCCAACCCCTGGAATGCCTTTTGCCTATTTTTTGATGTGGTCCGGGTGTGTGTACCGATTTACAAACCCAGACCACCCCTGGAACTGTCAAAATTTACAGTTTTTGAACTCTTTTCAACCCCTAATTCATACCCAATCTCTTCCTTATCATTCCACATGTAATCCAACATATTTTAGCACCTTAATCATGCTCAAAACCTCCTTAAATCATGGATCAAACTTATCACTTAATTCATGCTCATTTCTACAAGTTTTTCCATTCTCTCTGTTACACTTATGCACAGCAGTGCATTTAAAACTTCTTTTGATGTTTCATAACCTTCCACCAACCTTACCAAATCATTCCTAGACCCATGCACTTCTCATACCAATTTCCAACCCAATAGAAACACTCTTCCTTATCAAGTCTCCAAGTGATTAACCTCTCAATTTCTCCTCAAATGTACCTAGTTACTCCTAGGTGATTCTCTCACAATTTCCATTAGTTTCTAGGCAAATTTTGACATCACTCCCCTGCATTTCTAAGCATTCTCTCCACATGTTTTTGCTTATTCAAAATCTGTTCAACATCCCTGTTAAATTTAGGACACTAACAACAACATAATTCCAACACCCCCACACTCTCAACTTAGCTAGGCCTCAAGGCCCTTGATCACCTTTAACCACATTTAAAACAATCTCATTACTTGTTCAACCTTGTAGTTTCATGACTACACTAACACGTTGACATTCAATCCACATTAAAAATCTCTTTCCCTAGGACAACAATTGAACTCAAGGTAAGCTCAATTACCTTGCTAGTTTCGGGTTCTCTTCCTTCCTTCCTTCTCCTCTTGTTCTTTCTTTCTCTTCTTGGTCTACCAAATGAGGCAAGCTACAGCCATGCCCAAATGACACACAACCACCACCAAGTCAGTTACTACTCTTGACATCAAAACCCTTGAACTTTAAGGAGGGTTCTTAAGGTTTTTAAGAAGGCATTACCTTGCACTTCCAAATGGAGTTTTTGGGCAAAAAAGCACTGGTGGAACGCGAGCCTTTAATTACGGTCCAAAACCGTGTATAATTACGGTTCTGGACCGTAATCTACGCGGGCGTCAATAAAGATGGCGACGTCTTTAATTACGGTTTTAAACCGTAATTAAAGGCCCTTTTCCGTCCCACGTGTTATTGACTTTACATTACGGTTATTGGTAAAACCGTAATCTAAAGTCCTTTGGCGCGTTAGATTAGGTTTTACTAATAACCGTAATGTAAAGTTGACACTTTAGATGACGGTTTTCACAATAACCGTATGTAAAGTCTTTTGGCGCGCGGCCCAAAGGACTTTAGATTACGGTTATTGTGATAACCGTCATCTAAAGTGTAATTTTTTTTTTTATTTTTTTTACAAATCTACACAATTGCAACAGAGACAGAATTGTAACAGATAAGCAACAGAGGGCATCAGACCAACAAATGTGCAGAAACTGCAATTGAACCACCTGAATCAAATACCAACAATACAAATTCATTCTCTGCGCACAATTGCAACAGAGATAACATCTAATATACACCAGATCGAAAATCTGTTACAGAAATATTCAATTGCAAATTCATTCTCTGCGCACAATTGCATATTCAATCTGTTACACAATTGCAACAGAGATAACAATTGCAAATTCATTCTCTGCGCACAATTGCAACAGAAATATTCAATACAGCAGCTAGAATCTGTTACAGCAGCAGCAGCTAGCAATTCATTACAAAAAATATAATCTGTTACAGCAGCAGCAACTAACAGAATCAGAGGGCTACAAAGGTAGCAGTGTAACCTATACATGGTAGATACAGCTAGGATGACTCCCAGAAGAATAGCATAAAACAGAAGCGTAAAACAGTACAAAAACGGTGAGAAAACTGTGAAAAACAAAATCCTCATAGCAGCATCAGAGCTAGCTAGTCTACCACTCCATTCTCATAAACATGGCTGACATGCTCTCTCTGACATGCAACAAGTCGTTTGGATGATAAGTCGAGAATTTGGCAAATGCTCTTTAATCTGCAACAAGAAAAGGAATGGAAAACATAATGAGATTAAGATAAAGACACAAAAAATCTGCCGAAAGAATTAAATACAAGACAGCGTTCGTATTACCTTGTCTTTATCATTCTTAAAACTTGGGAAGTACCCGCAGAACTCGTACATATACCGCATCACGTAGTACCCCAACTCCTAGAGTCCTTTTGGGTAGGGCACTAAATCACCAAAATTCACAAATGTAAAACAATTGTACAAAGATAATAGCAGCACGAATGAAATACATGAATTACCAAACCTTGATGTAATCGACGGTCAAATCACCAAACTCTCCCTGTGGGGTTTTTTTGTAACAACTGTTACATATATTAACAAAAGCGTTTAGCAAAATGAACAAGTACATTAATTTTGGTTCAAAAAACTTACAAACAATTAAATAGTAATAAAACTTACTCTTTGATTAAGTCTTCAGTGTTGAATTCTGTCCACTGCCCTAGTGGATCTAGAACGAGCAGAGTAGCGGTGGCAGCGCAGAATATAAACAAAGCCCAGTGGTGGCTACAATGTCAAATACAAAATGAAATGAGAAATGAAGGTAAAAAAGTTAGCTAATTAGTATGTAATTTTATATCAGAACTCACGTTTGGTGATACGGCATTAGAATGAATAATTTATTCTGTCGATCAGCAACATTGAAGCAATGAATCATGTAATTACAAAACCTCCCCGGGTCCCTAGTGACTGAGTCGTACGATAAACGCTCCGGGCACACCGCAGTAATGGAGGTCATGTCCTTCTCAGCACATCTCTCAAGCAGACCTCTATTATATCACATGTACTATAAAAAGTTAGCCAATGCAACTTCATAGATACTTATTCTATATGTTTTTACAGTATGAGGAAAGAACACTTACTTTAGATAAGCTTGAATAATGTTAATGTTCAGATAATCTCCACACATCATCTCTCTGATGTCCTCAAAGTTGATTGCCGTGATCATATCTTCTTCGTAGTGAAACATCGACTTTGGAAGCGTCATCATGAAGTTGTTAGTTTGAGATGACTTCAATGATCTTGTCGTAGAGATTCATCTGCTTGGCCCCCAAAACATTAACAAGTTTTTGTGGCAGTGCGAGCTTATTTTTAGGCGCCTCAGAAGTCCTGGTGCGACCCCGGACGGGCGCTGGATTCTTACCTTTCGCACCCCGACTCACTGGATTCTTACCCTTCACACACAAACAGTAAAGCATAAATGTAAAGATAATTACTAATTGATTATTATAGTAACATTAAACATTTATCTAGAACATACCCTTGTACTTCTGACAGGATTCGCCGGCGCGCTGATCTCTTCTTCTCTGGGCCGGGATACGCGGCGAGGAAGCTCAGGGATCTCAGGATTCGCCGGCGCGCTGGTCTCTTCTAGTCTGGGCCGGGTTACGCGGCGAGGAAGCTCAGGGATCTATAATAGATTAGATTAGACACTTAATGCTAAATAATGCATTTTATTAGATACTAAATGGTTGTCAAACAGTCTTACCTCATCGGTGACAACAATATAACATGCTGGCCAGGGCAATATGTCTCCCTTCGCTTCGATCAGCGTGCATTTGTTGTCAAACGCCATTGGAAGGTATGCATGCTCAAATCCATCAATGATCAGGTCCAAGGTCACACGCGCGTAGAATGGGGGTAGACGTACGAAACTGATGAGCGTGAGTGGACCTGATGGCAACACCGTCCCGTAGGCCGCATCTACAGGGTGCCCTTCTAATGGTATTTGGAGACGGCATTTTTGTTGCTCCTTTAATAAACAGAGATAATACGTGAAATAAATAAGTGAGTCCAATCTAATACTATTTAAATGACTTTATTTTAGGAGAAAAATAGTTAAACAAAGCTAACCCGGATGTTGGCAAATGGGTACGGGTCAGCGGCCGGAGCACAACTAGACGAGGAAGACAGTCGAGGAGGATCATGCTGCTGCTGCTGAGTAGTCGCATGTGCGATCGAATTCAACGCTTCCTGCAGCCTCTCCTCGAAAGCCCGGCGCTCAGCAGCCAGTTTCTCCTCATTAGCTTGGCGCTCAGCAGCCCACTTACGCTCTACCATCGCCTCGACTTCAGCAGCACTCATCTGACCCTTCCTAGCAGATGGCGGGAATACGTTTCTGACGTACTTCTCCCCCAAATCCTCTAACACGCCCCGGGTGATCCTTCTTCCCAAGTATTTGATTGAGAGCGTCGTCTTGAGAAGGAGGAGCGTGTATGTCTACTTCTCCTCTCTGTGCCGCTTCATACTGTCCAATTGTCAAAGAAGTTAACACTAAATTTAAGATCAACAAACACTTGAGTATATAAGTAAATTATTTAACAGCTACTTTCAAATACTTACAATTTGGTTAGCCAGTTGTTCCATCGCAGCATTAGGAAATATCCTCTGACCTTCGCTGGTCGTTTTCTGGCGTCCCAGTATGTACATCTGCACCCTCCTCGCCTCAGAGACATCCTCGATCGGGCATTCACTTCCATCCTCGTTCCTCCGTGTCAGCAAACCAGCTTCTTTCCATCCCTCGAGGCTGCCCACATATCCCCTTCGTCCCATGGTGTGGGGGTAGAGATTAGCTTCACGGTTTTGCCGTGCTTGTTCTTGTATTTGCTGTTAAGAAAGTACAACAGAAATTAATTAGAAAATCAGGGATAAAGCATTATGAGCATTAATTAAGAAAAGAGTACACACAAACATACCCTGAACTCGGGGGTGGCGTGCCGCTCAACGAACTCCTTCCACTCCTCTTCAGTGATCATGCCATTGTACACAACATACGGCGGAGGCTCACGTGGGGGCACCCTGTTGATCCAATGCTCAACCAAGTAGTGGCGGAATGATTTAGCTTTGCCGGACACCAAAGAAAGAACGGTCTTCTTCACTTCTTCTGGGATCTTGTATCGTTCTTGCACCTTCTTCCAGATGGTCTCCTTAACTTCTTCCGGGACTTGTTTCCATGTGTGGTTGATGCAGCAATGTGATCTGGCCAGAGTCCCTAGCATACTAGCGAACTCTGACCTGCTGCCCCCACCATACCTCCCATACTTGTCCCACAGAAGACTAATCTGATCCGGTTTCTGCAGTTTCAACCCACGGGTCGGACCTCTACCTCTGGGTCTCTGAGTAGCACTCGTAGAAGGTGCACTCATGGAAGGGCCAACAGCAGCAGCGGCAGATGTAGATGGGCCAACAGCAGCAGCGGCAGATGTAGATGGGACCGGTACCATTTGCTGCTCATTTTCCTCCTCCTGACGACAAAATAAATCGAACTCTTCATCAGCCATGTCCGGATCAGCCATGCCTGCAAGGATTGAAATACAATTTGAATTAAATTAAGCATTTCATAATGGTCATATACAAGCAATAAATAAAAGAGTGTTAATTTCATATAAATTTTTATAGTAATAACTTACATACACCATTATCTCTCAACCCACATTCCCTCGTTATGGTCTGATCGTATATACTCACGATGACCTGTGACCTCAGCCTCTTCCAATGAAATAGGAACAGTTGGAGGTTCATCTTCTGCATCATACTCATCCTCATCAACCACACCATCCACACCAACTATTCCTCTTCTCCCTTTAAGCACAACAGACCATCTAGGATTACAGGGATCAGTTACATAAAATATCTGCTTAACCTTCGTCCCAACAACGAATGGCTCAACCGTGGGAGTAGCTCTAGACAGATCAACCAGTTTCATACCATGCTCCTCCTCACGGTAGCCATGATTGTTGTTAACCCAGTTACAGCGGAAAACACACATTTCGTAGCTGTTGTAGTCCAATACCCAGATGTCTTGTATAACACCGAAATATGATTGTTGTACTGAGACTGGACTATGACCCACGACACCGATGTCATATAAGTTTTGATAAGCTTCAAGCTCTACACCACTGTTTTGATTCGTTGACTTCTGATCCTGACGTTCTGTGAAAAAGGTGAATCCGTTGACATCGTACCCCTCATAAGAAATTACATCCATATTTGGTCAAATGCAACTACTTTAATCATTCAGGCACATTCGTGGACTGCTCGGACAACACTCTCGGGGGGGGGGGGGGGGGGGGGGTTTGGGCGTGGGGGGTTGTGACGCGCGCGTGGCGGGGGGGGGGACAAATGTCTACTGTCGTCTCATTTTGTAGTCTAACGTCACTCATGTTTGGATATTGTGCTCTTAAAACACACAAGTGTTCATCAAAGTATGGTTCAACATCTTCAAGATGACTTAGCACAACTAAATGAGCTTTGTTAAGAGTGTCTATGTCAATTCTTTTCAGTTTCCTTCCAACCGTGCCAACACCCTTCAATCTGCCCTCGTGTCTAGAACGTGGAAGTCCAATGGTATCGACACCTTCTAGGTAATTGGTGCAGAAGTCTACAACTTCCTCTGTGATAGTGCCCTCTATAATACTACCTACCCTCTGGGTGACGACGGTTCTTCATTTTCTTCTTCAGGACACCCATGTACCTTTCGAACGGATACATGTAGTGAAGGTACAAAGGACCACACATCAGAATCTCTCTTACAAGATGCACGAGGAGATGTATCTTTATGTCAAAGAACGATGGAGGAAAATACATCTCCAGCTGGCACATTGTCACAATAAGGTCCTTTTGTAATTTAGACAGAGTGTCCACATCAAGAACCTTAGACGAAATGGATTTGAGGAAGACACTGACGTTTGTGATTGTGTGTCTGACAGCATCCGGCAAGATCCCACGTAGTGCAATTGGCAAAAATTCTTGAAGTAGGACATGATAATCGTGAGATTTCATTCCTACTAATTTGAAATCTGTCATGGACACTAGGTTTCTTATGTTTGAGGAGTAACTTGATGGCACCTTGATGTTGTAAAGGGTACTGCATAGACTATGTTTCTCTTCTTTAGACAGAGTATGACAGGCAGGAGGCAAGAATGTGCGTTTTCCACGTTCTTGCGGGCCAAGCTCTGTGCGTATGCCCAACTCAATTAAATCTTTTCTTCCTTTCAAATGATCCTTTGTCTTTCCTTTTATGTTCAAAAGGGTGCTAGTGATACTTTCACCCACGTTCTTCTCGACATGCATCCCATCGATACAATGTCTAACCTCCAGATGCTGCCAGTACTGTAGTTCCCAAAATATTGATTTCTTTTTCCAGACACTTTTTTCACCACTTTTGGTTGGCGGCCCGAAGTTGTTGATAATATTATCCAACTTTTTGTAAATCTCTGTACCTATCAAAGGCTGGCGCGCCACGCTGTGATCAGTTTTCCCATCGAACTCTTTCGCCATCTTTCGATACTTATGTCCTTTTGGAAGCATTTTTCGGTGGCCCATATACACGGTTTTGCCACTATGTTTCAAGCGAATGCTAAAGTGTTTTCACCACAAATCGGACACGCCAACGCCCCCTTGATTGAATAGCCTGAAAGATTACCATAGGCGGGGAAATCATTGATTGTGCAGTACAACATAGCAGCACAAATTGAAGTCCTCTTTACTGAATGAGTCGTAAACCGTAGCCCCTTCATTCCACAAGAGTTGTAGATCCTCTATCAAAGGTTGTAGGAATATGTCAATTTTGTTGCCCGGTTGCTTTGGACCCGATATTAACAAAGACAACAAGATGTGTTTGGTTTCATGCATAACCACGGCGGTAGATTGTAAATAACCAAAAGCACAGGCCAGGTACTGTGTATGCTACTCAAAGTACCGTAAGGGTTCATCTCATCCGTGCACAAGCCTAGCCTTAGGTTTCTCGGTTCGTTACCAAACTCAGGAAATTTTACGTCTATGTTTCTCCACTGTGGTGCATCAGCGGGATGTCTCAATCTGCCATCCTTTTTCCTGTGAACTGAATGCCACCGAAGATTCTCTGCGTCTTTCTCAGTGGAGAACAAACGTCTGAACCTTGGAATGAGTTGGCAGGACCAACAGTACCTTAGCTGGTGAACCTTCTTACTACCGCTGATGTGAGTTTGTTGTTTCTTATACCGTGACGCTCCACATGCTGAACAGCTTTCAGCAAATTCATCTGATTTCCAAAACAGCATGCAACCATTTGGAAAAGCATGAATTTTCTGGTACCCCATACCCATTGGGCACATCAGTTTTTTGGCTGAGTACGTAGTCGTTGGTAAAACGTTGTCCACCGGAAGAACTATTTCATAGTTCCAGGAGGTCAGTGAAACTTACCTCGCTCCAGCCATGTTTCACTTTCAAGTTGAATAGCTTGAGGACACTCAACTTGCTTAACTTTGTAGGGTCACACCCGGGGTACAACGGTGCTTTGGATGAATCCAACAAATTTTCATGCTTGTCTGGCGTGTTAGAGTAATGTCGTTCCAATCTTCGAGCATAGTCTCAATGTCATCATCCCAGAAATCTGGCTCAACGTTCGCTGTAACGTCTTCTGGATCACCAGCAACTGTATCATCTCCAAGTTTGTTTTTGTTTGCCTGACCATTATCCCCTTCGTCAAGCTTATAACATTGAACGCACTCTGACCATGCCATCGATTATGTCTTGGAAATCTTTTGTAAAACCGCGCGGCGGATCATGTTCCTTAATTGTTTCAACGCCGCGATATCTCAGATTGTTTTGGCAGTCGATACACGGACAAAATATATCCCTTGTCTGTAGGTTTTCAGATTGTTCGCCAACACCATGCATAACTTATCAACTCCTTCTAAAAACTTGTCGTCCAAATTTCCGCTGTAATCCACGAACGTTCCATCTCCTTCTAGCTATTTATATGAAGGCAGCCATTTCATACCGTCACCCGTGGCAGAGTCTTTACACTTTTGTATCTTATCAACCTAAATCCATCCATGAGTATTAAATCCCACCGGTGAACGTGTTTTTAATATGTAATTTATTGAAAATTTCGGCAGCATCTCCCTACAGTTCTTCAAATGCACGATATTATGATATTAATCAATAATATATGCATTCGAAGAACAATAAGAGATACTGCTGAAATAATCAATAAAGTACATATTAAAAGCACATTCACACCCTAGGTGTGAGATTTAACAATCGTGGACAGTCCCGACAGGGACTGCCAAAGATATCCTCTATTAGGTATATCTTGGGCGGATAACTATGTTTGGTAGTTTGTCAAATATATATGTATATATATAAATCTTACCTCTGGTAGACGATTAGCCAATGCTAAGACGGTTGAGGTCGGAAGCCTAAATAAAGTCGTAGTCCTGATGCATAAATGAAAAACAACAACATTAGAATTCATCAAAAAATCAAGGTTAGATGCTAGCTAAACCGCGGAAAAAAATCAGCAGCATCTCCCCTATATTTCTAACGTCTCCAAATCAGTTTTATCAAAGTCAAATTCGCACGCACCATCTAGAACTGGTAACATATAAACTTATCTTCTACTGTAAATGAAGTTTATTTATGACCTTCTCTGCAGTACTTCAGATTGAAGGACTGAAACTAGTCATTCTAGAACCATTAAAATACCAAAACTCATCTTTTTCTTTCTGGTGGTTATAACAATAGCATTGTTGATTCCTGTCATAGCTTGTGAATCAAACAGAGAGCATCTGGCATAGCAGATTGAGCAGTTGAAAATGAGCTATTTTCAGGAATCGGTAATATACTTGAACTTACATTCTTTCCTGTGGCAGTTTTAAGTAGTAGAATTTTTAAAACTACACTATTATGTATTAATTGTAATACTAAATGCTAAGAATAAATAAATACAGCAGTTTACAGTTTGGTTTGCAAAGTTACCGTTACTAAGCACCGAAGTGGGCAAGTAGTGTAGAAATCAGCCCACGAACTAGGTTGCAATTAACTGTGAATCTGGGCACAAATATATGAACAAGGTTAGAACATTTGCCATTACACTCTCAGGATTCGATACAAACAGGTTAGAACTTGCAATCGAAATGCATGTATATGAACAAAGTTAGAAAAAAACGACAATCAATCGATCGCATACCCAATACGCGATAGAGACGTCGACGGTGAGACCAGAGGTAGATGGGTGGTGACCGGTGGCGATGAGAGTGACAAAGGTGGTGGGAGCGACGGCGGCGATGGCCGTTAGCAAGGTGACGGGAGAGAGGAGGCGATTTCAGTGAGGAAGATAGCGCGAAAGAGAAGAATAGTTACTGTAAGTGTGCAGAGTAAACAGACAAATGTTCTAGTTAAAAGGACTTTAGATTACGGTTTACATGAAAACCGTAATCTAAAGTCATACTTTAAATGACGGTTCCTAAAGAACCGTAATCTAAAGTGTAACGAAATTAAAAAAATAGCGCGAAAATTATTTGGCATATGCTGGGTTTCGAACTCAAGATCGATGGTGTTGACTCATGTACCCACGGCCATTATGCCATGAGTCTTAGTCGATCAAACGTAGGTAACACATTAATATAAAGTTTTTTTTTAATCTAAAATACACTGGTAAAACGACGTCGTTAACTGTAATTTAGATTACGCGCGGAGTCGAAAAAATCAAATAATACGGGAAATATTTGGTGTCAGGTCAAAACGACGTCGTTGACCATCAGTCGGAGGTAGGCGCGCCTTTTTTATAACGGACTTTAGCTGACGGTTATTAGTAAAACCGTAATCTAAAGTCCGTTGACTGTAAAGCGCACGTCAACACGGGACTTTAGATTACAGTTTCACTAATAACCGTCATCTAAAGTCCATCCTAAAAAAGGCGCGCCTACCTCCGCTCGATTATTGATTACGGTTAATTCAATAAACGTCATTAATTAATTCCGGCCTTCCTATTAATCACGGTGTCTGTTAAAGCCGTGATTAAAGCACCGTCATTAAAGGCTCGTGTTCCACCAGTGAAGCTAGCAATTCCATCCCTTAATGAAGATCAACAATCGGTTGGACATGGAAGAAAGGGGTGCTCACGTTGGCAAATTTTCAAAGAAATGTAAGAGATGCTAGAATGATAAGCTCTTGAGCTTATTTTTACCTTGGAGTAATAAGAAGAAGATGGAGGTCCAAATACTGTTCTTCAAGCTTCAAAATGGCATATAGCCATGGTGATGAAGGTGGAGTTTTTCAGCTTTTGAAGGGTGGAACTTGTTCCTTGTGAAGAGAGGAATCCAACGGTAGTAATTTTGTGGAGTTTGGAGTTGATTTGAGTGTTCAACTAGAAGAAAGAAGAGAGGTGCTGTGTGAGGATGAAGAAATCGCCATTGGAGCTTCATAGAGGAGAAAGAAATCGGCTTGGTGGGAAGAAAACGTGGTGAATCAGACAAGAGGGGAGGTGAGAGAGTATATACTATTCCCTCTCTACTTTAATTCATTTTTGTCTTCTAGTGACTTATTTGTATTAGTTAGCTAATTATGTGTGTGAGTGGGACATTATATCCAAATTAAAACCGGCCCCCACTAGTTTAATAACCCGGGTCATTTTTGACTTTTTACAAGAAATTCTCGTTAATTTGCCCGGTTTGGCACTATTCACTAACAGGGCCCGTTTTTTTAGATTTTTCTCGTTTCTTTATTTTTAATGGCTATTAAGCTTCCATTAATACTTAATTTTGGTTATATAATCAACCATAATTTGTACGGGTCTGTTTGACCACTCAAAGTCACGTTTTTGGGTTTTCTCGAAAAACGTGCTTTTAAACTCCGTTAGTGTTTTAAACCATTATTTGGATCCGTTTTCTTCGGGAATCATTCCCACATACTAATTAGGCATATTTACGCCTTAGGAATCCATCTCGGACCTTAATGTGATCATATATCTCCTTTACTCGTAAAACGTGTGTTTTAGCGTTTTTCACGTTTTACGCATTTTCTCTTTCTTTTGATTTTATTCTCTTTACCAATACTCTCTAGGCACCATTAGGCCTTTAATAATCATATTAGAATAATTTTATCACCACCTTTAAGTCCGTGGTATTAAAATCTACCCCCCTTAAAGAACTTTGCCCTCAAAGTTGGTGAATCTAATATCGTTACTCGCATAGGTGCTCTATGCCACTGTCGTAATCTCTATACAACCTTACAGACTCACAGGTCTGTCTCCGTACACACTACACATACCACACACATATAATAGCATGTATAGCAATCACAAATACTCTTTTGTATTCTCTTCATGGAATCGGTCCGAAGATAAGAAGGCACTACAGTCCTCGAATCCATATTGAGTAATACACTGCCGATCCCTCAGGTACCGGTCACGTTGAACACTTACGCTTTCTGGTTCACGGTCGTTTCATGACAAATGGGCACTTACTCTCTCTGGCCCACGGTCCCTTCGGTTCCGATCAAAACGCTGCACATATAGATATCCTCAGGCACTCTGGTTGACTCTCTCAACACAGGACATTCTCAGGGTACTCTCCCCGTCCCGCTGCCTTTGGAAAAACTCACACACTGCCACCGCCCCAACCGGTCACGTAGGACCGCCGCACGTACGGTGCATTGGTTTCAAAACTAGTTTTCGCCTTCATACTTGAAGGAAAATCCTTTTTCTAATTCTGTTTGAAAATTATTTTTAAAACATCACACAACTCCAAAACCAATTTACGGTAGCTGCATCTTTCTTAGCGTGATTACTTGTGACCACTTATAGGGAGCTTCAAGAATCATCCAACCCTGATGTGATCAGCATCAGTGTTGAACTATCCTTCCACCCCAATTTGTGTTTGGTTTCCCTTGATCGCTACCAGATCAAGTTCCACCTACCACGTCAGTTTCAAACAATCAGATAGCCAAACATTTTCGTTTTCTATCTTTTACTCTTTCTGGTCATAATCACAAAACAATTCATTTCAATTTATCTCTTAGTTATGGAACTTAAGTCATCCATTATTCTCAATTTACTTCACTTTCTTTACCTAGGTACCCAATACTTATGGCCTCATTTCGTTAAATTATTACTCAATTATAACATACAACATACAACTCCAAAGGATGGAACTCACTCCATCAATCATTCTCAAATGAAACCACCTAGGGAACTCACTTCCTACTAGGTTACACATCGGTTTCATACCGATTCATACTCATGATATCTCATGTCTAATCTCCATAGACATATACTATAGGAATTCTCATTCCCCCAGGAGTTTCTCTACTCCTCTTTTTTTAAATATTATATACGTTTTGCTCGCATCTCTCATGCGCAATAACCATAATCACACAATGAATGAGTACATATGTTTATGTAACATAGGTTCCAATAATCAAAACAATTTCTTTTGTGCTATGCATATAGTAGTTTACGCACCAATACGTAAAACATACTCTAAGCGATTTCTCGCCCTACCGCCCTTAAAAAGGGTTACGCCCGCGTAATCGACCATATGTTATTACTGAACATTGGTTCACTAATTCGGGCATCATGAAGTATTTTAACTTCGATGCGGTTAATTAACTCATAACCGGGTTCGGTTCTAGCCTCTAAGGCTTCAAGGCGTATATGATTAGCCATTTACTCGCATTTGCCAGGTATACTTAACCTTTGAATTACGGCCCGCCAGCTTTTGCTGCGTGACCTGATTACTTAGAGCTTGATTTGCCCTTTTTGGTTACTCTCGATGTATTACACATCACCTTTTATTCCTTATTTTTGTGGATTAGGTTTCTCCATCATCGTGTGGTATCTCTTACCATATGCGATTTCGAGGAATTATAGATTTTCTCTTCAGTTCTCTGGAAATCTATTTCGTATAGCACTGTATACTTTCGTGGTTATTCACTTACTTTTCCCGACTTACTGTCGGTTGAGGTCAAGCTACTACTTAATATGTAGTTCTTCCTCATTTAATAGTGGCTTCTGAATTATGTTTGTTTACTTGTTTCCGTACAAGAATTCTTTCATTTGTACTATTTTGCGTTTATTATGCATCGGTCCTAGGGCCTGTGGGTTATGGGCCCACGTTCTTCGTGCATCTCTGGCCTACAGCCGCACGGTTAATTCTCTAGATTTTCGCTCAACAGGCTTGTGCCATGTTCGTTGACATTTCTCAAATTCCTAGCTATCCCACTAGATCATTACTGTACAAGTGTAATACCAAAACACTCAGTCCTACAGAGTGCAGAGGCACAAACCCTTGGCAGTAAATCTCTTATGTGATCGCAATAGGAATGAACATTGTTTCCTTGTTGTCCGGTCTGTCTACCATCCTTAATCATCAACTTCATATCATTGTCTGGCTATACTCTTACAATGGTCGCTTGCTGTGTACCATGTTCTTACTCGTCACTAGTACAAAAAACGCCTATCTCGGCGCCCCTATTTCGGCGGTTGTTCTCACAACCGCCGAAATAGGTCCCCGAAAACTTTTCCATGCAAATAAAGACACCTATTTCGGCGGTTCTTACCTAGGAACCGCCGAAATAGGGTCGTCGATTATTGTATGTGTAAAATAAAGAGACCTATTTCGGCGGTTCTTAACTAGGAACCGCCGAAATAGAGTCGTCCTGGTTCAAATTTTCGTATTCCCGGTTTTTTTAGTCTATTGCGGCGGTTCCTAGTTAAGAACCGCCGAAATAGACAAAATTTTATAAAAGTCGCCCCGCCTCTACCTTTTTTCCCGACACTTCCTCTCTCTCTCTCTTCATTCTTTCATGTCTGTGCCTCCGCCTCCCCCTTAATTCTCTTCATTTTCTTAATGTCTGCGCCTCCCCCTTCATTCTCTTCATGTCTGTGCCTCCCTCTTCATTCTCTTCACGTCTGCGCCTCCATCTACGCCTCCGTCTGCGCCTCCGTCTGCTGCATCTATCTCACCAAATTGAAGACGGGCGCTGTTCACTCCAAACCGGTAATATACTCGAACTTATCTTGTTCCCTCTGGTGAGAAAAGAATGCATACATGCTCTGTGTTTTCATTCTCTTCTCTGTGTGCCTCTGTTCGTGCGCCCTAACTGGCGAACAATGTACATGCTTAACTCACGGTTATTTTGCAACTGGAAAACAAGGAACAGTGCGCCTCTCTTCATTGTGCCTCTCACATTAATTTTGCAACCCGAACTGGCGAACAACGCTGCGCTCACCGTAATTTCGCAACCCTAATTGGCGAGGATGAAGACGGGGCAACAGTAACAATTTTTTTTTTAAATTACACCTATTTCGGCGGTTGTTAGCTAGGAACCGCCGAAATAGGTGTGTTTTTTTTGTTCTAAAAACGCGCCTATTTCGGCGGTTCCTAGCTAACAACCGCCGAAATAGGATCACACACCTATTTCGGCGGTCTCCATTTCGGCGGTTCAGAACCACCGAAATAGGCCTGTTTTCCACTAGTGCGTTTTCATGGCATCCGCTACTAATTTAGCTTCCGCTCATGTGTTCCTGCCATTTATACTATGGCTTGCCATTCACTTGGCTCAATAGAATACGCTACTCTAAACTCTCTACACTTATTGCGCATTGTTTACTCTGCAATTCGTATTGCACATGTACTGCGTTTACTACTCCACCGATTACTCTCTCGGTTTCCTTCCACTGCTATCAAAGCCTTTCTACATACTATCTTTGTTTGAATTACTCCTTGGCAATAAACACATGCTCAAGTTTCACTACACCGCTCTAGTGGTTTCATATTACATTCTTAGGTGGTAGCCTTTCTCTGGAAGATTCACACAATTTCCGCTCCCTAGGTCCCACAATAACGAGGGTATCCCCACTGTAAGGTAGTGGTTCATTCTCCACGATTTCTCTTATGCCTTTATGCATAGGTTTTGCAACTTTTAATCTATGAATTGTAGTTGGTTTTCCGGCTTACAAGCCATATTGTCTCGAGCCATACCCTTTGCAGGCTGCTTATACAAGTTTCTTTTTCTCCGTATACCATTAATTGGTTTGGAGGTATTGGCGGGCTCTTTGATATGGTTGTTTCATCACACTTCCGTACATGGAAGGCCCTTAAGTATCTTGATATCAGTCTATGCTCTAAGGAAATTTAGGGTGTTCCCTGTTAAGTGGGATCCCTTCGGGGTTTTACCCGAGTGTTCGTTTTACACTTATGTTCTCAACATGATATCTCGTTCAACCACTGTTGACTCCGGCACCCTACAAGGATTACTCCTGGGTGTTGTTATGTAGCGCCAACACATTTGGCTTGAACTCATGGGTGTGTTCAGTTTGTGACTTCGCCTTGCGGTTATGTACTTTGAACTATCCCATTTAAGGTTGTAACATCTCCCGTTCTTGGGTAGACTATAGATTCTTTTTCCTTTACCTTCTTGGTCAGGTCATTATTCTCTTCAGTGAGGTATAATGTGGGAATTCTATCCCGTTCATCAAACATTTACATGTTCATTTCAGGCATTCGCCGTATAGGTTACGCTGGGTATTTATTCCAGTTACCATTTGTCTCCTTCCGGGTTCCTGAGACATATCCAATGTCTACACTTAATACTTCGTTCTTCTCGCACTTTTTGATTCTTTCGCCCTCCTTTTATAGTGGGTTCTTGACTCCTTTCGCTTTATAAGCTTGTTTGGGTTCTTCGATCGTTCGAGGTGTTCAACTGTTTGGTTTGAACTTATCTTATGGTCCGTAGTATGGAGTCGACTACTTCCCGTGTTCCATACTCTGCTTGTATACATACATGGAGTATCTTATTGAATACTTGCCACTTACCCGACTACTCATAACTGGTCTGTCAGGCCCACAAGCTCCTTCGGAGTGCGGTCGTCCCATGTCTCATTTTTGTACACTTGTAGTGTCGGTCACACGCCTAGGTGAAGTATTCTGTTGCCAACTCCTCTTATATAGTCCTATGATAACTTACCGTGGTTCTCTCGTTTGGTTTTAAAATTTGGGGGTTTTGGAAAATTTTGTGTTTTGAAAGAAAATTTTGATTTTGGAAATAAAAACTTCACGGCATTTCAATTCCGGTTGCTTCTTTCCAGACCTAGCTTCTCACCGACTGGTATGCTCTTCAATACAGTGGTCAAGCCGTTAGGCCTTTCCAAGGTTTCATTTCAAAATTCTTAAGGTTTGAGTTGCTATATTGGCTTCTTTCGCCATCTTTGTACTTTGCTAAGTACTTTTTGCTTGTTAAAGTTCCTCTTAACAGTCCCGTTATTACTGCACTTGCCGTGGCAAGTGCTCGGTACAGGCGGTTTTTGGATTAACTCATACCGGTTTCGGTATTGTTCACATTTGTATTCGGTAGCCTTGTTGGCTCTTCTTTTGATCCTTTAGTTGGATAACTACTCCTCAGAGCTGCTCCTTGTTCGTCTTGACATAATTGTCATCGACCTGGTGCTTCTCCCTTCTCGGGGACCCTTATTTACTTAGTTATGTGTTCTACCTCGTTGCTCGTTCCCACGTCCTTACTGTGGTTACCGAGGTTTAACTCATTTAGGCTCTACTTCGGTAGTCCTATTCGGGTATGCCCCGTAAATATGCTCGAGTTGTCTAACCTTTTCGGGTGTAGTAGGGTGGGTGTACCTACTCTTGACTAGCTTCTTAGTCGGTTAGTATACCGTTGGTGGTATTACTTAACTATGGCGGTCCGCAGACATGTGTCCCGGTTTTCGTTACTTCATCTTTTCCGCCTCGTTGCAAGGTTCGTGCTTTCCTTCTTGCTGCTACTCGGTCAGCCGGGTTCTCGCGACTACTAGGCATGTACCCCATGCTGCCACAGATTCCAGTCTCCTTGGATTAGGATTTCTCGATCTCCCGCCATTAAGTGCGGTTACAGTCATTCCAGCGGGATCCGTCTCCGGGATTTCCGGTTCTCGGAATCTACAGCATGATAGGTTCTGGTTCATATGGAAGTATTTAGCAACTGCCAGGTCGGGTTTCCCCGTCTCTCTGGCATTCTTTCCCGAGCTTTTAATACGGGGGTTGTGGAGGGCGGGTTTGGTATTGTAGGTATCCAGATCATACTGGAAGTTCCTATCTAGCGTACCTCTCACGCTATCACTCAACCCTTAGCCCTAAGTCTCTAATTCGTAACTCGGTATTTCTAGTCATCAGAGCGATACTTCGCTCTGATACCATTTTTGTAACACCCCGTCCGCTAAACTCATAATTACCTCTTAAGCAGTCACAATTTCCCATAACATCGCAGTGGAATTCTAACTACAACGGAGGGTGATACAACGCCGTTAGCCACCCACGTGGCTAACCAGGCCTAACTCAACTACTGCATCGGTCTGATGGACCGGAACAACTGAGTACACAATACAATTACATTACTCAATTCATTTCTAACCGAGTCTCATACATTACAGTTCTCTATTCAGTTCCTTACTACACCGAGTCTACAACTTACGGATGCCGATAACACTTTTGGTCTTACACCTCATTCAGATACATAAGTAATTAAAATCTAACTACCCATGCTAACCACCGCCCCGTCCTACTCTCGAACGGAATCATCTTTGGTGTACCTGAAAATAAAAACGATGCCCCTAGGGGCTCAGCTTACGCTGCATATGAAATTCGCATACCCCGCGTGCTAACCGGGGTACGCCGACTACTTTTGTCGAGAGCATGATATTCATTTTAATTCAATCAACATGCAACATAACAATACATTACATATGTACAATACACAAGGATTCACATTCAACCATGGAATACAATCCTTATCTAACAAACAAGGTTGTCGTTGTATTAATTTGCTCTTAGGCCTTGAGGGTTTCTACCTCTCTATTGCCTTAGTTACTTTGTTCATTATCTCACCCACTCCCTTGGGTTACTCTTACTTTATCTCACCCACACTCTTGGGTTACTTCTACATTATCTCACCCACACTCTTGGGTTACTTCTACTCAAGCTCATGTAGTTCCCGAGACACTACCGGTCTCCTACGCTCTTCTCGCTTGTTTCTCTTAATACATACTTAAGCCAAAACACATGGCTCTTAAGCATGGTCTTACTTCCCCGGTTTCGACCCTACACTAGGTCTAGCATGGTGGGAAGGTTCGACTAGCTCCCGGAACTCTCTCTTAGTTCCTATTTCTATTACATAGGTCCGAACTTCTCTCGGACTTCTCACATTCCCAAACACTCCTCTCTCGGAGTTATAATATCATTATGCATTTTTAGTCTATAAGCATCACTCTCGATGTTTCTATGACTTAGGGAATTCTTCTTAAGTTCGGGTATCCTTAGGTTTTAAGGGTTGCCCATTATTTCGAATACTTGAAAGTTTTGGTTATTTTCTTATACCAGATCGAATCCTCGTATAGGCGGTCGACCGTATTTAAGGGAGTTTGATGGTCCCTCCTGTCTCCTTTACTTCTCTCAAAGGTTCACATCTTTGAACTATACCAATCACTTAATAGAAGTTTCATCATTCTTTTCCACTATGGGTTTTTCGTGGATTATTCATTTCGGTTCTCTAACCGTTATCGGGAGTTTACCACACCCGTACATCTCCCTCAAATACTATTGAGTTCATAAGTTTGTGTTATTGTTATTCTTTAATCGGTAGTTTGTGTGTTTGCACGATTTCGTTATTCTACGAAACGACCCGATCTACGAGTCTCTAGCCAATCGTTACTCAACTATGAGTCGGTCTATACACCAAGTTAGACCTCACCGGCATTCAAGTATGTTAGTTCATACAATATACATCAAGACATACATAATCAAGAAATAGGTCATTTTTCATGCTTTAGTCTTGATTAAGCCGGCACACAAACACACAGCACACAAATCAACGTAACACGGTCAGCATACGAGGCATGAGAAAATCATACCTTTCACCGAGGTTAGCTTTACCGTGTGACCTCACGTTCCTTGGTTCACACTTGTTCTACTGATAACATTCAAATGTTTCTATTAGCATTAAGGTGTTACGGTATGTAAAACTAATACTCCCGTACTTAACCCTGTTATCACATTACCTTAGGTCTACTCATGTGTATTTTAGTTCACAACTTTCTCATTCACTTCTCAACTTGTTTACACTTCTTAGGGCCTTTACATGTCACCAAACAAGGCCGTAACATCATCTAAAACCATTACCATTCACTTCCCCATCATTAGGACTCTTTAAAACACTTTCTGGCAACTTTTTATAGTGGTCCAGGTTTGTGTCCGGGGTTACAAACCCGGACCAAACACGGAAATAAGTTTCTGGCCACTTTTACACGTGGTCCGTGTTTATGTCCGGGTTTACAAACCCGGACCAACCCCTAGAATGCCTTTCTGCCTATTTTTTGATGTGGTCCGGGTTTGTGTACCGATTTACAAACCCGGACCACCCCTGGAACTGTCAAAATTTACAGTTTTTGAACTCTTTTCAACCCCTAATTCATACCCAATCGCTCTTCCTAATCATTCCACATTTAATCCACAACATATTTAGCACCTTAATCATGCTCAAAACCTCCTTAAATCATGGATCAAACGTATCACTTAATTCATGCTCATTTCTACAAGTTTTTCATTCTCTCTGTTACACTTATGCACAGCAGTGCATTTAAAACTTCTTTTGATGTTTCATAACCTTCCATCAACCTTACCAAATCATTCCTAGACCCATGCACTCTCATACCAATTTCCAACCAAAAGCAACACTCTTCCTTATCAAGTCTCCAAGTGATTACCTCTCAATTTCTCCTCAAAATGTACCTAGTACTCCTAGGTGATTCTCTCACAATTTCCATTAGTTTCTAGGCAAATTTTGACAGCACTCCCCTACATTTCTAAGCATTTTCTCCACATGTTTTTGCTCATTCAAAACTGTTCAACATCCCTGTTAAATTTAGGACCTAACAACAAATAATTCCAAACCTCCACACTCTCAACTTAGCTTGGCTCAAGGCCTTGATCACCTTTAACCACATTTAAACAATCTCATACTTGTTCAGCCTTGTAGTTCATGACTAAACTAACACGTTGACATTCAATCCCATTAAAAATCTCTTCCCCAGGACAACAATTGAACTCAAGGTAAGCTCAATTACCTTGCTAGTTTCGTTTCTCTTCTCCTTCCTTCTCCTCTTGTTCTTTCTTTCCTTTCTTGGGTCTACCAAATGAGGTAAGCTACAGCCATGCCCAAATGACACACAACCACCACCAAGTCAATTACTACTCTTGATATCAAAACCCTAGAATTTTAAGGAGTGTTCTTAAAGTTTTTAAGAAGGCGTTGCCTTGCACTTCCAAATGGAGTTCTTGGGTAACAAATCTAGCAATTCGAGCCCTTAATGAAGATCAACAATCGGCTGGGACATGGTTAAAGGGAGCTCACATTGGAAATTTCAAAAATGTAAGAGAGGTCGAATGATGAGCTCTTGAGCTTTTTTACCTTGGAGTAATAGAAAGAGATGGAGGTCCAAATACTCTTCTTCAAGCTTCAAAATGGCATATAGCCATGGTGATGAAGGTGGAGATTTCAGCTTTTGAAGGGTGGAAGTTGTTCCTTGTGAAGAGGGGAATCCAACGGTAGTAATTTTGTGGAGTTTGGAGTTGATTTGAGTGTTCAACTAGAAGAAAGAAGAGAGGTGCTGTGTGAGGATGAACAAATCGCCATTGGAGCTTCAGAGAGGAGAAATAAATCGGCTTGGGCAGGGAAGAAAACGTGGTGAATCAGACAAGGGGAGGTGAGAGAGTATATACTATTCATTCCCTCTCTACTTTAATTCATTTTTCTTCTAGTGACTTATTTGTATTAGTTAGCTAATTATGTGTGTGAGTGGGGACATATATCCAAATCAAAACCACCCCCCACTAGTTTAATAACCTGGGTCATTTTGACTTTTTACAAGAAATGCTCGTTAATTGCCCGATTTGGCACTATTCACTCCGGGCACATTTTCGGATTTTTCTCGTTTCTTTATTTTTAATGGCTATTAAGCTTCCATTAATACTTAATTTTGTTTTTGTAGTCAACCATAATTTTTACGGGTCTGTTTGACCACTCAAAGTCAGGTTTTCGGGCTTTCTCGAAAAACGTGCTTTTAAACTCTGTTAGCGTTTTAATCCATTATTTGGATCCGTTCTTCGGGAATCATTCCCACATACTAATTAGGCATATTTAAGCCTTAGGAATCCATCTCGGACCTTAACGAGATCATATCTCCTTTACTCGTAAAACGCACATTTTAGCATTTTTCGCGTTTTACGCATTTTCTCTTCTTTTGGTTTTATTCTCTTTACCAATACTCTCTAGGCACCATTAGGCCTTTAATAATCATATTAGAATAATTTTATCACCACTTTAAGTCCAGGGTATTAAACAAATAAATTCCGAAAAATTCTTAATAACCCAAGGTCAGATATAAACTTCATTTTGTACCCATAACTTTCAGAAATCACCATTTCACCCCAATACTTATAAATCTTTTACAATCTCATACTTAACTTAATATAAGTTATTATTTAATTCCATAAATTCCCAAACTTGGTCAAAGTCTCCTATATAGTCAACCTTGACTTCTAAATTCCATTTTGAGCCCAAACTCTCGGTAATTACTACCTATACCCCAAACTTCCCTATTTTTACAATTTTAACACAAAACTTTATAAAATATTATAGTTTTTATTTAATTCATTTAAAACCCCAAATTTCATTTATAATAGCCCACGGCTATATATATTTTTAGTAATTACCAATTTGACCCCAATCTTTATGCTAAGTGCATAAATTAATTTAAATAAGCTTTTAAACTTAAATAAAATGGCCTAATGACATGGCCTTATTACAACCTTGAACTTGTAAAATAAATACACTTTAAATGTCTCAAAAATACTTTAAACTCTCGGCCTTACCACCAATTTCTCCATATTTACCAATTTTCCACATAATGTCTTAATTTGACCATTATGTTAATTAAATCATTTAAATGACTAGCTTATGTTAACTAAGTCATTTCTGGTCACACTTAGGTTTAAATTAAACATTTTAACCAGTCCACTCTCGGCACATATATATAATATAAGCTTTATAGCATATAATATATAATTAAGAATGTTATACCTGATTTATAAGCTTTTAAGGCTTGTTTGGCCATGGCAGCTTGGGGGCTTGTTTTGACAGCTTCTAATTAAGTTCTAAAACAGCCAGAACAAGATATATTTAGGTTCCAAAAACTGAACCAACTATAAGAGTAATTTTAAGCCATGAAAACCTAGATTTTTCACCTTAAAAATGACTTTAATCAACCTTCACTCCATGCACTGTCACGGAAGTTTGGAGGTGTGTTTATACACCTCTTGACATGCATTAAACATAGAGGAAATGTTATGTCTCAGCTTAAACCAGAAACTAACCATAAAGTCATTAAAGGTCTTAAAAATGGAGTTTTACCATAAAATTTGAAGTTGTTCCCAAGTGTTACACAGCCCTATTTTCAGAGGAATTAAGGGTGTTAATCCCTTAATAAATCATGCCAAATTGGCAGATTAACTCACCCAAACAGAAACTAGAAGACTTACTCTTTAAACCCCCTTTTAAGGTGTTTTTGGGTGGTTTTGGCCAACTCCAAGTGGATGAAGGTTCATCAATGGCTCTAGCATGTAAATATGAAGATTATAGAAGTTTTAGTTCATAGGAATCAGCTAGATTAACATAGAAAAGAAGGTAGGTGCTTAGAGCACATTTTTACCTTAAGGAATGACTTTGCTTTACTTCCTTCCCTAATCTTGGTTCCAGCCGAAAATCACCCCCTCTTGCAACTTGGATTCAGCCTAGATTAGTGGGGGAAATAAGCTGAATCTTAGACCATTGGATAGCTAGTGAAAAGGGGAAGAGAATGAACTAACATAAGAATCAAGAGCTTACCTTATGCCTTAGGAGTGAATTTCTTTCCAAGCTGCTCTTTGCTGTCTAGTAGCAGAATAAGAGAGGTTTTGGGTGGATGAATTCGGCAGCCAAGGGGAAGTGGAACACCCCATCCAACAAACTACACACTTAACAACAAAACTGCAGCGGAAAACAACCTTCAACACATTACTTAACTCGTTGGTGTTACACGCCGTTAGCCACCCACGTGGCTAACAAGGCTAATCCATATACATTGTACCGGTCTGATGGGCTAAATTCCCGAGCAACTACACATTATCCCTCTCCATTAACAACAACAACAACATACATCTTTCAACTATACCGAGTATTTATAAACTGATGCCGACAACATTTCGGTCTTACTACACCTACTGTATACATACACTTAAATGAATACCCTTGTACAATGACTACCTTACCCGTCCTACTCTCGAACGGCTTCCAGCTCTCTGTACCTGAAATAGGAAAAGAAGAGAAAGGGTGGCCCCCAAGGGCTCAGCACCTTTGCTGGTATGTAATCCCGCAGCCCACATGCTACCGGGCCACGCACAACTAATTGTCGTCTTGGCATGCGGTTGATTATATTTAAATCATGCATGTAACAGTAAACACACAACACATAACATTTCGCCTCAACGGGCTCAACAAACGGATAATATATCCTTACTTAATAAGTCACTCATGGTATTCATTATCCCTAGAGTGTTCCTCCTCTAATGGAGCTACTTCCTTAATAGACGACACTTACCCTTAATTCGGGTTAACCTTAAACGCCTCCTTTCTCAAACTGGGAATCATATCCATGATCCACATACTCCACATTTTACAACCTATAACATACACTTCATAACATCACACAACAACACTTTGCACGTTTCAACGTGCACAACATAACACCGCAATAGATATTGCATCACAACAAAAAATACATAACATAACGGGAATGGTTCTCTTAGGAACCGACCCAAACATTGCTTATACACTGGTGAGCCTAGAGAATGTTGCCAGTCTCATGATAAGCTCGTTATAAAATAACAACAACACTCATTACCGTCCTAATAGTTGGACAAGTAACTTAAGTTAAGGCGGTTCGGGTTTGGAGGCCCGAACACACCACACAAACACATGTTCCCCCTAAACCGATCATAAGTCAGAATAGCTAAGCTTTGGAATAAGCTAATGGGAGATCATAACCCGTGAGGGAAACAACCATAACAAAGAGAAGGGTAAGGCTAAGAAGGATACCCTCTCCCAAACAACGCGCGACCGGCCCAACCGGATTCCTCACTACTATTAGTACATACTTACTTTAGATATTAGTTAGAACCCCACTATGGAGTCTATCATAACCACACACCATACAGTATTACAACTGGGTTAAACACACAAGGGAGATCCCTACATTCACATACATATCACACAATTAACACACGCATAGCCGTGGTTAGTACGTCCCATGATTCGGGTCGTTTACTCCGAATACCGAACTCTCATGTGATCCTAGACTCAGTTAACTAAGGTTAACACTTCCGAGGTTAAATGGTATCGGAGTTGTACACGCCACATAAATGAATTACTGTAAACTCATTACATGTTTAATCTTACAACGTGGCAAACATACAGAAAACACATTGGCATACAAGCCGGTGTAATCCGGTAGGACACAGGTTGCAAGAAAACCATACCTGTCACCGGAGTCCACTTTATCACGTCCACTTATGTTCCTCGAGCAATTCTCGAACAACTGATAACATTACATGTACTTTTATTAACATTGGGGTAACATGTTTTTTATAGTCTAATGCTTATAACTTTTCCCCGTTAACTTGGTTAAATAACTTTACATTTTTAACATGTTTCACTCTTTCATTTTACTTCAACTTTCACCCACCAAATTGTGACTATAACTCACCTAACATGTCCTACACAACCTTATAACATTATCCATCAATCCCCATCATTAGACATCTTTTAATAACCTAAAACAACAATTTTATAGTGGTCCGGGACTTGGTCCTTACCTTAAGTCCCGGACCAACTTAATGAAACTCTCGGCCATTTTAAATAGGGTGGTCCGGGACCTTGTACTCACCCCAAGTCCCGGACCGCTACATGGAGCAACTCACGGCCTGTTTTTGATATATGGTCCGGGACTTTAACCATTAACCAAGTCCCGGACCCAAGCTACAGAATGCTATATTTGCATTTTTCTAACCTTGTTGCACTATTTCTCCACCTCCATTAATTATCCAAACTTCATACATGAACTTAGGCATACTCTAATACCAAAATATCACTTTGATTCTCCTTACAACATTGTCTTTTTTTTTTGCATAATTTTGGGCCGTCCGACCCACAGCTGGGTCGGACCATTCCAGAAACTTTTCCCGTCTGCTAATACTCATGTCCGACCCATGTCCGACCCAACCATCTGGGTCGGACCATTCCAAAGACTTAGAGCACCATGTCCGACCCATGTCCGACCCAACCATCTGGGTCGGACCATTCCAGAAACTTCAACGGGTAACTTAACAGAGCTGTCCGACCCACCCTGGGTCGGACCACTGGGTCGGACAACATCAGAAGTTGTCCAAAACTTGTCAAACTTCTCCAAACTTTTCCTCAAGCCTCCTAATGTGTTCTAACATCATTTGGCACCCTTAACCCTTCATATAACATCCATAAAACTCATTTTATAACTCCTTAAACACTTACTCTCTTCTTACCAAAATTCCTAACACTTATGTTGTTTCTCCTTAAGGTTTCTAAGTGGTATTTTACTATAATGACCACTATACCAAGGTGTTTCCTCTACACCTTAACATCATCTCTCAAGCTTCTTTCTTACTAACTAAACCTCCTTTTTTCACATCTTACCTAAACATTACTTATTCCTTGGATATCAACATTACCTAAACCTTAAAAAACTTCCTAGTTCACCAAAACTTTCTTAAAACACTTAGAACTTCTTGCACATTTTCCAAATTTTGCCATAGCTTCTCTTGTATATACTCACATCCAAACACTTAGGTTTTTACCTTATTTCATTCAAGAACAACTAAAATCCATCAAGCACACTTTATACACAAGACTTCACACATTTAGCACTACATCACAATATAGTGCATAAGCTTAAATTGCTTGGCACTTAGGCCCTTAAATGACATGGCTCTTAGGCCCTTAAATGACATAAATCTTAAACACTGAATTTCCCACATAAATAATGCCTTTAACCTGCAAATACACCCAACAATACATATGCCCTTAATAACTCCTTGAGATTTCACTAGCTCATTCACCATTGGCTCCTTAGATCATTTTAACAAGCAATATAAACTCACTTCTTCTTAGACATTTAAACTACATTGAGATAGCTGGTTTACCTCTTTTTCCTCACAAACTTCTTTCTTGTTTCCTTGTTCAAAAATCGGCTAAGCTTAGTTGCTTGTCAACTTCTAAACATTACATAAACAATGTGGTGAGTATTCAAGCTCCAAGCTTAATCTCATTGTAAACCCTAGGTTTTACATTGTTCAAAGAGCATTAAGGTAGTTGTTTTACCTTGGTCTTTGAAGGGAATTGGAATATCTACCAAGAGAGGACTCCACCAAGTCCTTGAAAGATTCAAATGGAGCTAGAACAAAGCAACACAATGAGCACCATTAATGGTGAATTTCGGACAACAACAAAACATGGAGGAAACTTGATTTTTCTTTGAGTTTCCTTACCTTGGAGCAAAGGAGAACAATAATATGTGAAAAGGTGAGCTCAAGCTCCTCCCATGGAAATTCCTCTTGGCACCGAAATGGAGCTCTTAGAATTTTGAAAGGATAGAATTGAAGAGCTTGATGAGACAAAGAGAATGGTGGTGTTTGTTTTTGATTTGGACAAGTGAGCTTGATTTTACAAGGGATCAAAGATGGAGTTAATGGTGGTGTTGGTATATTACCGAGAGAGAACAAGAAGAAGAGAGGTTGAAGAAGAAGGGAACCGTGTGAAATGAAGAAAGAAATGAGAGAAGTGAGATTGGTTTTGCTTTTGAAGATATTTATAACTTAAAGCAAATAGTAACTTATGAGTCATCTTTATTTACTTAACAAGTTAACATGTTTGGTGACTCATTACTACAAAAACTGGCCCCCTTTATATCACTAAGGGTATTATAGTCTTTGTTTGTCAATTTAATTACTTATGATAACATATGTTACAAACTAGCTTATAAAATCACTATTCACAAAAACAAGGCACATAGAAGTGAAATTTTTGATTTCCCATTGACATAGACTTCCAAATGTGATACTATATAGTACACATGTTAATTAAAGAGTAATGATGGACATTTAGCCATTCAAAACTCATTTACAAGACAATTTTTCAAAAACGTGCTTTAAGACTCCTTAAAGCACTTTTGTGTTTAACTTGTTTCAAGCTTGGTTTTCTTTGGTAATTGATTTAATATGTTCATTAACATATTTATAAGCATAGGTAGGACATTGGGTCTTTTAAAATTTATTCCAAGCTAGAGCACATTTTGCTCTTATGACTTTAGGTATTTCCTTGTGTTTTATTTGGTTTAACTGACTACCAAGGTTTCCTAAGGACTTAATTAGCCCTATTAAATCGTAATTGAATATTATTAAGTCTTGGTAGGCTCTTTGGGTCCTAACCAAGTTCATCATAGCTTAGAGCATGTTTTTTGCTCAAACTGTATCTTAGTGCTTTATTGCATTTACTGTGGTTTAAATTGTTCACTGATGTTTCTAAGGCACTTTTTAGCCTTTACATACCATAGTTTAAATGTTTAACAACATTCAAGGTTTGGGGTATTTCAATCTACCCCCTTAAAAGAACTTCGTCCTCGAAGTTCACTTCCCTCACATCTTGGATTAGAATACGGGATTACTTATAGAGAAAACTTCCATAACCAAATACACTTTACATCACAACCTCGGACTTAATGGTCCGGGCACACATTCACATCCATACATAACATATTCACATGATAACCTCAGGCTCAATGGTCCGGGTATCTTAACAACACTTACCATACATAACAACCCCTTTGACTCACTGGTTGGGTACATAACAACATTAGACACATAGGTCTATGTAACACAAACACATTTAGAACTCATAGGTCTTGATAGCCTACATTTAGGAGATCAAAGTCAAATAAACATTTATCACACATACCAAACACATGTCATAGCATGTATAACAATCAAAAATATCCTTTATATACACGGTGATCCCGCAGAACCCGGTCGCGATGGACACTTCCGCCCATGCCTTTGGGAGATTAAACACAATCACTTAAATTTGAAATTTTTTCCTTGTGAGGTTAAGTAAGAAGACTTTAATATGTAAAGTATCTATCAACGTTTTATAAATACCAATTGAAAATCCTTTTGAAAACACACACAACTCCAAGTCCAACTTAAGCTCTTTGCTTCTTTTATTAGCGTGGTTATTTGTGACCACTTATAGGGAGCTTCAAGAATCATCCAACCCTGATGTGATCAGCATCAGTGTAGAACTATCCTTCCACTCCAATTTGTGTTCGGCTTCCCTTGATCACTGTAAATCAGTTCCACTTCCCACTTCATTTTCAAGCATCAAATAAATCACTCATTTCCAATTTTCTATCTTTAAATCATTCTAATCATGATCATAACATCTCCAAAGGATAGAAACTCCGTCTATCAGTTACCTCCACTCACTTTAATCCTGTTGCCTAGGGAATCTTATTCTCACTAGGTTCTCTGTCGGTATCATGCCCTTTCTTGAATCACTATATATATATACACATATATTTTATCAAAATATAACACACAATTTCACATTTATACACTGTCGGGGTTTGCTCCCCCGGGAGTTTCTCTACTCCCACACTTGTACTATCACTCACAACTGTTAATAAATCAACACATTATCACATGGTATTCGCATCTTCTGTGCGCAATTACCACAATTAAACCATGAATGAATGTGTATGTTTACGTAACACACACACCAATCATCAAAACAATAATTTTGTGCTATGCACAATATAAGTCACATAACTACGTACACTTGTACGGTAATATACACTAAGGGTTTTGCGCTCTACCCCCCTTAAAAGGGATTACGCCCACGTAATCAATCACTAAACATTGGCTAAATGTTCTACCGTCGTGAAGTGTTTTAACTTCCACGCGGTCTATTACACAATGGATTCTGATTAGAGGATCTTAACCATATTGGCGGTTTAGTTCCTAAACCAAGAATTTCATTGGAGTTTGTTTAAACTCTTAGTTGGTTTCGATTCTGGCCTGTTAGGCTTCTAGGCGTTAATAATTAGCCATTCACTCATGTTCACCATGCACATTCAACACTTGAATCACTGGCTCACTAGTTTCTGCTGCGAAACTCTAAAACTGTAGAGCTTAATTGCTCCATTTGTATTCTTACTGTATTGTACATCCCCAATTGTCACCTTCATCTTGGTAACAATGGTTTCTCAACCGACGCGTGGTATCTCTTACCGTTAGCGAATTCGGTGAGTTATAAACTTTCTATCCACTTCCATAACAATTTACTGTGTATACAGCTATGTATTTCACAATGATTGACTTGTTCCCTTCCGACTTACTGTCGGTTGAGATTGAGCTACTACCTAGTGTGTAGTGCTCTCTCAGCTATTTACAACATTTGGGGTATTCCATACCGATATTTGGCAGTTAGTGCTACTGTAGTCACTTACTGTTAATCATGTCTCCACATTTGGTTTTGTACAAGTACTCCTTTATTGGTGCGGCCTTGCATTTCCTATGCATCGGCCTTTATAACATTATTCCTCCACAATTAACATGTTTCCAATTCCTAGCTATCCCACTCGATCATTATTGCGCAAGTGCAATACCAAAACACTCAGTCATACAGAGTGCAGAGGCGTAAACTTTTGACAGTAAATCCCTTATGCGATTCGCCATGGAATTCACACTGAGTTCCTCATCACATAGTACCTACCACTGGCGTATTGCCCAGTCTGTTTAACATCACTTACCTTGCATCTCTACTGAGTTAAACTCATAACTGGTCTTATCTGCCACGTCATTATTCAACAACACTTATACAACGGTCGCTTACTGCGCACCGTGCTTATTGTATAACACTAACTTACATGGTATTTATTGTCACATTAACTTCCACACATATACTTACATCATTCGTATTATGGTTCATCACTCATTTGGATGACTACTGCATGCTCCTTGAGCATCGATCATTCGAGTCACAAGCCGGCATTATTCAGCTCGTGTTTCACTTTATACACACATGTTACTAAGCTAACTGCTCTCTTTCAATAACAATATGGTCAATCCTTAACATATTTCTTGGGCTTGATACACATAACTACCGCTCCTGCGGTCTCACAATATCGAGAGGTATCCCCACTCTTAATGCAGTGATTCGTTTACCACTCTATTTACTCATATAACATAAACTTTTGCAGTCAATCTAACTTTCATAACACATTTTATTTGTGGCTTATAAGCCTTACTGCTTTGAGCTGCGCTCATTGTAGGCTGTCCACACATATGTACTTCTCTGTACAACATTACATGGTTGGGATATTACATTGGGCTCCATGACAAGGTCGTTACATTCCGTTTCCTTTCATGGGACGCCCCTTAGGATTGTCAGTCCGTCTCCTGACAACTTATGTCTAAACTGGGTGTTAGTTTCAACCCTCGTGTTTCTGTCATGCATTTCGTGCAACAATTGTTGATGCGAACACCCTTTGAGGATTGCTCCTGGGTGTTGCTAAGTCATGCCATTACATCTGGTTCGTACTTATTGGTATATACAGTTAGCCACGCCGTTTGCGTTCTTAACTGGCTTATTATCCTCTTCTGTGAAGATCAACACTTCCTGGTAGTGTAGGTACTCATTCTGGGAGTTTCATCCCATTCATTGCACATTAATGTGTCCACATTAGGCTGGGTCACCATTCCAGCTATCATGTTTATCCCTGGGGATCCTTAAGTCATATACGATGTCTTTACATTCAGTTAGTGCACTTCGCACCTCCTGACTCTTAAACATTACCTTGGAAGGAATTCACTAATCCTTTTAATCTCGTTAACTTAACTGAGTTCCTTAACTTCAACCATTCCTTGTAATCTTTAGCTCTTGTTTGATTTATACTGCTGACCGTAGACGGAGTCGACTACTTCCCGTGTTTCGGACTCCACTCGTATACATATGTGGGGTACCATACTGATACATTGCTACTTACCTAACTAACCCATAAGTAGGTCTGTCAGGCCCACAAGCTCCTATCGGAGTGCGGTCGTCCCACATTTCAGTTGGTACACTCGTAGTGTCCGTCACACGCCTAGGTGAAGTATTCTATTGTCAACTCCCTTATATTGTCCCGTGACAATATTCATTCCTTGCTTCCCGAACTTAATCGAGGGAAAGTTTATCCACTGTTGTATCTTTATCAACTGCCCTTGGTTTTACTGGTTTGGTTTAAAAGAAGGTTAGAAAGAAGTGTTGGTTTGGAAGAAAATTTGGTTTTGAAAAGAAAAGGGTTTGAATAAATTTGGGTTTAAAAGAAAATTTTCATGGTTTCACAACATCTTCTTACCTTAACCAAGTCTAGCTTCTTGCTGACTGGTGTACTTACAACTACAGGGGTTAGGCTAACAGGCCTTTCCACTGTTATGACGATCACATTTAACTTTCTAGTACTTTACTAAGTACTTGTAGTGGTTATAAATTTCCCGAACAGCCCTGTTATAGCAGCACTTGCTATGGCAAGTGCGCCATGCTAACTGGCTATTGGTTTAACACATACCGGTTGTGGTATTGTTTTTATCCGCACTGTCATCAGTGGCCTTGTTGGCCCTCACTGATCTTACTGTCTTGATATTAACTCTTCTGGGTGACTTCTCACCGTCTTCACATGACGATCATCAACTAGGGTGTTTCCCATTCTGGGAGACCCCTTTTTCTTGGTATTGTATTCTCCTTGTAGCCCGTTCCACGTATTTGGGCACTACGTTGTAGTTCCTTTTCGGTTAGTATACCGTTGGTGTATTATTTATCAACTGCGGTCCCGTAGACACTCGTCTCGGGTTTTATTAATCTACTTCTTGCCTGTTGCACGGTTGGTGCTTGCAAGCTGGTTATTCTCGACTGCTTAGCACGTCGACCCAGGTTGCCGGAAATTCTATTCTCCTATACACTGATTCTTCATTCTTTGTTATGAAATGCGGTTAGCATTGTTCAGATGCGCACCGTCTCCGGGATTCCCGGTTTTCGGGATCTACCGTATGACAGGTCCTCCATACCTTTAGAGGTATTAAATAACAGCCAGATCGGGTATTCCCGAGTAAGAGAGGACTTCCATCTCTCTGGCGTTGTTTCCCAAGTCATAAAACAGGGATTGTGGAGGGTGGGATGGATATTGTGGGTTTCCAGTACACACTGGAAATTCCTATCTAGTGTATCTCTAACGCTATCACTCAACCCTTAACCCAAAGTACTTAAATCCTAACTCGGTACATCCTAAGCTCGGTAGTTCAGTCATCAGAGCGATATTTCGCTCTGATACCACTTTTTGTAACACCCCATCCGACAAACTACACACTTAACAACAAACTGCAGCGGAAAACAACCTTCAACACATTACTTAACTCGTTGGTGTTACACGCCGTTAGCCACCCACGTGGCTAACAAGGCTAATCCATATACATTGTACCGGTTTGATGGGCTAAATTCCCGAGCAACTACACATTATTATCCATTTCCATTAACAACAACATACATCTTTCAACTATACCGAGTATTTATAAACTGATGCCGACAACAATTTCGGTCTTACTACACCTACTGTATACATACACTTAAATGAATACCCTTGTACAATGACTACCCCGTCCTACTCTCGAACGGCTTCCAGCTCTCTGTACCTGAAATAGGAAAAGAAGAGAAAGGGTGGCCCCCAAGGGGCTCAGCACCTTTGCTGGTATGGTAATCCCGCAGCCCACATGCTACCGGGCCACGCACAACTAATTGTCGTCTTGGCATGCGGTTGATTATATTTAAATCATGCATGTAACAGTAAACACACAACACATAACATTTCGCCTCAACGGGCTCAACAAACGGATAATATATCCTTACTTAATAAGTCACTCATGGTATTCATTATCCCTAGAGTGTTCCTCCTCTAATGGAGCTACTTCCTTAATAGACGACACTTACCCTTAATTCGGGTTAACCTTAAACGCCTCCTTTCTCAAACTGGGAATCATATCCTTGATCCACATACTCCACATTTTACAACCTATAACATACACTTCATAACATCACACAACAACACTTTGCACGTTTCAACGTGCACAACATAACACCGCAATAGATATTGCATCACAACAAAAATACATAACATAACGGGAATGGTTCTCTTAGGAACCGACCCAAACATTGCTTATACACTGGTGAGCCTAGAGAATGTTGTCAGTCTCATGATAAGCTCGTTATACAATAACAACAACACTCATTACCGTCCTAATAGTTGGACGAGTAACTTAAGTTAAGGCGGTTCGGGTTTGGAGGCCCGAACACACCACACACACATGTTCCCCCTAAACCGATCATAAGTCAGAATAGCTAAGCTTTGGAATAAGCTAATGGGAGATCATAACCCGTGAGGGAAACAACCATAACAAAGAGAAGGGTAAGGCTAAGAAGGATACCCTCTCCCAAACAACGCGCGACCGGCCTAACCGGATTCCTCACTACTATTAGTACATACTTACTTTAGATATTAGTTAGAACCCCACTATGGAGTCTATCATAACCACACACCATACAGTATTACAACTGGGTTAAACACACAAGGGAGATCCCTACATTCACATACACATATCACACAATTAACACACGCATAGCCGTGGTTAGTACGTCCCATGATTCGGGTCGTTTACTCCGAATACCGAACTCTCATGTGATCCTAGACTCAATTAACTAAGGTTAACACTTCCGAGGTTAAATGGTATCGGAGTTGTACACGCCACATAAATGAATTACTGTAAACTCATTACATGTTTAATCTTACAACGTGGCAAACATACAGAAAAACACATTGGCATACAAGCCGGTGTAATCCGGTAGGACACAGGTTGCAAGAAAACCATACCTGTCACCGGAGTCCACTTTATCACGTCCACTTATGTTCCTCGAGCAATTCTCGAACAACTGATAACATTACATGTACTTTTATTAACATTGGGGTAACATGTTTGTTTATAGTCTAATGCTTATAACTTTTCCCCGTTAACTTGGTTAAATAACTTTACATTTTTAACATGTTTCACTCTTTCATTTTACTTCAATTTTTCACCCACCAAATTGTGACTATAACTCACCTAACATGTCCTACACAACCTTATAACATCATTATCCATCAATCCCCATCATTAGACATCTTTTAATAACCTAAAACAACAATTTTAGAGTGGTCCGGGACTTGGTCCTTACCTTAAGTCCCGGACCAACACTTAATGAAACTCTCGGCCATTTTAAATAGGGTGGTCCGGGACCTTGTACTCACCCCAAGTCCCGGACCGCTACATGGAGCAACTCACGGCCTGTTTTTGATATATGGTCCGGGACTTTAACCATTAACCAAGTCCCGGACCCAAGCTACAGAATGCTATATTTGCATTTTTCTAACCTTGTTGCACTATTTCTCCACCTCCATTAATTATCCAAACTTCATACATGAACTTAGGCATACTCTAATACCAAAATATCACTTTGATTCTCCTTACAACATTGTCTTTTTTTTGCATAATTTTGGGCCGTCCGACCCACCGTCCGACCCACAGCTGGGTCGGACCATTCCAGAAACTTTTCCCGTCTGCTAAATACTCATGTCCGACCCATGTCCGACCCAACCATCTGGGTCGGACCATTCCAAAGACTTAGAGCACACATGTCCGACCCATGTCCGACCCAACCATCTGGGTCGGACCATTCCAGAAACTTCAACGGGTAACTTAACAGAGGCTGTCCGACCCACCCTGGGTCGGACCACTGGGTCGGACAACATCAGAAGTTGTCCAAAACTTGTCAAACTTTCTCCAAACTTTTCCTCAAGCCTCCTAATGTGTTCTAACATCATTTGGCACCCTTAACCCTTCATATAACATCCATAAAACTCATTTTATAACTCCTTAAACACTTACTCTCTTCTTACCAAAATTCCTAACACTTATGTTGTTTTCTCCTTAAGGTTTCTAAGTGGTATTTTACCTATAATGACCACTATACCAAGGTGTTTCCTCTACACCTTAACATCATCTCTCAAGCTTCTTTTCTTACTAACTAAACCTCCTTTTTTCACATCTTACCTAAACATTACTTATTCCTTGGATATCAACATTACCTAAACCTTAAACAACTTCCTAGTTCACCAAAACTTTCTTAAAACACTTAGAACTTCTTGCACATTTTCCAAATTTTGCCATAGCTTCTCTTGTATATACTCACATCCAAACACTTAGGTTTTTACCTTATTTCATTCAAGAACAACTAAAATCCATCAAGCACACTTTATACACAAGACTTCACACATTTAGCACTACATCACAATATAGTGCATAAGCTTAAATTGCTTGGCACTTAGGCCCTTAAATGACATGGCTCTTAGGCCCTTAAATGACATAAATCTTAAACACTGAATTTCCCACATAAATAATGCCTTTAACCTGCAAATACACCCAACAATACATATGCCCTTAATAAAGTCCTTGAGAGCATTTAACTAGCTCATTCACCATTGGCTCCTTATATCATTTTAACAAGCAATATAAACTCACTTCTTAGACATTTAAACTACATTGAGATAGCTGGTTTACCTCTTTTTCCTCACAAACTTCTTTCTTGTTTCCTTGTTCAAAAATCGGCTAAGCTTAGTTGCTTGTCAACTTCTAAACATTACACAAACAATGTGGTGAGTATTCAAGCTCCAAGCTTAATCTCATTGTAAACCCTAGGTTTTACATTGTTCAAAGAGCATTAAGGTAGTTGTTTTACCTTGGTCTTTGAAGGGAATTGGAATATCTACCAAGAGAGGACTCCACCAAGTCCTTGAAAGATTCAAATGGAGCTAGAACAAAGCAACACAATGAGCACCATTAATGGTGAATTTCGGACAACAACAAAACATGGAGGAAACTTGATTTTTCTTTGAGTTTCCTTACCTTGGAGCAAAGGAGAACAATAATATGTGAAAAGGTGAGCTCAAGCTCCTCCCATGGAAATTCCGCTTGGCACCGAAATGGAGCTCTTGTAATTTTGAAAGGATAGAATTGAAGAGCTTGATGAGACAAAGAGAATGGTGGTGTTTGTTTTTGATTTGGACAAGTGAGCTTGATTTTACAAGGGATCAAAGATGGAGTTAATGGTGGTGTTGGTATATTACCGAGAGAGAACAAGAAGAAGAGAGGTTGAAGAAGAAGGGAACCGTGTGAAATGAAGAAAGAAATGAGAGAAGTGAGATTGGTTTTGCTTTTGAAGATATTTATAACTTAAAGCAAATAGTAACTTATGAGTCATCTTTATTTACTTAACAAGTTAACATGTTTGGTGACTCATTAATACAAAAACCGGCCCCCTTTATATCACTAAGGGTATTATAGTCTTTGTTTGTCAATTTAATTACTTATGATAACATATGTTACAAACTAGCTTATAAAAATCACTATTCACAAAAACAAGGCACATAGAAGTGAAATTTTTGATTTCCCATTGACATAGACTTCCAAATGTGATACTATATAGTACACATGTTAATTAAAGAGTAATGATGGACATTTAGCCATTCAAAACTCATTTACAAGACAATTTTTCAAAAATGTGCTTTAAGACTCCTTAAAGCACTTTTTGTGTTTTAACTTGTTTTCAAGCTTGGTTTTCTTTGGTAATTGATTTAATATGTTCATTAACATATTTATAAGGCATAGGTATGACCATTGGGTCTTTTACAAATTTATTCCAAGCTTAGAGCACATTTTGCTCTTATTGACTTTAAGGTATTTCCTTGTGTTTTATTTGGTTTAACTGACTACCAAGGTTTCCTAAGGACTTAATTAGCCCTATTAAATCATAATTGAATATTATTAAGTCTTGGTAGGCTCTTTGGGTCCTAACCAAGTTCACTCATAGCTTAGAGCATGTTTTTGCTCAAACTGTATCTTAGTGCTTTATTGCATTTACTGTGGTTTAAATTGTTCACTGATGTTTCTAAGGCACTTTTTAGCCTTTACATACCATAGTTTAAATGTTTAACAACATATCAAGGTTTGGGGTATTTCAGGAAGTGAGAGGAAAGAGAAGAAAGATGACTTTTAAGGCATTAATGGTAAGGCATGGGTCTTGTGTAGTATTGGTGACTAAGCACACCTAATGAAGATATTTGGTTCAAATTTAGCAAGGTGGCATCCAAGGGAAAAGGCATTGCCGGTCAGCTTTTGCTCCAAGGGTAAAATGGTCTTTTTGCTTCCTTTTTAATGTTATGACTTATAACTTGTACATTTGGACTTATATCATGTGTTAGTTTGTTACCAACATGATTTCCTTGTCCTAAAGTGTGTAAAAATGTATTCTTGAGAAATTGGTATACTTTAATATTCATTAAAACTAGTAAAAATGTATACTTTGATTCACCTTTGATATTGATGTTCTTTTTGCACATCATGTGTATCTTGGACTTGTTTAATGTGTTAACATGTGTAACATGTGTTATTTAGTGTCCAAAGGTGTATACACTTGTGTTACAAGTGATATTTTACTCACTAGTCATTTTGACTTCTTAAGGTACATTTTTCCTTAAGTGTTTGTGTTCTTTGTTCATGAAGATGTGTATATCACGATAAATCAATTGTAGGTTGAATTTCCTCCTTTACTATGCTGCACTTATGTCCATGTGTTTATATAAGGTTTAGTAACCTTCATGGAGTATATATTTATTTATATAAGTGTACTTAGGAGTTTTCATGATTCATGTTCATTAAGGCTTATAAGCCATCTTAATTCATTAATTGTCTTTTAATTTGGTTTATGAATCTTAGGGGTATTTCACCTATGCTATCAATAAGATAGGATGCAAGGGAAGCCTTCTTAAAATGAAGAATTACGCACTCATTACGTAAAACATACACTTTGCGGTTTTCACTCTACCCCCCTCCCCCCATAAAAGGGATTACACCCACGTAATCTACCATGTGTCCATATTGGACACTGGTCTAAGGCGTTCATCCGTCATGGAGTGTTTCAGCTTCCACGAGGTCTATTATACAATGTTCTTTGGTTAAAGGGTCTTAACCATATTGTTGGTTTAGTCCTTGCACCAAGAATTGTCATTGGAGTTGTTTGAACTCATAACCTGGTTCGATTCTAGCCTTTTAGGCTTCAAGGCATTGCTAATTGACCATTTATTCACTAGGTATCTGAAACTGTAGAATTCTGGGCCCACCAGCTTCTGCTGCGCGACCTGATAACTTAGGGTTTGTTCACCCTTCTCGTTATACTTAATGTGTTACACATCACCTTTTTATCCCTTTTTATCTTGGGTATAAGTTTTATCCATCAACTCCTGGTATTTCTTACCGTACGTGAATTGATGAGTTATAGATTCTTTATCCAGCTCTCTGGAATCTATTGTACATACTATTGTGTACTTCTGTGATTATTCACTTGGTTCTTCCGACGTGTTGTCGGTTGAGGTTGAGCCACTACTTAGTTGTAGTGCTTCCTCTGTTGTTGATGGTTTCTGAATTACGCCCACTTAACTGGTTTTGTACAAGTGTTCTTTTACTTGTACGATCTTGCATTTCTATGCATCGGTCCTTATGACTTTCATAAGTTTCCTTCTATTTTCATTCCGGTGGAATTCACATCTTGTGATTGTTGGTGTGTTCCACACCCTTCGTGCTTCTTTGGCCCAAGGCCGCACGGTTTGTTTCTAAGCTTTTGCTCACTAGCTTGTTCCATGTTCATTGTGGTGTTTACAACACTTCCATATTCAATACGGTTGATTATCCATCAATTGGGTACTCTTGTCCCGAAGTTTATTACTTCTGTTATCAATTTGATCCCTTAAGGATATGCTTCTAGTTCCTTATCCAATTACAATAGGAATGGATATTGCCTCCTCTGTGAGGTGTTTCATCACTTGGTGTAGACTCCTGGCTTGTTCCCCGGTCTGTCTACCATCTCTTGATTAACATCTCCATATCCTTGTGTAGTTATTGAGATACATTGGTCACTTGTTGTGCACCAAGTTCGTATTTATTCACGACTTAGTTTTCATGGCATCCGCTATTACATTAGCTTCTGCTCATGTATTCCTACCATTTAGAAAATGGTTCGCCATTTACTTGGCTGATTGTAGAATATGATATTCTTTTATGTCTCTGAGCTCCTTGGCGTGTTACACTCTATACTTACATTATGCACATACAGTGTTCCTGCTAAACTGATTACTCTTCAGTTTTTAACAATTGCCATTAAAGCTACCTTCAGTTTCATTTGTTACAATTATCGCTTGGCAATGACTAGATGCTCAAGCTTCACTACATTAGTTGTTCTAAAAGAGATGTATTTTCAGACATCCACTGAGGGCATCCTCTTCTATGGAATCTATGTGTTCACCGCTCTCGCAGTCTCACATTAACGAGGGGTATCCTTGCTCGTTATTTAATACAGTCTTTACTGGTGCCATTCTTGGCAACTCTTCATATGGTTCTTAGTAGGTTTTGCAACCGTTGGATCTACGTATTGTAGTAGGTTCATGGCTTACTAGCCACGTTGCCTAGAGTTCTGCTCATCTTAGGCTGTTCACGAGTATTGCTTCCCCGTATACCATCGAATGGCTTAGAGGTAATACTGGGCTCCATGATAAGATCGTCGCATCACGCTTCCGTTTATTGGAGACCCTTAAAGTAATAACCGGTTGCCTCTTGGCAATTCAGGGTACTTTCCGTTCGGTGGAATCCCTTCGGTGTTCTAACCGAGTGTTCGTTCTAGCTCGTGTGTTCTTATCACGACATTTCATTTGACACCCTTCAAGGATTGCTCCTGGGTGTAGTTAAGTGATGCCATTTCATTTGGCTCACACTTTGGGTATGTTCAGTTTATTACCCCGCTTACGGTTCTAGATTTCAAATTGTCCCATTTAGGGTTATGATGTCTCCCGCTCTTAGGGTAGACCATGGATATTTTTCCTTTATATTCTTGTTTGGGTTTAATGTCTTCTTCCATGAAGAACACTATTTCCCGATAGTTTTGGCGATTGTCCTGGGAATTCCATCCCGTTTGTTGAATTATTGATGTGTTGCGTTAGGCATTCGCCTTCGTGTGTTCATATTGGGTATTCATTCCAGCTGACATGCTTGCTTTTGGATTCCCAAGACATATCCAATGTCTTTACTCAATTGTTAGTGCTTCTCGCACTTCTTAACTCTTTATCATCCTCCTAGAGTGCGTTCTTGACTCCTTTGGCTTTGCAAGCTTCTCTGAGTTCCTTTGATCGTTCGAGGTGTCCAACTATTTTGGTTTGAATTTACTCCATTGTCCGTAGAACGGAGTTGACTACTTCTTGTGTTTCGTACACTACTCGTATACATACGTGGGGTACCTTACTGTTACATTACTACTTACCTAACTAACTCACAAATAGGTCTGTCAGGCGCGCATGCTCACTCGGAGTGCGGTTACCCCACATCCCATTTTTGGTACACTTGTAGTGCTCGTCACACGCCTAGGTGAAGTATTCTATTGTCAACTCCTCTTGTATCATTCTATGATAACTTACCGTGATTCTCTGATTTGGTTTTTAAATTTGAGGTTTAAATAGAAAAGTTTGTGTTTGAAAGAAAAATCTTGAGTTTGAAAGAAAATTTTCATGGTGTTCCTATGTCTGAGGTCTTGACCAAGTCTAGCTTCTCGCCGACTGGTATGTTCCTTTAAGGCGATGGTCAGGCCGTTGGGCCTTTTCAAGGTTTCGTTCTTCAAAATCTTAGGATTGGTGATCCTATATTTGCTTTACTCATGGTGGTACTTTAGTAAGTACTTGTTGGTTATTAAAGTTTTCCAAATAGCCCCGTGGTTACTGCACTTGCCTGGCAAGTGCGCGAGTAGGTTGGTTTTCAGGTTAACATATACCGGTTACGGTGTTGTTTCCATCCGTATTTGGTGGTTTTATTGGCTCTTCCACCGATCTTTTGATCTTAGTGATCAATCTCCTGAGTAGCTTCTTAGTGTTCTTGACAAGGTTGTCGTTAATTCGGGTGCTTTCCCGATCCTTGGGGTTCTCCGTGTACCTTGCTTCGTTGCTCGTTCCCACGCCTTTACGGTGGTTACCGAGGCTTGACTAATCCTTAGGAGCTACGTCGTAGTCCTGTTGGTGTAAGTTTCATGAATACTCTCATAGTTGTCTGAACTATGTTATTCGGGTATTACTACCTTTCAGCGTTGTAGGTTTGGAGTTATCCAACCTTGACTAATTCCTTAGTCGGTTGTATACCATTGGCGGAATTATCAAGCGTTTGTAGTCCAGACTCTCTTGTCTCGGGTGTTGTTACTCCGCCTTTTTCGCTTCATTGCGCGGTTGTGCTTCCCTTCTTGCCGGCTACGCATGGTTCTCGCGACTGCGAAGCACGTCGCCCCATGGTGCCGAAAATTTCATTATCCTATGGTTACGATTCTCAATCTACCGCCAATAAGCGCGGTTATTGTCATTCAAACGGGAACCGTCCCCGGGATTTCCAGTTCTCGGAATCTACCGTATGACAGGTTCCTTCTCTTACAAGCTTTATTCTTACAACTGCCATATTGGGTTACCCGAGTAGGAGTGGTCTTTCCATCTCTCTGGTGTTCTTCTCCCAACTTTATAACGTGGGATGCGGAGGGCGGGTATGATATTGTAGGTATCCAGGTCACACTGGAAGTTCCTAACTAGTGTACCTCTCATGCTAATACTCAACCCTTAGCCCTAAGTCTCTAATTCCTAACTCGGTATTTCCTAAACTTGGTATTTCGAGTCATCAGAGCGATACTTCGCTCTGATACCACTTTTTGTAACACCCCTACCACTAATCAAGTCATTACCTCCTAATCTGTCTCAATTACCAATACCAAAGCAGCGCAATTCTTTCTCCAAACGGTGGGTGATACAATGCCGTTAGTCACTCACGTGACTAACAAGGCCAAATCCAATACAACAATCCAATTACAATATCGGTCTGATGAACAAGTATACCGAGTACTCAATACCAAACAATACATTTCATTCCTTAACCAAATCAAATTCAAATACATTCCTTAATTCAATTCTATACCGAGTATCTACAATCCTCAAGTCTGCCGATAACATTTCGGACTTACAATTCAACAATACAAAATAAATATAATTTTCCTTAATCGACTACCCATGCTTAAGTAGCAACCTCGTCCTACTCTCGAACGGTGATCGGCTCCAAAGTACCTGTAAGTAAAAACCACTGCTGGAAAAAAAAGAATAAACAACGCCGTTTTTAAAACAGTTATATTTATAAATCGTTTTTTTAGCATTTTATAGAACGATTATAATGTAAGGTGTTGTATTTATGGTTTAAGCCGGACATTTTAAAGAACGTTTCACTTAGGAAGCGTTCTTTATTGTATCGCGCCCAAAGACAAAAAAAACGCTTGGAAAATAAGCGTTCTTTATATGAAACATATAAAGAACGCTTCTCGTATAAAGCATTTTTTATGTCTCTAGAACGCTCATCATAAAGAACGCTTCCGTTTAGAAGCGTCTTTTATGTTTTTTGTCTCTCAGCATAAAAAATGCTTTTGAAGTGAAGCGTTCTTTATGATGCCTGAATAATTCACCTCCCGAAAAAATTAAATCTCTCCCGCGCGTAACCCTCAAGAGCTAGCTACCTCTCTCTCGACTGAGCTCACATACGTACCCCGGCCAGTACCGTCCGCTAGCTACTGCGCCATCGCCGCCACTGCCGTGTCGCCGTCCGTGCCGCCGCCACCGCTTTCCAACCGGCCGTCTCTCGCGCCTGCTACGCGTTGATTTCTCCCGATATTTGCGCCCTGATGATCATCAATTGATCGACCCAAATATGCATGCCTAGCTGTCGATAGCCTCTGTTTCGGTAATTCATCAAATCTGCGAACATGAACAGGAACATATATATTTCTGCTCTTTCACTCTTATTAATTTTGCAACCTGCTATCGAACAGGAACATACATGCCTGTCGCCTCAGTACATACGTATATCATCTGCAGTAATTAGTTTTACAACCCAACTGGCGTAATATCGATCATGCTCTATCGCCTATATTCTTGATTCTGCTAGAGGTAATTTTACTAACCAAACTGAATGATTAATGTTTTTATTAGGATTAAGTGCATGTTTAGGATTAATTAATTTTGCAAACCGGATTAAACTGTCACAAGCATGATTTTTGGTAGTATATACTTGTTGGTTGTGTCCAAATGGACTTGAGATTAATATGTTATTAGGCGAAAAATATAAGTGTTTGGGCATACAAATATAGCCACGTAGTTATGGTGAAATTTTGCAAAACCAAACTGTCGATCAGGAAGATACATGCTCTGTTTGAGATTAATGTGTTTATTAGGATTAAGTGTATTTGGGATTAATTTTGCAAACCAAACTGTCGCCTCTTGTACATGCTCTATTGTGGTGAAACCCTATATTTTTAGGGGGGATTCTATCGGATTTCCCAGAAAATTTTGTCAAAGTATTGAATTATTGGATTCAAATGTAATTATTCTTGTGTACAAACTATCTTTTGCAGGCATTGGTAGTAACTTTCATTGTCACACCTCATACGGGCTGGTTGATTAAAGTATAGCAATATTCACATCAGGACTAAGCAGACTACTAGGTTAGTTTATAATTTTTCTCTAATTACTTCTTAATTGTTCATATAGTGTTTCTCTTAATAGCTATATATTAAATGACTATATATGACTCTATGTATGACACTGACTATATTTATGTAATGATATTGTGCAGATTATGGATGCCAACGATCATGAGATGCTCCTACAATGTGATGAGGATATGGAGATGGAGATAGATGCAGAGATGCAGTTAACGGAGCGTACACAGATTGTCATTGCCGTTGATCAGCCTACGACCTTTCAGGGCCCTCCACGAAAGACACGAGGACCGTCACGTGGTCTAAATGAGAAGGAGAGTGGCATGATTGATCTGGTGTGGGATAGGTACATGTTACACCTATATGTTATTATGTCTTATTTTTTCATATATATACTGATATTTGTACATTTATACATAGTACTATATATATTACGTATGACTAACATATATACTGTTAATATTACAGGTATCTTAGACCCACTGGCGCGTCTAAGCAGAAGTTTGCCAGTGCCATGGGTCGATTGGTTAAGACCCATTGCTGTATCAACAAAAACCGGAGGAACCAAGATCTGGAAAAAAAAGAACATCATGTGGACGAGCTTGAAGAAGAAGTACCAGATCCCAGATGAAGCATATGATAAAGTGTTGTCACTGCTTGCTTTGCGTATGCGAGCGTTCAAAAATAGGCTGGTGGCTGGTTGGATCAATACGGACAACCCGAAGCAGGTGCCTCCCTATGAGTTGTACGCTGGCATGATCACTGAGGAGGAGTGGAAGGAATTCTATGAAGCACATATCACCCCTGAGTTCAGGGTACGTAATTGTTTTCATAGATTAACTTTTGAGTTTATGTTGTTAAATAAAAGGATAAAGTTAAAATGAATTGTATTAATTCTTTCCACAAGCAGTTCAGGAAAAAGCCCGACAAAATCGCTTGAAAGATCATAATCCACACTACATGGGCCGAGCTGGGTACGCGGGGCGTATACCAGGCTGGATTGAAAAGGGGTTATTGAAGCGTGTGTGTGAGGACGGCACAATTGAGCTGATTCAGAGTCCGGATGAGGTGAATCGGGCACAAGCATACATGCCTGGCCGCCAATTAGAGAAGGACGGTAAAATGTATTATCCGCGGAAGGAGACTGCAGACTTAGCTGAAAAATTATGAGTATCCTGAGTAATATTTAATAGTTTATAAATTTTTCTTACAATTTATGTATGTTTTATTTATTTGATCTAATTCATAATTTACATTTTTTTTGCGTGTACAAGACTGCAGAGGGTGCTGATTCTTTTCTTGGCCAGCCTCATAGTCAGGATGATCCGTTGAACAAAGCGCGTGGCAAGAAGGATTACCCTAGGAGAGTTCGAGGATTTGGATCCGCAGTGCGTCAGCGAGATGTTTTTCCGCGCTCCCAGCGGATGGGGGGAGAGGAAGAAATGAGGGACATCGAAAGGAAGTTGTCACAGCAATTCCAATCTAATTTGCAGCAGCAGATGCAACAAATGGAAGCAAGATTGATGCAACAGCTGAGTCAGGGGCATCAATCTTCTAGCTCATCAGTGTATGCCCCTGCACCCGTTTCCACCCCTGCACCTGCTTCCACCCCTGTACCATCTCAGGTTTCTCATTCTTACACTGTACCTGCACCTTCTGATCCATTCCCATATTCTAAGCTTCAAGTATGTGTGAATTTTAGTGGTTTGTCGTTATTTATTTTTTCAATTAATCAAATTATGCATGTTGCAATGTATATATATATATGAATCTAATTGTTTTTGTTCGTTTATTAGGAAACCAAAAAGTGTCGTCTTCTGCAGATCAATGAACATGGCACCTTTATGGTTGCATTAGGCACAATTCTACAGACTGATTCGGCGTCACTATATTTTAAGCGAGTTCCGCCCTAGTACGTCCGTGTGTTCGTAGACAATGTCTATCAAGGCTGTGATACCATTCCACTACCGATGGAGTGGAATGGTTGGAGCACTGTCATTGAAGCACGTGGCTCACAAGTACCGTGGCCTTGCAATCTGGTTGATTTATATGATAGTACGGTAAGCAAAAGAACTTAAATTTGTTTACTAATTAACATTCCATATATAACTGCAGTTTTAGGAATAGTTTCCTAACGTATACTAACTTGTCATTTCTTAGGCACCTGTTCCTATTGCTGACAAAGGTAAGCAAGTCCGTGCGTCGAAAGGAAAGGGACCATCAGGTCAACAGGATGATCACTACATCAGTCCACTTCGAAAAGATTTCATTCTTCCCCAAAATTTGGTGAATACACTGCGAAAGCGTCAGCAGGTCTTATATAACATGATACTCGGGAAAGGTGATGATTTCATTCAGTTCATCGTTAAGGTTCCAGCGTCTGTGTTCCACAACAAACAACCCCAGGAGTTGCTGATCAGTATAGAAATTTGATAATGCAAGAAACTTCATTTTTCAACACCATTCAAGTGTAGTTGAACTCATGGGGAACAAACAGCATTTATAGGTGCAAATTGGTTCAGTTCAGACACAACTTCAAAGAAGAAAAGAAATAGCTGCAGCGCGTACTCATGACTTCTGCTGATCTTCATCATCATAAGCTATTGATTTCGTCCAGTAAGCGCACATGTGATCCTTGACAAACTCTAGATCGGCAAGTGAATAAGTAGCTCCTTGTTTTTCGAAGAAGTCAGTACTGCACGCAAGAATTATAAAAGCAATTAAGTACGCCATTTAAACATATCCAACCATGCACAAACAGTTAAATTACTAATTCAAACAAGACTTATAATACGTACTTCATTGACATTGTGGATTTTATCGATTTTGGACACGATTTCGTACATGTATCGCATCACAAAATATCCACAACTGCTGCTATCCGGTTGCCTGGGACACTATTTTCAATAAAATTATATTATTTAATTATATATACACGCACTAATATACAAAATATATTTATGTAGGCATGAGTAAATAGAATGTTTTTTTTACCTTTTCAAAAATTGTATATTCAAAGGAAAATTCATTTGCCCGACACTGTGCATACCTTCTCTAAAACCACTGAAATGAATTAAAACAAGCATTTAAGTGACAAGGTAAAAAAAGTTTAAAATTTATTTGTGAAATGAAAATATGCACTATTTACTTACTTTGTCAGCAGAGCATAAATGGTGATGTTCCTAATTCCTTTAATAGGGTCAATCACTATACAGCATGATGAGTAAGTACAAACCACTAACAACAACCAATGATTGCTACAAGTGCAAACAACAACAAATCAACTTAGCTTCGAAATATATATGAGTTAATATAAAACAATAAAGACAAACGCATAAGGTGGTCAAGCACGCTTACATCTGATGATATGGTATGAGCACAAATCGGCTTTTCCTGGTAACCGCCGCAATTATGGCATTGCGCACATGGCTCTGACACGCAACACCGTCTCTCGTAGCTTCATCGGCAGACATGATTTGTGGACATAGGAAGGTGATCGTATTTGCCATTTTGTTTGACGCCAGCCTCAATAGTAAGGGCCTTTGATGACAAAGGCATTAAATTAAAATTATACATAAAACTTACTATGATCTTTGAGAGAGAAAAAAATATGATACTTACAAGCAATACGATTGAATCACCGAGATGTTCAGCATATCACCAAGCAGCAGCTCCTTGACATCTCTAACAAATTATAGTACCAACATAAGTACTTAGTAGCTAGCTTCCATCTGTGTTTGGATTTTAATTGTAATTAAGTTTTGTCTGCATGTTTGGTAATACTAGCAAATCTCTGTTAATTTGGTACTAATATATACTAGCTGATTAATTTGTTGCAATTGGCCTGGGATCTGATGTGTTTTGCTGTAAATTGAATTCGTATAGATTTAATTTCTCTGTTACAGTTTGTTGTGATGGATTCTGATGTGTTGAAAATGCAACAATGCATTGATCTGATGTAATGATATATATATATATATATATATATATATATATCTGTAGCATTTGTTGGAACAGAGATTTGTGGAAAAAAAAATTTAAAAAAGGAAGATATAAAGAACGCTTATGCATATAAGCGTTCTTTAAACTCTCCCGCCAACCATTATAAGAAACGCTTATCACATATAAGCGTTGTTTTTGTCTAAGCATAAAGAACACTTTCTAGGCTAAAACGTTTTTCATGTTGTCATCTTTCTCGCATTATAAAGAACGCTTTGCAAATAAGCGTTCTTTAAAGATAGTATAAAGAACGCTTTGGAAGCGTCATTTAAAATGTTAGTTCATTTGCGTCGCTCGAATAAACTGCGCTTTATAAACGTTCTATATGTCCAATTTAAGCGTTGTTCATTCCTTTTTTCCAGCAGTAAACGGTGCCCCAAGGGGCTCAGCGAATTGCTGGTATGAAATTCGCATACCCCGCGTGCTAACGGGGGTACGCTGACTACTTTGTCGAGAGCATGGGATTCATTTCAATTCAATCATCATGCAAGATAGCAATACATTAGACATACACAATAGTCCAAACATTATTCGACATAGAATACAACCACTAACTAACACATCAAGGTAGTTAGTTTATTGCATCTTGCTCTTAGGCCTTTAGGGTTTCTACCTCACTAGGCCTTAGTCACTTACTCGTTGTCTTACCCACTCTCTTGGGTTACTCTTACTCAAGCTCTCTTATCCTCAATCTCAATCAAGTTCTACAATACTCAATCCCAGTCCTCAACTCCCAAGTTCTCAATTCTCAACTCAATTCTCAATCTCAAGTTTCAAACTAAATTCTCAATTTTCAATTTCAACTCTCAAGTTCACAAATTCTCAACGAGACATCTTTTAAGTCATTACCCATGACCTCCGGGTAGAGTCATACACAAAACTCACCACCGGGCTTTCAAATACAAGTCTTACTTCCCCGGTTTCGACCCTACTCTGGGTCTAGCATAGTGGGAAGGTTCGACTATCAAACGGAACTATACACTTAGCTCCTCATATTCTTAAACGTCGTATCTCTACCGGACTACTCAATTTCCTAAATACTCCTCTCTCGGAGTTATATTGTAATCATATAGATTAGCTTAGAAGTATCTCTCTCGATATCATCTAATAGATTAGGGAATTTTCTCAATGTCTAGTATTCTCTGACTAAGGGTTTCCCCAACTTATCGAATACTTTTTATGTTCGGGACATTTTCTCACATTGGTCGAATCCTCATATTGTAGATCGACTATCTTTTAAAGGAGTTTGATGGTCCTTTATAATTCTTTTACTTCTCTCAAGAGTTCTTTTCTTGGGGCTATCATCATCCTCTAAATTGAGGTTCATTATATCTTTCCACTATTATTTGTTTCGTGGATTATTTCAATTCGGTTCTCTAACCGTTATCGGGAGTTTACCAATCCCGTACAACTCTCTCTCACGTTCTAGTGAGTTCATAAGTTTGCATTATCATTATTCTTGAATCGATAGTTTTTGTGTGTTTCCACGTTTTCATTATTTTGCGAAACGACTCTTTCTACGAGTCACTAACCAATCTTTACTCAATTGTGAGTCGGTCTATAACACTAAGTTAGGCGACACTATCATACAAGGATGGTTAGTACACATAGCTTGCATCAAGATATACAATCAAAGCAATAAGTAATTTTCATGCTGTTATCTTGATTAAGTCGGCACATAAGCACACAAATCAGTGTAAACCGGTTAGCATACAGGGCATAAGAAAATCATACCTTTCACCATACATTACTCTACCATGTCACCTTACGTTCCTCGGGTTGTTCTTGAACCACTGATAGCATTCAAGTGGTTTACTAACATTAAGGTATTACAATGTGTGAACGACTAGTACACCCGTATTTAACCCCATTGTCCCGTTATTCCTTAGTTTTGTTCATGTGCTCTTAAACTCACAACTTCCTCATTCACTTCTCAATCTTGTTTAAACTTCTAAGGACATTTACATGTCACCAAACAAGTCCTAAACATCATCTAAAACCAATACCAATCAATTCCCCATCATTAGAACCCTTTAAAACACTCTTGGGGAAATTCTGGAGGTGGTCCGGGACTTGGTCCAGACCCTAAGTCCCGGACCAATTAAAAGCCAAACTTTCGGTACAAAATAAGGGGTGGTCTGGGACCTTGTACCCAGCCTAAGTCCCGGACCAAGCTAGGACATCAACTCTCGGGGCTTATTTTGATGTGGTCCGGGACCTTGTTCCTAACCTAGGTCCCAGACCCTACTAAAAACTACTACTCTCCAAATTTTTCATTCAAATCAACCCCTAATCCACACCCAATCTTTCCTAATCCTTTTACATGTTTTCTAACATGTTTAACCACCTTAAAACACACTTAATCATGCTCCAAACCTCCTCAAATCATTGGTCCAATTCATTTCCCAATTCTTGCTCAATTTCTACAAATTCAAATTCTCACATTTTGCATTTTGCACACTTGAGAATTTCTAAACTTCTCTTGATAGTTTATACTTTGTTCTCACTCATTTTGACCATTCCAAATCCTTCCTAGACATTTGCATTAGCTATACCCAAGTTCAACTCTTATTTTCAAAGTCTTGCACACTAGTTCTTTCATAGCTATTCCAAGGTACTAAACATCAATTTGCTACAGATTTTTACTCTTCCTTTTCCAACCCTCATATCCACATTCAAGGGTGGTTAGTTAACCAACTCAATCCCTAACAACACCTAGTTAAACCTAGGTCATTCTTCACTCATAATAACACTCAAACCACTTAGATTTCTGCACAAATTTTGTCATAGTTTCCCCACAATTCTCGCACACCCAAATTCATCAATTCTCACCTAAACCAATCCAAAACTAACCACACCCATAAAGGGTCCTACCAGCACACAACATTTCATCAAACTCATCCAAAATCTCATCACGCACAATAATATACACAATCTCAAATTGTATGGCACTTAGGCCCTTAAACCAACACAAGTTCACAATTCTCTTTAATATCAACCAAACATATTGTCTCACATATTTTGGGTTCATTATTTAATTTAACCCGTCCCAAATCCTAAAACATATAATATTAGCATTAAAGTAGGTTTCTTACCTTAAATTCTCATAAGTTCTTCTTTTGCTCCCCTCCCTTCTCTCTCTTGATTTTCGGTCAAGTTGGTCAACACACTTGCCAACCTCCAAATCAATACCCAAATGGGGAATTAGGCACTAATCAATACACCTATGCTTATTAATCAAGCTAGGATGCAAGGGAAGGTGCTTAGAGCACAAAAATGAAGAATTACCTTGAAACCCTAAAATGGGCTTTTGGTCATGAATCAAAGGAGGGATCCCCATAAGCTGTAGAAGCTTGAAAAAGGCTCATACAAGGAAGAAAAACAAGGAAATTGGGGAATCAAAAACCGGCCACGTAAGAGATGAAGGAAAGGGTGAGTTTTTGTGATTTTTCTTACCTTAAAACAATGAGGAGGCATCCAAGCTCCATAAAAGATGATTTCTCTTCAAATGGGATATACCCATGGATATTAACTTCATCCTTTTGAGATTTTGAAAAGAGATAAGTGTAGCTCTTGATGAGGGGAGTTCAAATATGTGTTTATTTTTGTATTTGGAGCTTTAATGAAGCTTGGGCATGGAAGAGAATGGCAAGGAGCCATGGGAGGAGGAGGAAGAAATCGCCAGAAGAGAGGGGAGGGGAGGAGAAGAAGAAGGGAAGGAAAGAGAAGAAGGAAAAAGAAATAAGGGAGGAGAGAGAGGGAAAAGGGGGAATAAGTACCCCTTTTTGCTTTTTGCTTTTTGCTTTTTGACCCATTTAATTATTCTACCTAGTTAAGTGTGAGAGAGCTGATTTTTCTCTCATAAAAACCGGCCCCACTAACTGATTAAGCTGGGACATTTTTTCGTCTTTTACAAGAAACACTCGTTAATTTACCCGGTTTAGCACTATTCACTAACCGGGCCCGTTTTCCGGATTTTTCTCATTTCTTTAATTTTAATGGTTCTTAAGCTTCTATTAATTCTTAATTATAGTTATTTGATTGACTATAATTTTTAAGGGTCCATTTGACCACTCAAAGTCACGTTTTCGGGTTTTCTCAAAAAGTGTGCTCTAAAGCTTCATTAGAATTTTTAATCCGTTTTATGGATCCGTTTTCTTCGGGAATTGTTCCCGTGTATTAATTAGGCATAACTAAGCCTTAGGAATCCTTCTAGGACCCTAATCAAGGTCACACACCTCTTAGAGTTACGTAACACACAATTTTACGTTTTGTGCTTTTTACGCGTTTACTCTTTTCTTTTGGATTTTTTTTCTTCACCAATACTCTCTAGGCACTATTAGGCCTTCAAATACCATATTAGCATAATTTAATCACCCTAATTAATTGTGGTGTATTTCAATCTTAAAAACTCTTTTCCTTATATTCTTGGTTAAAGAACAATTTCAGGGTTATTGAAAATCCTGATTGAAAATTCAAAATCCATAAAGAAAAAACGCTTTTTGGTGACCTTCACGTAGGGTACCTCAAGTCGGTCTCAAAAGTAGCAAAATAAGGCTTTAATTTGGCCTTGCGGATCTTTCTGATCAATCAACGGGACTTACTTCTTTGAGAGTTAAAACCGTAAATGAAGTTTCTATCGTTTATCCCCTGAGGGGGACTTAGGGGGGTAACAATCCATAAATGAGCTATGAGTTCTGAATTTTCTGATTGACTTGATATACCTTTTTGTCGCTTTATCAAGTAACTAAAAAACCCGGCCTGATGTAACTACCAAAGCCCCCTCCCAGCGTGCTCACGAGGGCTGCTCTCTCTAGTCTCACCTCCTAGGGGGTATTGGGGGGTTTCGATAGTTGTTGAGTTAAGTCATAAATGACTTTCACAACTTCATTTCGATTTAAACCCAATACCCCGCATGCCTTAGTATGGAGCCGACCGTGTTTCACAGCGTGGAGTATTCGCGAACGCTTACCGCAGGGTCACCACGCCTGGGAAACGATGCTACTCCGTCTCAGTGGTTATAGGATCAGGGGTTTTTTCCCTCCCTGCCTGAGGCAGCTCATGAGAGCCTATCCTGTTGAGACAACCATTGTCGTCTTGTCTTCGTGCCGGGTTGTCCCAGCTATGTTGGTTCCTGCAGTTATATGGCGCAGTTTCCGAATGATTTACACAATTCAAGCAAGGACAGAATAACTTCACATCTGAACCAAGAGTAGTGTCCCTAAAAGTAAAATTCAAAAACTCACGAACACCGTTTATATAAGCCTCTTGTCTCCTATCTGACCCCTTCAAGCCTCATCCAATCTCTATTATTATCCATAATACATATGAAAAAAGGTGACTACCTGAAAAGCAAGGATGATTAACCATTAAAAATATCAAATGAACAAAAATATGCAGATTAAAATTAGACCAAATCGAATAAACAATAATTCTAAAAAAACAGTTATAATACAATGTCTTTATACAATACAATGATTTCACTGGTGAATGAGAGCGATCAAGTTAATTAAGCGCCATCAGATCTCAAAGAGGAAAGACAAAGAGGAGATCATACACCATAGTTAAAAAGGAACACCAAACCGCTTATTTTATGATCAAACTGACCAAGGATTAACTCACTTTCTTCTCAACTTGATGAACTCGTTCAACAGTCACAAGCAGCCTAAAAGGTAGTCTATTTGTTATTAGCAAACAATAATGTTAGTAATCTAAGGAATGCCTTCTGGGGTTGATATGATTGCAATATAATATAAATATACTATAATATTTTGTGGTTCTTTAGACAAAATTACCTTAACATTCCCAATTTTTAAATATTCACATAAAAGACAATAAAATACTCTTCAGAGCTCAGATGATGCATTGTTGGTCTTCTCGACTTTTCACCGATACTCATTCTGTATAATTTATTTGGTTCAGTAGCCTTGCAGATCTAGTGGAGATCATACAACTAGTTTTGCGACTTATGGAAACTCTACAGGCTAACGGCACGTTAAGGGTATGTAACTTAGTTGCTATTCTGTTGAATGTGCATCAAATTATGGAGTAATATTGTACATGATTCATTTGAAATGAGGACCATCCAGCCTCTGTATATAACTTAGAAAGAAAAAGAACATGTCAGATGGTTTTTACATTAAGATCTGTGGTTATCATGAACATTGGTAAGTATGTGGTATGTGTTGAAGGGATGTTTGTAATTCTAGTTATCTGATATTTGTTTGTGTTCATTATGGTAGCTTTAGCTGTTGAGATTCATAGATTGCTCTGTAAGTTGGTTGCAACCACCACCATATCTGGTGCTCCTTCAATTCCTAACAAAAAACCTTCATTTGTTTACGAGTTGAATAATTGATCTGGTAAACATATTGTTGTAAGAAATCATGTTGGTTTCTAGGGGCCAACATGTTTGGAAAAATGAAATTGGATTTTATTGCATGATTAATCTGATAGCATTGCCTTCTGTTGTCTGAAGGTCTCAAAGAAAACCAGAAAACGAATAAAGAAAAATAGTGTGGGGAGTGTGGATAATAAAAAAGATGATCAAGACGTCATTCACAGTGAGATTCATGCACCTGTTTTTGGAGAGCACTCGACCACAGATCCTATGCAAAAGGAAAACATAGTTCAATCAGAATCTGATGGACAGAATGAGGGCCCTGCTGATAATGGACTTGGTCATGAACTTGATGTCGAGGGGCGAGAACCAGTGAGCAAGCTGTCACAGATTGAAGGTGGGATAGAGTTTACGGAGGAAGATTTTCTTGATGTGGAAGATAATAATGAGTCATCTAGTGATGAGCAGAATGCCATGACACATGAAGTTGATTTCAAGATTACGAGACTGCTCACTTCTCTGGCAAACAATACCACCATAAGAAACATGTGTTGGTTACTTGGCTCCTATAAAAGTAACTCAGTCAAAACAAATCAGTGTCATATATCTGTTACAGAGGATTTGTGATGATTTGAATCTCTCTCCATTGTTATATCAGGTGGTAACCCCTATAACTAATTTACTTATTGGCTATACATGAATGATATGATTTAGGAAAATTGTCTTACATGTGTACCTTTGTTTATAAATTTGCAGCTCTCTTATCTTTGCATTTTCAGTAATATACTGGATGAGCAAGAATCGTCTCCTAGCAAGGATTATGAACATATTGTTAATTTTCTTACTACGCTGGTTTGAAGAATGCTCAGGAAAATGAAGAGTCAGCCCCTTCTTTTTGTGGAAGTGATGTTATCAAAGACTCGTGTTGATTGTCATTTCATCAATGTTGAATCTATGAAGCTGGAGGTTGGTGATATGGGGAGAGAAGTTAGGAACTGGGAACATAATAGCAACAATGGAGATGCAAGTCTCCACAAGCTAATAGAAGCTCCTGGATGGCAAATGCACTTGGCGAGGATGAATTTGATGTCATTGTTTCTGATGGAACTGATCATGAGTAAGATGCCTTTCAGATAAACTTTGTTGAGTTACCATCTCACTACCAGGATATGATATTGGATGTGCATTGGGTATTAGGTTTAGCAAAAATGTGCAATGTAGCGAAAGGGAAAGACATGGAGCAAGTTTAATAATACAAGTATATACAAATTCCTTATACGAAAATACATCAACTACAGGGATTTGTGAGTTATACGAATAATTATGGTCTAGAAAAAATTCACAATGGTGCCAAAAATCGATAAGAATTCACTCACCTAAAGCGAGACCGAAGCACTTCCCTTCTGAAATGGATTACACCTCCAACTGGGTATGAATTCCTTCTTGCTTGCAGCTCTCAGCGGCAAGGCAGCGTTGAAGGAACCAATGAGGGAGCCAGAGATTTGATATTGTCGCCGCTGCTGAGGTTGCCCTTGCAGTTCAATAAAATCTAAACAAAACAATGAGGAGCCAGAGATTTGACAAGGTTTATTGAAGTAGTTCTTCAATCTGGCTCCCTTGCCGAGATTTGATATTGTCGCCGCTGCTGAGATTTGATACTGGCTCCATCATCAACGTTTATGGGAGGATTGTTTTGTTTAGATTTTATTGAAGTTGTTCTTCAATTTGGTGTGCGATGAGGAGAATAATATACTGGTTCATCTTCAATATGTCCAAGGAAGAAGATGACCGTAAGTGAATAGAAGATAGGTATATTAATGTTCCCGATTGTTTTTTTTTTGAAAAGGAAACGTTATGATATTAAGAAAGTAAGTTCAGTACAATCTCCGGAATAGACTCCGGTGTCCATGAACCCGACGTCTGCGTAGTACGGGCATGGTTAGCTAAGGAATGCGCTAACAAATTGTCCTCCCTAGGAATGTAGAACCATGCAACGTCCTGAAAAGATCCTAGGTTTGCCATGATACGATCCAAGATGTGAGTTGTAGAAGGCAATAAAGTTGTATTTGTGCCGTTGTGCAAGTATTGGACGAGTGGTTTGCAATCCGACACAATTCGTACCGATGCAAGTCCTGCACTTGCCGCCGCAAGCAACGCCTCTTCAATAGCGCGGGCCTCCGCATCCGCAATGGTCGTGGCTTCCCTTAAACAAATGCTCCCTGCTAATAACAACTGTTCCTGAAGCTTGCCCACCCAAGCCAAGCCTACCCGCTGGTGAGCATCTATACTAGCATCTGTTGAGATTTCCGGCCATAGAGAAGAGGCGAGGCGATGCTCCTGTAAGGCCTGTGAACTCGCCTTATCCTGGATCATTGAATGATGAAGGAAGCTAGCAGCTTGACCCCATCCCTGATCGAAATGATGAACTTGGCCATGCGAAACTTGGCACCGTGCGTACCAAAGTTGCCAAAAGAAAATAACATATCTCACCACCTCTTTGATGGGCGCATTCTGTATAAATTGGAAAAACCAGTTTTGCAGCCCTTGATCATTCCCGATTGTTTTTGGCTGGGGGTGTTAGTGCAAAAAAAAAAAAAAACTGTGAGACAAGAAACTTATTAATGATGCGAAGAAAAGGAATTGCACTATTTGGTGACCATCAAATAGGGCAAGTCTAAAATCGCATCTATTAATCAATATGCACACATAGGGCAACAAACACTTGGGCACTAATTGATGTTATCAGTTTGTGCAATTTTTGCACTGTGCCCCCTTTGGTAGGTAAGGTATTGCAACTTCTATTTTTCCTATTTGATATGCCTTTGAATAGTATTATTTAATATCCTCTGTTAGTGCACAAATATAAAATTGCACCAATTGATAATGTTTTTTAGGTGCAATTTTGGAGATTGCACTATTTGATATAATGTCTATTAGGGCGATACCTAAAATTGCACTATTTGACATCGTCAACTAGTGCGCTAATTGAACTTGCACTAATTTATACAATGCCTATTAGTGCGATACCTAAAAATGCACTATTTGACATCGTCAATAAGTGCGCCAGCTGAACTTGCACCAATTGATACAATGCCTATCGCACGCACTATTTGACATCGTCAATTAGTGTGTCAGCTCATCTCTATACCACCAGCTCATCTCTATATATTAATTATATTTCAATTTTATATTTTTTAGTTATTTTATTTATTTTATAATTATTTATAATTTTGCAGTATTATTAAAATTATTCTTCATAAAATGCCCTAGACAAAAATGTTACAAATTCATTTCATGGCGTTAGGGTACATCGGTAATTATGGCATGTTGATTGTTTCAAATGAAACTGTATTAAGCTGGATTAAGGTAAATAGACCTTTGTAACGGCCCAGTCGACATACTAAACATGTGGACCTTATCGATCGGTGAAGTTAATTACGAGAGAAAATAATTGTATCTGCTGAATTGGGGCGAGCCATAATTGAGATGGCCCACCAAGTTGCAACAGGATTCTCTTTTGTTTCTCCCACATTTCCCGCATGAACATCATCATATCTTCTTTGTTGTGAATTAGTTTTTTACTTACTGTATTATATAACGCTGCATGTCGACGACTGTCCAGATACGAGACCACATTAGAAATGCCGCGGGATGCATGTCGACTGTCGAGAGACGAGATGGATAAGAGAAAGGGAAAAGAAGGGTGTCCACAGGTGTCACCTTCTCAGTAATAACGTGTCATCTACACTACTGCCACCTAAATGCCCAGCCTTTATAAACTCATGCCGCAAGTAAAGCAGGATAGTGTTTTGAACCATTGCTATCCTATTTTCTACTACAAACAATAGAGAATTAACACAAAGGGTTTAGAGGAAAGTTCTTTTGTTCAGATTGTGTGGTGATTGAGAGTGAAAGAAAATTGCAACCGCAAGCATGAGGTCAATGGTGATGGCAAGAACTATGATGCTGAAGGTGTCGAAGGCTGCTTTTCCTAGTGGAATTGCTTCAGTTAATTATCCTATGAAAGTGTCCAGAGTTAGCTTCACTTCTGTACACTCAAGCACTCGACAGGTATATATATAGCATTAATAACGTGACTTCAATGTTTTAATTTCTTTTATAGTAATTTATCGTTTGATTGGAAGTACTCACCAACTCTACTGTGATAGAATCAATGGTCTGGATCAGAAGAAGTGGAGAATCTAACAGCGAAAGGAAAGCAAGCCATGCAAGATGGATTAGACAATACAAAAAAAGCAGCCAAAGATCTGGGAGGAGAATACAACGACATGAAAGACGAAACCAAACAACGTGTAGGAGCATTCGGTGAAGTTACACAGGAGAATGTCGAGAAAGCTACAAACCAAGCGAAAGATGCGGCTTCTCGAGCAGGGGACAGTTTACAAGACACAAGTGAAAGAACAAAGGAAGCAGCTCAGGAAGGAGCTGATCAAGCTGGTGAGTTTAAGGATAGAGTGGTGGATCGTGCTGGTGAGATGAAGGATGACGCGCAGGAGAAGGTGGGGGAGATGGCGGATAAGGCGGGAGATGCGGTGCAGAGCGGGAATGAGAAAGTGAAGGAGGCGGCGGTTGAAGCTAAGGAGAAGACAGAGGAGATGGCTGAGAAAGCTAAAGAGACTGTGGAAGGAGCTTGGGATGCCGCGACAGATGCGGGTCAGAAGAGATGAGTTTATTTGTTGTGGAAAAATGGTGTTGTTTTACTACGTTTCTGTGTTAATTAAGCTGTTATTTGGTATCTTGATGGGAGAAATGGGCTATTGGTGTGTTATTGTAATTTCTATGAATTACATATTATATACTACAGTAATCAGTAATTGGAATTAATAACCTCGATTTCAACCTTGTAACTCAACCCGTTAGTTTCTACCGAGCAACAACTGTCCACGTGTTCGTTGGCAGTGAGTTTGGGTCCAACTTATATATGAACAGTGTTTGAAGATCAGTATCCATCAGCATTGTAAAAAATTATCACCAATCGAACATACCTCAGCATTCAAAAGAAAGCGGGTCGCTGGATAGTGTGTAAAAAGTGCCGGTAGGCATCAAACATTGTTCTAAAGGATAATAGAGATCAACCAAGAGGTGCACCAGAGTGGAACAAGGCTGCAGAAGACAAATTGTAATTCAAAAGAAAAGAAGGAAGAGGAGTGTTCCCTCCCTTGTAGTGAGGGAAATCGACACTAAGTTGAAAATATTTTTGCCAACGTATTTCAGCGTCAGTCAAACAGACCTAGGTTTAACTTAAATTGTGCAATATCTTTTCAAAAAAAAAAAACTTAAATTGTGCAATAATGTTAAATTACGTTTTATATATAAATACCGAGTAATATATACATCTAAGGGCATCCACATATACATCTTAAGGGCAAAGAGTTCTTAAAGAAGAAGAGCATTCTATTAAAGGATTTTTTTATTATTAATATTGTAGTGTTATAGTCACTAGAAAATAAGGTGTATTCCACACCACTACAAACAGTTTTATTTTTTTAGGTGGAATCTACACAATTATGGATACCCTAAATATTCCCTCATGTCGTATGACTTCAATATTTAACATGTTTAGGGTATTCCCTCATGTCGTATGACTTCAATATTTAACATATAAGATTATATAATTTATAAATCTAAGTTTTGTAGTAGATTCCCTAGGTGATAAAGTATACATTGCAAAAATTAATTTTATAAAATTATTTATCCAATATGTTTAATACTGAAGTAGAAAAACGTATCAAAAAGTAAACAAGACACACAAAGTGGGACAGAGATAGTATTATGTTATGCTTTTTGATGAGTCTAGTTTGATTCTTTTTTTATAAAAATAAAAATAAAAATTTTATTTGGGTTCTCAACATAAAATTCAGTTATAATTAAAATAAAAAATTTACTAATATTTCCAAAAATTGGAAAAAACAGAGCCGAAATAACAAATCCTCAGTTCTAAATTTAATTCTAGCAAACTTACAAGTCGACATACGCACGAATGTCGGTACATGGAACTCTCGCAACTATTTTCTCCGCTTTACATGTGTCAGTGTGATAGGCGACCCACTTGTTCTTTTAACACTATTCTCAGTTTCTTGGCGTGGCTCTACGCGGACTCTACACAGCCGTATATGATATTTTATATGCTACTGAAAAACCCTTAAGAAATTGGGCTGATAAAAAATTCCAATCTACTCTTGAGCTTGTCTTCTATTTTATTGATCTTAGAGATATTGTAAAAATGAATGTTGAAATAATTACTTTATAATCTGCTTTTTATTATAGGGATGATAGAAGAGCTTTTCTCGTCATTGTCATCTTAAGCCGTTAGGAATGCACATCATGGAAAAAGAAATTATGATAGGGACTAATATCTTGGAGCAGCACTTAACAAGGAACTCCCATATGTAACACTTTTGGACTCGTCCAGCACATGTAGTGGTAACTGTCATGACCGTCAGTTTATCCATGCACCAATTTTGATAATTTTGGTACTATGTTCACCATATAGAAAGTTAGTATAATAGTATTTGTTCAAGTTAATGTAGATTGTTTAGATTGATGTAAAAATTATGTGGGTTATTATAAATGTTGTTTAATTTTAAATGATAAGTTGTTCAAATTAAATGTGAATATAATTTAAGAATATACCTTATTATAACCAGATTGCAATAGTATTTGTCGGACTAATGTGGTGTATTGTTAAGAACAATACTTTGAGGTTAGGAGTGCATTACTTCTGTGACGAGCATAAAGTCGGAAACAGTTAAATAAGGAGCCAGTTATACAATCCTAGACATGGGACTGGAGTTGCTTGCTATCAGGATTATAGAGACGAACAACATTTGGGATTCGGTGGGATGAAAAGTGAAAAGTAGCAAATTAGGTTCGCTCTCCTTGGGAGGCGATTTCAGAGGCGAATTTGTCGTTCTCTTCGGTTTCTCGTCTGGTTTCCAGCGAGTTTGCTCGCGTTCTTCCTTCCCAGCTCCGGGAGACGGGAGGTCGTCGACTATCTATCCTTCCTGGGTGTAATCTGCTCCGGTTTCAAGTCCGGCGTTGTTGTCTTCGCGTTCCTGGCTCTGATCTTGAGTGCGGGTGAGTTTGCTCTTCGCGCTGGTTGGTCCCTGTTTCCAGTCGCTGAGGCTGTGGTAGATTTCCACAAGTGTGGCGCAGATCTGTGTGGTGTCTTTTCGGGTGGTGGTTAGTGGATGTGTTCAGCATTCATTTCCTGCTAGTCTCCGGTTCTTTTGGTTGGCGAGTATTCATAGTTGAATGGGAGTCTTTTGTGTGCCCAGATAATTGATAGGGTCGTGTTCTAGCTAGTTTCTGGGAGTCTCTAGTTGTTCGGTTGCTTCAGTTTTTTCTAGGTGATTCTCTGGCTGGCTGCTCTCGAGTTTCGACTGGATATAGGTGGTGTTGAGTTTTGTTTGCGTTTAGTTTCCAGTGGTTTGCTTCTGGTGGTAGACCTGGCCTCTTACAGATTGGGTGGTCTGTTACTGGATGTGAGCTTCCTCTTTTGCCCGTTTGTTTTGGGCGTGACGGAGTCCTGCTATTGAAGGATTGTGTTCTCTGTCGCCTGCTGGGTATAAGTCAGTTGTGGCGTTGGGCTGTTATTGATCTGAGCTAGATTCTTGCTGTCGGGTTGGTTTTCTCTGTCGATTTTTATTGGTGGTGAGCTGCCCGCTCGGTTGTTGGCCTTCTGGGTCTGGATTGTTTTGCTGGGTAGTGCCGGAGATCGTCCGTAGGGCAGGTTGGTACTCAGTGTGAATTACTCGGCTGAGTGGTCTGGTTTTGGATTAAGTTGTTGAGGACCCTAGCGGTTAGTTTTTCAGATGAGCTGCTTATCTCTCAACTGCAGGGGATTAGGTAAATCCAAGGCAGTCTATTGGATTAAGAGCTTGATTCTCAAACTCAATCCTGATATTATCTTCCTCAGTGAGACCCATAAATCTGAGAATGATATGGAGCGTTTCTTTGGGATGTTCCCTCAGTATAGCGGGTTAGCGGTTTCTAGCAGGGGGAGGAGTGGAGGCCTCTGCCTTATGTGGAAAAGTTTCCTAGGTTGTTCTATGATTTCTCAATCTAGGCACCATATGTCCGCCAGTATGTCTATGCCGGGTGAGCTCCATTTTGTTTTTACCGGGTTTTATGGGTGGTCCAATTGGTCTCTCAAGCATCTGTCCTGGAAACTTCTTCGAATTCTTGGTAAGCAAGTGAGCTTGCCCTGGGTGATAGCCGGGGATTTCAATCAGATTCTGCATGCCTCTGAGAAGATCGGGGAAGAATCAGGCAAGATGTTCACATGGCCCCATTCAGAGAGGCCATTCTTGAATGTGACCTCCATGATATCGGTTTCTTTGGAGAGAGTTCGACTTTTACCAATTGCCAAGATGGAGTCTCCCACTCCCACAGTAGATTGGATAGAGTGTTTTGCTCTTCGGCTGGGCTACAGGCCTTCCCCAAT